>OX376154.1:26603337-27203337 GCA_947363495.1 Euzophera pinguis
GGAGTTTTGGCCCTCTGAAGTTTGATAACAGCCAGAGTCGACTCGCAAAGAAGAAAAACCATGAATCAGAAGAATATTTTGCGACTACGTGGCAATTGGCAATGAAACCCGGGCCCCTGGACCAGGGGTACAAGCGGGCTATATAATAAAACAACGAAATCGCTGGAAAACTAATAAATGCTCGCGTTTGGCACGCAATACTGGAATTATTAAATATTAATAGTTAAACTCTACGGGCGATGGACGATCGGGGCTAGAATATTGTGGATATGCCACTAGGAAAAGATAATGGTTAACGCCCTGGTGACTTGTGTCACAGGTTTCCGCTTGCCGGAAACCTACTTCAGGTACCAGACCTTCACAGAGATGGGTTTTACCTTTTCTTAAGAATTTAAGTTTCATTGTACTTTTATTGTTTTTTTGGAACCTTGTTGTAAAGGTAAATAAATATATACAATACAATACAATACAATGGTTTATATGTTCCGTTCATGGACTAATCGAGTATTGGTGAACAGTTTCAGTTTCATCTTTCGTATCGAATGAATGAAAAACTTTATTGCACCATTTACAAACTTTTTGTTTATGTAAGTATTATTCCTGGATATGGGAAAAATTAAAAAAAAATGTGGAAATAGGTTTTTGTTTTGGGATACAATATCTTTATTGGCCACATACATAGATACAAATAATTGTAGAGTTACAAAAACTAATATTAGTATGGATTAGTATGGATATTTATCCATACTAATCCATACTAATATTATAAATGCGAAAGTCTGTCTGTCTGTCTGTTACGCTTTCACGGCCAAACCGCTGAACGGATTTTGATGAAATTTGGTATGAATATAGTTAAAGACCCGGGGTCAAACATAGGCTACTTTTTTAAGCAGGCGGAGCTGCGGGAAAAAGCTAGTATTAAATATATCTGAGGAAACTTAGTTGGTTTAAGAAGTATTGTAAATGTAATATGTATATGAACTTCATAACTGTATGTTTCCTAAATGTAAATAAATAAATAGGCAATTTCTTCCAGACCACTCTTACATGGTGAAAGAGAAACAGTTATTATTTTGATCATCATCATCATTTCAGCCAGTCAGTCCATTGCTGGCCATGGCCTCTCCTAATGATTTCCAAATTGACCGGTTGGAAGCGACCTGCGTCCAACGTTTACCTGCGACCTTTTTCTGGTCTTCTGACCATCAGGTCGGTGGATGTCCAACGCAGCGCATGCTAATTCGCGGTCACCATTCGAGAACCGATCTGCTATCGGCCATCGGTTATTTTGATAAATCAATGGAAAGAACATGTCCATATTAACATAGTCTGAAGGGCAGCCTAAATAGCGCTATACAGGGAACTTGCATAATTGATGTTATTCTCGATTGGATACCTTCTTTTGTTAAGTCGGGAGCAAGGGTATGAAGATATGATTTCCTTGTTTGGGAAATACCATCTTAGCGCTTTCGCGGTCAAATATCATACTTTATATTCATCCCGCCTTTGTTTTCATTTCTATTTATTGTTGATTTCATGTATTTTTTCTATGTATGTAAATTCATTCATTCATATCAAGTAAATAGAGCAGTGTGTGAGGAATTCGTTAGTCGAGCGCGACCCGCGTATCCGTAGCGAATGCGCGTGTCAAGCGACGGCGTGACGCGACCACTATTGGATTGGTCGCCATATAGTGGCATTTTCAATCTTGAGCTGCTTTGTGCTTCGGAAGGCACGTTAAGCCGTTGGTCCCGGTTGTGGTCGATAGATAGCAGTCGTTAGGCTGTGTCATATGCCTTGGGGCATCCTGAAAAATTCTGACAGTGTTGGCCACTAACACACCTCGGGTCATGTTCCTGTTGGTCTGGTTTCCATGTAAAAATGGTTACGGAGGTCAGACGGCAGTCGCTCCATTGTAATAACCAATTGCGCAAAATCTAGGACCATGACTTACAGCGTACCCTAGGCTTCGTTCGAAGCGTAAGCTGACGACGCAACTAGGAATAGACGCTAGGATGATGAAACAGAGCAATGTGTTTCGGAGCCCAATGTAGAAACACGATATATTTCTACGTCAATTCCTAAATTTCTAATCAAGAAATACTTATATCAATTTTAATTCCCTTGATAAATGTAGAGACGTCTATTCTCTACCACCAACCGTATGGCTTAAGAACCTACCGGCTCTTTGCATTTGCCACATTCGATAGATATTTCATAATAAAAAAAAAAACATGTGTCAAAATCAAACTATACAAACGACAAAATGATAGTATTTTTTTTTATATTGATTTGTCCACCAAATAATGGCTCAGGCATAAAGCCGATTTATTTTTCAGGGAATTTTCGAAATCTGATATGTTTTTTTTTTTTTTGTTAATAAGGAACTAATCAGCCTAATACGTGCTAACAGAAATATAACCAAGCAATCTGAGGATAATTGTGCTGGTTGTACAACTATATAAACATTGTATTATATCTGAATATGTGTTACCTCTTGTACAATTGTTTTTTGTCTTAAATAAATAAAATAATTAAATAAATAAATAACGGAATTTTTATCTATTACCTACTACCATAGCAAAAAAAAAAAAACAACTTGGCAAGGATGTGTGATATTTGCAAAACTGACGCGAAAGCAAAGAAATAACTTTTCATACCATATTTGCCAAAAAATACTGCATCTACAAGCTTTATTTCACTGCCACGCCTCTACCCCATGGTAGTTATGGCATAGACAGACAGAAACAAAAGCTACGTCACGAAATTAAGTGTCAAATTGCTATGAGTTACAACCTAAGAACAAGGAAGTATAATGGAAGTGCTTTTACCACGAAAACAACGTGCCTTCTGGTGGAAAAAATAAATGGTAGACTCATAGATTAATAATTGGTCTCCGCGGCGAGCGCGCGATAGGTAGTGCGCATATGCCAGACAAAGCTGACACTAAAATAAATAAACAGAATATTCTTTCAAACACCGCAGCCTTTTTACAGTGGGTAAAAAAAGAGAACCTAGCAAAAATTGGTGAACGTCCCATGTCTACCATACAAATCAATTATCAGACTTTTTTTTATATATAACTAAGTAGGCAAACAGGCGTACGGCCCACCTGATGGTAAGTGGTTACCGTAGCCTATGAAATACTGGAGATGTCACGAGCTCGTTGCCAACCTGTCCGCTATCAGCACAGCGACCCCTCTGGAGCCTGGCGAGCCTACTCACCAGCAGGAACACAACACTGCATCACAGTGTTATTTGGCTGCGGCCTTCTATAGGGTGGACGTATTTCCCAGGCGGACTACTACTTACAAGATGTCCTATCTCTCTTGAAATTTTGTATGAGAGGTCGAAATATTATTTGGAATTTCACTTAATTTTTATTGACAGTTCTAGTTTCAAGTATCTAAACACACTCTTGCACCAGGAAAACAATCTTATACACAGACATATAAATAATTAATTAAATAGTAAATTATTTATATGTAAAGAGAAATGTCAGGAGTACCCGTAATGACGAGAGTGATGAGCGTAGAAGAAGCGAGGGAAGTCTGTAAGGATCGTAAGCAAATGGAAATCCGTATTGTCTGCCTACCTCTTCGGGAAAAAGGCGTGATGGTATGTATGTATATAATAAATTATTAATGTCCAATGGATACTATAGGTACGGTCGGGGAATACCTAAACGACAAATTATAACTCGTAGTTGTCAATTTCATTTTACTCTCACTGTCCTCTATTCTTAACATATCACCTATTAATAATATTTTGACTTTCAATTATTATTTCAAATTAGAAACATTAATCATTAATTTTTTTGACATTCTTCAATTATTAATTTTCAATTCAATTCAATTTTTATTTTTATGGCTCCATCGTTTAGTTAAACGATGATTTTGCCAATGTCATGGTTGGAAATAACATTATGTAACACTTTAAAAAAGTAAATAAACAAGGACGTTTTCAGCAGTCTGTGTGTAACCTAAAACAACACAACAAAAAGGGTTAGTAAGTACTTATAATATAATAATTGGACATTTTAGAAGTATTTTGTATCAATACAAATGACAAAGAACAAAAGAAAGGAGGGTAGGGGAACAATAGTGAAAGTTTAAATAAAGATGTTGTTGTTTTTAATAAATTTTGCAAGAGTAGACACAAAGGGGGAGAAAACCAAGGTGAGCAAATATGGAATATTTACAGGACGTGGTATATTTTTTGGAAGTAGATCGTACAGAGATTCAGACCGCAAAGGACAGCTGAAAAAAATATGTCACACTCACACAAGGAGTTGTCAATTATTAATTATTAATTTTGTCATTCTTCAATTATTAATTTTGACATTCTTGTATTAACATATTTGATAATTAGTTATTTTTATTATGTAAAGCTTAATATATTAAGCTATTTCTTTACATTAATTTAGGTGCTCTTAAAATTATGACTTCGCAACACACCAAGGGTATGTATTATTTATTACAATCCTATGTATGCATGAATGTGTAAATAAAAAATATAATATTAAGCATGCAAAGGCGGGCCTTATCGCAGCAATCTCTTACAGGCAACCCTTTATTTATAAAAACCCAGAATTCGAATAGAAAAATCTAGATTCAGACAAAATGCCGCCTCCATATCTCTCCTCTCAGATTTGAACAGTACAAAATTTTGCGGCAATCTATTACCAACGTTAATTTAATTAACCGATTAATATTTAAACAATTCTCGGATCAATTTCGTTTATTAAACGTTTTTGCGGTCGTCTATTATTTAGCGGGATGAATTTTGTATTCGTAATTTAATGAGGTCAGTTTTGGCGCGTAAATTCCCTGGGGGAAGTTTCTCATACCTTTAGAGATAAAATCAAATTAGAGATATCTCGAAAAACATGGCGGATGTCTACTGAGATCCTATTGTTCGTATTCTCAGTTATATCTCAAATGACGCGTCAGTACTCACAGCGAGCGAGATGTAACACATGTTCTTTCAGTCGAGATGATAACAAGAAAATAATTTTTTAACAACAAAGATTTTCGATAGATATAAGTTGTGTTTCTGGAGAATAGGCTACTTGACTGTATTTATACTTGGGCAATAGTAGCATACAAAACAATAAGTACACTAAAAAGTAACCGATTCGGAAAACAACAACAAATTTGGTTGTTAATTAAGACAGTAATTGGATTATAAAAGTGGGAGCGTGGACGTCTTGCTATCTCTTTTGTACGCACAAAACCAAGTAGCAGTGACGTCACTGCACACACAGTGAATCCCTTTCTTGTGTTTTGAGTTTTTGACAGTTTCACCGAATTTCATAAAAAAATAACTTATTTATTTATGAACGGATTTAAAAAAATCTTTCTGTTTTCAGTTTCTGGTAGTGAAGTGTTTGATATGAATTATAAAAATAAAATGAGTGGAATACCCAATTGTCTGTAGACAAGCTATTTTTAAATTAAAATAAAACTATAAATATTTTAATTGTTTATGCCTTGCTCAATTACCTACTTAAATGATTCATAAATTATTTAAAAAAGAACTTGCTGTTATATTTTCATGTTAAACTGAACTTTATTTATCCTATAAAATTAAACTATTTTAATACGGTTTTTTAATTATCCTTACAAAAATATCTAACGATGTGCAGACGCAAGGAAATCAAAACCTACTTACCTAAAAAACACTTGAATTTTTAGTCAAAAAATACACATCTACAATTGGCCCTAGCCGGCTAAATCAAACCCTTTCCTTTTTAAAACCGCAACACAGAAACTGTGAAAACAACTTTAAAAGCCCGCATTATGGCAGCCATTTGCTTTTTGACTTCGACAAGATGGCCGCCTAATGGGCACGGAACAATACGGTTGTGTTCACAGTGGATTTGTCTGGGTTTAAGGAAAGTATTTGAAACGGATTTAAGTTTTTTTTTGCTTTTTTCTTACAGGGGAAAATAAGTTTGACTTTACACTAATGTTCGTAATGTAAGTATTAGAAAAATTAAGTTGTAATATAGCGCTAGTTATATCCTAGTAACAGCTCCGTTACTATAAATTAAGCTTCAGAGCTCAGGGTACGCTATAATCATGGATCTAGATATGGCGGCATAGTTTATAATTAAACGCCTGCTGCAGTCTGTCCTCCAGAAGCCTCGTTCCATTTAGATCCACCTAGATCCATCCCTTTGGTTCTTTTATTTGGCGTAACGACGCCCTTTAGATGTAAGCCTTTTACAGAAAAAGAACTTTATATGTTTATGACCCGAGGTGTGTCAGATTTTTCAAGTTGCCTGAATACATCTGACACAGCCTAACGACTGCCATCTATCTATAATAGCCGAGACCGATGAACCTTCATCAGAAGAACTCTAAAAGAAAAATCTTCTTCTTCATCCTAGCGTGTATTCCTAGTTGCGACGTCAGTTTACGCTTTGGAGCTTAGGGTAAGTCATGGCCCTACATTTGGAGGCACTGGTTTGTAGCGACCGTCTGACCTCCGTTACCCTTTTTTACAGGGAAACCAGACAAACACGAACATGATCCGAGGTGTGTTAGTAGCCAACACCGTCAGAATTTTTCAGGCTGTCTAAAGGCATTTAACACAGACTCACGACTGCTATCTATCAATAACAACCGGAACCAACGGCTTAACGTGCCTTCAGAAGCACGAAGGAGCTAAAAATAGAAAATGCTACTAAATGGCAACCAATCCAATAGTGGTCGTGTCACACGACACGCGCATTAGCTGCGGATACGCGGGTCGCGCTAGACTATCGAGCGCCTCATACTTTAAAACAAAATATTGGCGACCAATCAAAGTCAGGCCACGCTCTCTCGCTTAACCACCATGATCGTTACACGCATGCATTTCTCTATGTGTTAGTTTTTCGAGTAATAAAATAAACGTTTAATCCCTGCCTGACTGACTAACAGATATCGAGCGATCTTCTGAATAATTGATGATAAGGACCTAACAAACCCAACAATAAACGGACGTAAAATATGTATAGACCAATTAGCGACAGGGTCATCGAAGCGTCTGTCCCAGTCACAGGGACAAATGACACAGATTGAGTTAGCCCCGAAGTAAGTTTGAGACTTGTGTTATGGGATGAGAATCTTTAACTATATTCATATCAAATTTTATTAAAATCCGTTCAGCGGTTTAACCGTGAAACCGTAGCAGACAGATAGACTTTCGCACTTATAATATACTAGCTGTTTCCCGCAGCTCCACCTGCGGTATATAGCCTATGTTACTCAGGGTGAATGTAGCTTTCCAATGGGAAAAGAAATTTTTTAATCGGCACAGTAGTTTTTGAGTTTATTAATTACAAACATACACACAAAAATACAAATCTTTCCTCTTTATAATATTAGTGTAGATTAGTGTAGACAAATAGAGATCATTTTCCATTTTGGCCTGACCTGGGATCGAACCTGGGACCTCCTGAGTAGCGGAAAATTACAACCAAGAGCGAAACGAATGATTTTCCTTATTTTCTAATTTATTCATTTCGAGCGGTTCACATGGTCAATAAACCTTGCGCACACTGGTGGCAGAGTTTTGCGGAACCGCCTCTCGGTCTCTGATGTGGTTCCTTTAACTACCACAAGATGGCAGCCAGGTAGGACTTTCGAAGCACGGAATAATCCTTGATAACAGACAATCAGGTGATTCAAGCCTGCAATGTCCTAACCAAACTGGAAACAACTAAACAAAGTAGCTTCCCGTTTGACCCAGTCCAATGATTTTCATTCAGTTCACGGGTTTTGGGAGCATAGATTTCAAAAGTAGCATACCAGGAGTGCTATTTTTGAAAATTGTGACATGAATGACGAATGAAAATTGTTCGATATCGAACGAAAATCTTAAACTATTCGACTCGCCGATTTTGCGTTAGTCAAGCTTTTTAAGAAAGGATTCCAGATGAATAATCGAGAAAACCCAAAGGGCAGAGTTATATTAATGATCCTAAGCTTGCTGACGCCGTAGGTGACAAGAGGGCTGGCTCATTCCTAGCGCAAAGAATTGCAATTGCAATTCAGCGCGGAAATGCAGCCAGTGTTCTTGGCACCATGCCACACGGATACTGCTTAGATTAAAATTTTTAGTATTTATTTTTTAATTTTAAGTTTTTACTTTCAGTTAGTTTTTTTAAGTTTTTAGGTTAATTTGTTTGTATATTAAAATTTGTGTAAAGCAGTGCAAAAAAATAAAATCATATTAATTATTGTTTAATGGATATTTAACGAGGGCTTCTGATCACGACGCGGTTAATTAAATTACGTGAAAGAATAAATAGGGTCGGCAAAAAAGTCGAAAACTATAAAAAAAAAAATAATATAAACTTACTCCTTTTAGGTTCAAAAAAGGAGTGTAATAGACGTAGTTTAGCAGTGAATGAAATGAAATCATTTATTTTCAATATAGGATATAAATATCACTTATTGACGTCTTAACTTAAATTAAGTTTACCACCACTTCCAAAGCGCAAGTGGAGAAGAAGCGGCGCCACAAACTCCACTGCAGCGTTTTCTTCAAAACGTCAATTTACAAATAAGAAAAAACTTTCCTTAATTAATTAGTTAAATGAACGAATTTACATGTTTGTCAACAACTTGCACAATATTTTATTGTGATTTCAGATTATTCAAGTTAAATAAAAACTGATTAATAATAATAATAAACTTCATAACCATAACCCATTTTATTCTTTTCACTCATTAGCAATAGTTCCTCCTCCTGCCCAGACCTGTTCATGGAAATGTCATCTATTGATATAGCCGAGGACGGGTTCGGGCAGGAGCACCACATGACATCAACTTCTCCAAAGGGCCTCTACGCGTTGGATCCATATCCCCGCGCAAGCCTCTCAAAGGACCGGCGCAACCCGTGAATCCCAAGCGGAGATACATAATAATAAAGTAAAGATCCAACCCACAGCGATCTTGTTTTAATATCTGATTTTTGGAAGTTAAAATCTGATTTGCTCATAAACTTCATGGCTTACTAACCTTGTAATTTTGTTTATAAAATATGTAAATTAAAGATCTTTAAAATGATTGCTCTCTTAGGTTATCTTAAATTTGTATCCAGGGCCGTAAAACTATACTGTACTAGAGCCGTATGCAGCGAGGTAATGCTGCCAGTGTTCAGGCCACCATGCCGCAGGGGGAGTGCCTCGACGGGGTATTCTTTTTATATACGTTTAGATTTGTTTATTTTAGGTTAAGTAATTTTTATTTCTATAATTTTCAGTTTCTTGGATTATAGAGATTATTATTAAACGTTCTTTAGTAAGAATATTTAAAAAAAAATGAAAATGATATTTATTGAGGCGCAATCACACCACTTCTTTTCTAATAAAATTACTTCTTAAATTATTGACTACTTTTAATTTAAATTAAACAAAAAATAATGCTAAAAAGCAATATTTTTTTGCCCACTCTCCCTTCCCGACGAAATAATGAAGGGTTCTGACAATTCTCCAGTTTTGAGATATTCGCAAATTAACTCATTACTTTAACTCTGATTTCGAACCTACTCGAAAATGTGAAATTTGCTATTATTTTACGGACTTTTGAAAAGTTAAACATATGTATAGCCCAGGGAATTTAGCAATTGTAGCATGGACCACCTTGCACTAAATTAGAACTGAATGTTTTAATGATTTTGTTATGTTTAAATAGGTTATAATGTATCAATTATTTTTTTGCATCTTTTTACAAATCAAAACATTAACTACAAACATACAATAGTGATTTTCATAATCGTACAAATTTAATAATAACAAATATTGCAATTTTAAATTTCAGTTGATAGTAATCTGAAAATTAAAAAAAAAAATTATTAAGGTGTGAAAACCCCTGAATTAAAGATTTGACATACATATGTACATCTAGTAATTTTTACTCTACAAAACTAAATCTAATTGGGTAGTCTGCTAATTTTTATTTTTTCTTTCATATCAATATTTTTATTTCCAGAAACAAAATTATGAAAGAATTTTTGTAATTCGTTCAAAAATAAGTTATAAGCCTTTGAAATTCGGTGGAAGGGGAAACTGTCAAAAAACAAGAAAAGGATGCACTGTGTGAGCTGTGACGTCACTGCCACTCGGTTTCGTGCGTACAAAAGAGATAGCAAGACGGCCCCACCACGCTCCCACTTTTCTTTTAGAGAAAACTTTAAAATCGAATTACTGCCTTAATTAACAACCAATTTTGTTGTTGTTTTCAGAATCGGTTACTTTTTAGTGTATATTTTGTTTAGTATAACAATATTAACCAAGTATGAATACAGTCAAGTAGCCTATTAACATAGTTGCTTAATAAATTTTAAACGAGAAAAATAAATAGTGTTTTATTTTTAAAAAAATTGTTTTACTTTGTTTAATTTCAAACATAACTAGCTCGATAATTTCAAAAGCGATACCTCAAAGTCTGAATCGGAAGTGGGTGAGACGGGTGCCCGCCACACCGGAAACGAGCCGGAAGAGACGCCATCTTACCGGAAGCGTATTAATGAGCTGTGGCAAAGGCATTTTGTGTGTCTTTGACTTGCTTTGTAAGTCTCGAATCCATGAATGAAAAGCTCGGTAGCTTAGTGGGGCAAGCGTTTTCGTGCTTACTCTTCGTCTTCGTCTAAGCTTATGTTCCTACTTGCATCCTAAGCTTACGCTTCGCGGCCTAGGGTACGCTGTAAGCCATGGTCCTAGATTTTGCAGGATTGGTTATTACATTGTAATAGCGGCTTCCGGCTGACCTCCGTAACCCTTTTTGCAGGGAGACCAGACCAACAGGAACATGATCCGAGGTGTGTTAGTGGCCAACACTTTCGGGCTGCGGCAGCCCGAAAAAATCTAACAGTAACAGGGCATCTGACACAGTCTAACAACTGCCATCTATCGATAACAACCGGGACCAACGGCTTAACGTGCCTTTCAAAGCACGGAGGAGCTCGAGCAAATGCCACTAAATGGCGACCAATCCAACACGGGTCGCGTCTCGCTCGTTAGCTACGGATACTCGCGTGGCGCTCGGCTATCGTGCTCTTCATTTTTTGTACTAACTCCTTTAATTTCATCCTTAAATGCAATTAAGTACGAGAGATACAATATCTCGCTTATTTACTCTCATTTCGATGGAATTAATAGACCATGGTGACTCACAAGATCTGACGTGCTGCTATTATTATTCTCATTTCGATGGAATTAATAGACCATGGTGACTCACAAGATCTGACGTGCTGGTATTATTATTCTCATTTCGATGGAATTAATAGACCATGGTGACTCACAAGATCTGACGTGCTGGTATTATTATTCTCATTTCGATGGAATTAATAGACCATGGCGACTCACAAGATCTGACGTGCTGGTATTATTATTCTCATTTCGATGGAATTAATAGACCATGGTGACTCACAAAACCTGACGTGCTGCTATTATTATTCTCATTTCGATGGAATTAATAGACCATGGTGATTCACAAGATCTGACGTGCTGCTATTAAATAAATTCCCGCGTAAAAGCTTCAAATTATCCTGGATCTTTTGTGTGTCTGTTTAAGTATTTTTTATAAAATATAATATCTTTGAGTTAGTATTCCATAACACAAGTCTCGCACTTACTTTGGGGCTAACTCAATCTGTGTGATTTGTCCCCCTATTTATTTTCAAATTTCAAGACAACAGACTAATAAAACAAGAAAGCCGAAAGCTTTTCCTTGTTGTAAAAGAAATAAAAACCAATGTGTCGCTTTTAGGGGGGAAAAGACTGATTGTCGAGGCTGTGTTTTCTCCAAAAAAACATCAAATTTACAATTACACGAAGACATTATTATTTAAAAAAATGATTTTCTTCAACGACGGGCATCTACAGTGAACAATAGTAAAGTAATTTTTGAAAAATTGAAGATTTAAGAGAAGATGATGGAAAAGATTACTTCCATACTAATATTATAAATGTGAAAGTCTGTCTGTCTGTCTATTACGCTTTCACGGCCAAACCGCTGGAAGGATTTTGATGAAATTTGGTATGAATATACTTAGTTGACGCCCGGGGTCAAACATAGGCTATTTTTTGACGCAGGCGGAGCTGCAGGAAACAGCTAGTTAGATATAAGCAGCACTGTTGTACTTACTAATGTTCTGTTCTTGTACCATGTTCGACTTACTTTGTACATGAATTTGGTAAATAAATAAATAAATAGTAAGGTTTACTGAAAGAAAATGCTTTAGCGTCAGGCCGCCTTTGTGCCTCATTGTTTTATGCACATTATTGCATTTTCTGGTGCAATAAAGATAACGTATTTTATTACTGTGTTAAATAAATAATAGTAGATTATGATACAAGGGCGCGAAGTTTTTTATTATTTACGAAGCGTTATATAGGCATGAGCCGAAGGCGAATGCGTATAGAAGCCGAGAATATGATCAATTTCGCTCACGAGTTGTCATACGACATTTTTCAACACACTTGCGAGGAAAAACACACTAATATTATTAACTTTTTATTATTTACACAATAAATAAAAGTTCTCAAGCTATATCAAAACATTTCTTTCCTTGAACTTTAGTTGGTACACATTGAACACTTTTCACATTTAAATACACCAAGAGTAAAATTAGGCTTGTGTGTTTGTTAATACATTGCTAGGTATCTCCAAATACATAAGTAGTTCTATTACACCTAAGATCTCATTTATGGTTATAAATAATTTAAGACTTAATTAAAAATAACTAAATAAGTATATAAGTACATTTAACTGACTAAGTAGCTACAGTCAGCCTACTTAGTCAGTTATCAACATTCGTTTTGCGCCTGGATTATAGTATATCTGAAGGAGTCAAATTAAGGTATCGTTCCCAAAATTAAATCGACATTTGATAATGATATAAATACAAAAACAAATAGATTTTAAAATGGCGCCACTGATATAGACAGAGCAGACGCTGATAGTAATTTTTTTAGCAATGGATTTTACGGCCATGGACACAAATCCTTTAAAGACCTTCTTATTATTATTTTACACAAATTAATATTTGTAGTCCAATACGGCTAATGTTCAATAAAATAAATAAAAATATAAAATTTAGTGTTGATTTATTATTTGGATTTTTTTAAAATTTTTTGCAAAACCAATGAATTGGTTTGAGACTTAAAATCCTCTTGACGTACATTAAAAAAAATGGACCGTAACCATGGAAACCATTACTTTACAAGTACGATTATATTATAACAATGTGTTGTTTACAACCTAAAAGACACTTTATAAGCAAATGTGTTGAAAAGAAAATTATTTATTTAAGTATCTTTTCATGCCCTTTCTTCATCTTGTAGTCACTTGGGGAAACAGTGGCAAATTTTCAAAATTCATTATTTTATCCTAATTGCGCCATATTCAAATTGTTTTTTTTTTACCGCGGTTTTGGAAGTCGTACGGCTTTGGATACGAGTGATACAATCAGAGCGTAACTAAAGATGGGAATGCATTAAACTTTAAGCGTGAAACAGCTAAAGTATATTGTTTTTTTTCTCGACGGCAACCCCAATTTGTTAGGATTAGAGAGGGAGCGATTTAAGCGTAAAATCCTATTACTTTTTTGTTTTTGTTTTCTTCAAGTTCTATGGAATGTTCAAGTGTTAGCTTAATGCAAGAAAATGTAACACTGTTTCTTAGGATCTTAGACAGTTCTTTCTTCAGTATGTCTTTTAGTTAGGAATACTTAGAAATTGAAATAAAAAAATATTCCATAGAGAGATAATTTTTAACTCTATCAATCAATCAATCAATCATTTATTCATTAAACAATCTACAATTGTGTTTGAATATAAAAATAATAACATAATAAAAATAATAACACTATACTATGGAGTTCTTGTTTCTAATATATTTCACACTTTCCTAAAGTTGTTTGGAAGTGATTGCTTTTGCGTTAAGGCCGCCTTTTGTGTACATGTATGTTTTTTTTATACTGTGTGCCAAGAAGTGTTAAATAAATAAATAAACATGAAAGAAATAAAAATGAATGATATTTTTTTAAAGTGTCACACAAATTCGGCGAGTCGAATAATTTTTGTTCAATAATGAATAATTTTCGTTCGAAATCGAATGACGTTCGTTCGAAATCGTAGGATTTTTATTCGATATTCGACATATATATCATACATTCAAAAATAGGGCGCCCGTTCAAATTGAGATATACAATCTTATTTTCCACTTTCCCTAATAAAATTAATTCCACTGCATTTATTGTACAACACAAATAAGTATATTTTGTTGTGAAAATGAATTGGATTCAGCTTTTATTCAGACATTTTCAAACAGAACGTGCGCCCATAGATATGTTAATAAGGAGAGCGAAAAATACGCGCGCTGAATTTTATCGAGGGAAATTTTATCTGAATGGTATTTACTTGTGAGTTCTGTGACCCGTGTCAGTGTTGCCAAAACGAAATTTAAAAAAAAAATGTAGATTAGTCCTTAACCAAAAAAAAGGGAAATTTAATTTTGAGAAAAGAAATATTTTCTTGACAAAAACTGTCTTAAAACGTACGTACTAACCTTAATATTTAGGACCCGACACTCCCCTGCAAAATGAAATGTGCACTAAAATATACATTTCCTCAGCTGCATTGTCAGGTAGCGTGCGTCTCAAGGGACAGGGGAAGAAGGCGATGAAAGTTTAACGTTCTTAATGGACTTTGTCCAAGCGTGTTTCCTAGTTGCATCCAAAGAGGTTGCATCCTTAACATTCGCAACGTCCTAGTTTAATTAAAAATTAATGGTAAGTATATTATCCTATTAAAAATTCCCAAAATTATGGTTAAATGTTAATAGGTACCTAGGCATAAAGTCCGCCTTTATACCTCATTTTCATGTATAATTTCGTTTGTTGTGTAAAATTTTTGTTATGATGCAATAAATAGTATTTGTATTTTATTGTAAAAAGGACTAATAACTAAATTTGTTTTTGCCTACCCTATGAAAACTCGCTATGCACGTCACTGGGTAGTTTAGGCCCTAAGGTTGGCTGGAAGAAATTGCAATATCGATAAAAAAATATATATTATTTTTGTGATTAGAACAATACAGTTGTTAACTATTTAGTTTTTACGGTACGGGTTATTACAACTGGGAACATGAATGCTTTTAGCATTACGTCCATGTTTACTTGTGGAACAATAAAGTTAATAAATCATTAATATAATTGATTAAAAATGATAAAACAAATATACATTAATTATAACTAAGATCTAAAAGGAATTACTAAATAAACTTGTTTAACTATAAAATTATAAACTAAAATAAAAATGAGAAAACACAAAATCATGCGTCGTAAAACTCCTCCGCATCGCTATCGACTGGGATAGTGCTCAGTGGATCTAAAATGGCCACTTTGCACAAATTAAAATATGAATCATTGCAAATCTTAAAATAGCCACATTTTGGCAGTTCATGAAATGAATCATTTTATGGCAATTCTGCTGTTTGACAATAAGTCGCAAAATGGCTTTCTTTTCCTGCATTGTTTGTAAATTGTTTTGCCAGGCGTAAAAATAATCCTTACTTTTGCATAGCGTGCGTACTTTTACGATTATTTTAGTTAAATAAGTTTTTCTCACGAATAATGTTGATTTAATATCATAAATTTACGGTTTATATAATTATAAACATCAATAAAAATATTAAAATTATAAAATTTATTTTAATTTTATTACTTATATAGTAATACTCACACGAGAAGTGATTCAAGAAATGAATCACGAAATGAATTGAATTAGAGTTGAAATGTCTTTGTCAAAATTTGCTGAATTGTTAAGCTTCGTAATTCATGAAATGATTCGTTTTGATGAATTGCTCAAAGTGGCCATTTTAGACTTGCAGTACGCTGGCAGCATTGCCACGCTGTATGATAATACTGATTCTCTGAGCCAAGTATAGTCCAGCCTTCTGGTCACATGAGGCGTCGATTATGCGCTTATATAAATAAACATCATACATGTGTCATAACTTACGGCGCTTAACCCGCTCGATCGATATAATTCGCAAAGGAGTAATACGGTTCGTTTGCCGGGCTTCAGTCGCCTTTGTGAAACTCCCAGCGTCTTGGGTTACGTATAAAAGATGAATGGGTACACTGCAGGGCAGGAAATTTGGATTATCATCATTTTGTGTAGTTTACATTGTCAATCTTTTGCTATTAAGAAACAGGACAATAAATGATTTATTTATTTTTTATTTTATTTTATATTTTAATCGACCAAATACAAACAGGTGTCAGAGTAGAAAAAAATAGATATTATTATTATTCATTTAAAAATCTTACAATGGTGTCTGAAATATTGTTAATTAGCAAATTTCCGCAGCTCCGCCTGCGTCTAAAAGTAGCTTTATTTTGACCTCGGGTCTACAACTATATTCATTCCAAATTTCATCAAAATCCATTTAGCGGTTTGGCCGTGAAATCGTAACAGACAGATAGACAGACAGACTTTCGCACTTATAATATCAGTTTCGATATATATATGACCTATAAATATGTATGTTTTGCTTCAGGCTTGCAACAACGTCTAAATTGGTTGTTTTCCATGTCTTTATATTAAATCAACCATAAATTTAGGATATACAAAACACACAAAGGCGTCTTGGACACATGGCAAAAAAAAATCTACGACAAAATCGTATTTACCCGTAAAAAAGAATTTTGACTCGAACTATTTTTCATTACCTACATATATTTTCAATGTTTTTCGAAAGCATAATTAAAAAAAAACAATCTCATTAAACTGGGACACTAAGGTCTACTTTTATTTTTCTAAACCGCGGTGAACAATCAATTGCAATCTTTGAAATAGCAAAAAAAAAATAAACGAGAAAAAAACAAATTATTTTTAGTAAAATTGGTAGGTATTATAAGCATGACAAAATATATCTTTACAAAAAAAGTTTCACCTTGGACCTGCACTCTGCCAACCAGTGTACGGAACACAATGGGGCCTCTGAAGCGTGCATATCGCGGCACGCGCGGGATTTTTCGCGCTTTCAGAACCAAATTGACAAGAGAAGGGTGTTGCCATTATATTGCATGAAATTTTACGGAGTATATTTTCTAAAAGGAAAATGAATTTATTATGTAAGAAGTGTTTTACAGCTCGCAGATGTTATTATTATTATCTTGAAAAATGTTCGAGTAATCGGTAAATACGAGAGCTTTGAGCGTGACGCCAAACAGAGAAAGTAAATTTTTTTTTTTCTGACTTACATATTATATGTTTTTATTTTTACCTATTATATATATGGAATTTCTTTATTTATCATATATACATTTTTTTTTATACAACTAAGTAGGCAAACAGGCGTACGGCCCACCAGATGGTAAGTGGTTACCGTAGTCTATGAACGCCTGCAATACCGGAGAAGTCACGAGCGCGTTGCCGACCCTGAAGGAAGTTTTTCACGCCCTTTTTGAAGGTCCATGTTATAGTCACTAGGGAAAACCATGGCAGGGAGTTCATTCCATAATCGCAGTGTACGAGGGAGGAAATTCCGTTTGAAGCGTACTGTACGCGATAACATGGGATCCAAGGTATGGGGATGAAATCCCTGACGATGGCGATACTTACATATTTAACATATACTTACCTATATATTTAAAATTTAATAATCACAAATATTAAATGTTTGTTTTTGTGAGTATAAAATCATTACGGAAATGTTAAAAATAAGGTTTCTCACGTGGTGAAGAGACCTATTCATTTGTCCAGCAATGTAATATTTTTAATAGATCTACTTCAAGAAATTGCGTAACGTTAATAGGCGTAGGCAATACGGTAACATTAAATACAATTAACAGTTAATAAAAAAAAAAAAAACATGTTACCAACATAATAAAAACAATTATAAATATGAGGACTTTTGGCGGGAAGCTGTGAAAAGCAATATTGGCGCTGTATTTTATTTTCCAAAATTTGTGTTGTTTGTTTGGATATTTGTACATAATAATGCTGGATGATTATTCGCAAAGTGTTTAAGAACAAGCGTGAGTGTTGGGAAGTGATACAGTGTTCGATTTATGTGATTTCCTTGCTTGTTGCTAAAAGCTACTGGAAATCGCTAAGTGCAGTTTTTCTACCACTTCACTTAGCCTGACTCTTCAGACTCGACTTGATTATGACTTGACTTTGTACTTGTTTGATTAAACAACTTTATTCAATAAATTTTATTTGTTACTGGCTAAATAGGAAAGTAAGAGCCAAATTGAAAAAAAAAATATTAATATTAATTTATAAAATAAAACAGCGCACACATTTAAATCATTATGCCACATCCCAAACTTGATTTTAAAGTAGTACATACGTGTATTTATCTTACTCATCCTGTACTTACTAACAGGAAGTCTTACAATAGGATTAAAGTGACCTACAATAAAATGTGGACGTGAGTTCGACCATAGTGTTGGGATTAGTCGATTTCTATAGGTGTCGATAAACATGATTTATAGACTTGCTTCCTGACGGGAAAGGAATTATCCAATGTAATGTTTGCCATTTAAATTAATGTGTATTGCGGTTGTAATTTTACTACTTTAGTATTTTATTTGCCATCTTGGTTATGTGGATTAGGAATAGATCAATGTCTGTTATGATTTCCCGATTATGTCAGGTATACTTGCATGTAACATCTTTTATATCATGATTTTACAAATAAATAATATTTATTGATATATTTCACCACTAAAACTAAGACTTATTAAACAAAAAATAAAACTAAACCACCAACTAAAAAGACATTGATAAATAATGAAATACATAACTAATAGACTTTTCTTAATTAAAATAAAAAATGGAGCCCTTGAGATTGATTGTCCATATGCGCCTGTGGTCAAATAATAAGGTTAATTGTCCAATTCAAGATTTGTCGAAATAAAATGGCGGCTAGAAATACAACAGCTTTTTCTTATTCGAATTCTATCTTTAAAAACGCGAGAATCAAACCCCTGAGGTAGTAAGTTAGATTCCCTAATAGTATACTTTGTGTAGTTGTTTCCAGTTTGGTTAGAACATTGCAGATTTGAGTCTGTCTTCATATATTCCAATTTATTAATACAATACAATATAACTTTATTGCCCACATCTGGGAAATCACTAAACTGAAATTATAAAATTGTTAACAATATGGAGCAAAGGCGGATTGCTAAGCAATCTCTTCCAGCCAACATTTGTACAAAAAGAGAACATGATGTAAGGGTAGGGTAGGGGCCCAGTAGAATTAAAAATAATGTCTACTGTATAGATAAATCAACACAGAAATAGATACAATCAACCAACCTATAGTCCAAACGAAAAAAGTAATTTAAAAATTATTCTCGATAATCAAAATTAGTGATGTGTAGTAGCCCTACTTTATATTCTATCGATGTATATCCCATCACTAAACTGAACACCGAATCTCGGCGTTGACAGAGTGATATATAGACATGTGAACATATACAGGATATAGTATGTTTTATGGCGAGAAGACGCCCTATTTTTGAATTGTATGAGACATATTTCGAATGAAAATTGTTCGAACAAAAAATTCCATTAGAACAGTCTCCAGCTGTCCCAACTTTAAAAGGCTTGTCTACGAGCTCCTACTCTCGCGGTTACGGGAGCAAATTTAGGCAGTTAAACATGAGTAAATTTTGAGTTGCTGCTATTATTTCGTTGATATTACTCTTAAAATTAACTGTATTTTACCAAATTTCATCAAAATCCGTTTAGCGGTTTGGCCGTGAAAGCGTAACAGACAGACAGACTATATAATATTAGTATGGATATGGATTAGTATGGAGGTATGAATTAAAAGGTTGTTAACCTATTTATGGAAATCTATACAAATTATTAATTTAAGTCGAAAATATACAATTGTAGGTATATCACAATAGGCGGACTTAATGCTAAAAGCATTACCTAACAGCCAACCATTGGGTCAAGAAATCTTAACTGCGGGTATTTTAATTGTTTGTGATGTTTAGAAAGATTTTACGCGACAAAGCTAGAGAAAGAGAATATATATGAATAAATGAAAATGTGTTTTTTAAATTTTAACCCTGAATTTTAGTATTTTTTTTTATCTTTGGCTTTTACTTTCGTATTTAGCCAGTAATAAGTAAAAAATAAACAAGAAAGTCGTTGAGTCCAGAAATACTAAAGTCAAGTCAGTAGTTAAGTTAAGTCGAGTCAGAAGTGTTATGCTAAGTGAAGTTACTTACACTTAGCGATTTACAGGAGCTTTTGGCAACAAGCAAGAAAATCACATAAATAGAACATTGTATCACTTCCCAACACTCGCGCTTATTCTTACACATTGCGAATAATAATCCATTATTATAATGCACAAATACTCAAAAAAAAACATGAATTTTGGAAAATAAAATACAGCGCCGATATTGCTCTTCACAACTTCCCGCCAAAAGTCTCGAATTTTAGTTTATTTTTCGTATTACCTCTTGTCTGTCTGATATAGTCTATGGTTAGTTTCTCGTAATTATAATCTTGAAGTGTTTAACACACTAGAGTATTTACAAAGAGCCCTTCAGAACCGGAAGTGAGCTCAAAGGAACTCCCAAATTAAGGCGATAGCACGCGCGAACTACTTGTATATAAGTTAAACTACGTAAAATGTATGCCTTTGAAGACTAGTCTACCATTGTTAATATTGTACAAAGCATGTCTGTGCTTCTAGCAAAACAGTTAGTAGCAGACTGTCTGAAAAATCAGACAATTTTGGGTCACATTTGGATCATGAAATTTATTCTATTTTTCCTGGTTTTACTTTCAAAAGTGCCGCGGAAAGCAGACAATTAGAATCATTAATAAAACTTAATCCATACTAATATTATAAATGCGAAAGTCTGTTTGTCTGTTACGCTTTCATGGCCAAACCGCTAAACGGATTTTGATGAAATTTGATATGAATATAGTTGAAAACCCGGGGTCAAACATAGGCTACTTTTTGACGGAGGCGGAGCTGCGGGAAACAGCTAGTTATTAATATTTAAAGTTGTAAAGTACAATATATAGGCTTAATGTCAAAAGCAATAGCTATCAACTTTTGAGTTAAGCAAAGAGCTTAATGCGACTGGACGAAAATATTGTCTTTGCGAGTAAGTCGTAAAAAGCGACCAAAGGATCGACAGATGATATGATAATGTCCTATAATTGTTTTAGGTAAAACCCTACCCGACGACAGAGTAAATAGAATTTCTTTTTTTTAATTTAAATTTTTTAAAATGACTTAAGCGACTCCTTCATTTCTTGTGTGTCCTTAATTTTACGGCTAAATAAGTGTATTTGCTTCAAAAGTAAACATCAATTTTGCTTACTGTATTACAAAATAACAATTTCCCAAACAACATCTCTTGTCAATCCAATAACAATTTTAGTTGAAGCCACAAACATATCTGACAAACAACCCTTTATTGAATTTTCCACGACATTGGAATTTAAGTGTGCATTCGGTGTTGTCAGGAAGAAAATTGAAAATTCTACCAAAACATGTGCAATTCATTTAGGGTGTTATTTTCCCAAACAGTAAACGGTTAGGTTCTTTAGCAATATATATGACCCTTCATTACTAAATAATGGCTTTGCCGATTTTGGTAAATGATATGTCGCTGAATAAGTCTTTAGGGCGCAAACTGTGTACCTAATTATCCATTCGAAATAGCCGTAAGTATCTAAATATCATAATAATCTAAATGGCGGATTTTTGGCGCCTAAAATTTTACCTATTATGAACTGTTGTTATTGGTATAACCATCTAGTGGTTGGTAAAGAAACACTGAAACCAGAATGTAAATTTCGAGGATAATTACAAATTTCATTGTAATAACTAATGACCACAGAGAGAGCTGGGCAATAAAAAAAAAAGTCTGTTGAGTAAATGAAAGAATAGAATGTTTTTATTTTTTTTAAGTTAACGTTCTTGATTGTTGGCAATATAAATTAGCTAATGTAATTAGGTCGATTTTTTTGCCGGGAAGTTGTGAAGAGCATATCGGCGCTGTATTTTATTTTCCAAAATTTGTGTTTTGTTGTGGGTTTGTGCTTAATAATGGTGGATTATTATTCGCAAAGCGTTCAAGAATAAGCGTAAGTCTTGGGAAGTGATACAATGTTCGATTTATGTGCTTTTCTTGCTTGTTGCCACAAGGTCCTGGAATTCGCTAAGTTAGTTTTTCTACCACTTCACTTAGCATAATACTTCTGACTCGACTTGACTTGACTTGACTGAACTACTGAACTATTGAGTTGACTTTAGACTTTCGTAACTAAACGACTTTATTGTATATTTTTTATTGGCTAAATACGAATGTTAAAGCCATATAAAAAAAAGATTAGGTCTATGATTTAATAAAGAAATAATTTAGTTGTCTTCTGTTTCGGTGATCATAATTGTAACTAAATTGAAGAAATAATAAAAATAATCATAGAAGAGACATTGCGTGACAAGAATTAGTCGATTGTGTATTTGTGTACACAAAGTTGCTTTCCTAAACCCAATGTAGGTGTGTAAACACCACTTTATTGCACTGTTAAATCCGTTTGTCGTAACTGTCAACGAATTCGCAAGAATATTTAATGAAGAAAGTTGAAGAGAAACTTGATGATTCGGCGTCTCGTAATAAGAAAGATATGAAAATACCCTAACCACGAGAACCTCGTGCCTTCTGGTGGAAAAAACAAATGGTGGAATAGTTACTCGATGCTCACTCCATATATTCCTTCCTCAGAGTTTGGATTTGTAGTAAATCGTTGGCATGAAGAATATATCGCTATATAGCCATTTCTATACCATGAACTCTTATACTAAAACTCGGAGCTCTACTGATACAACTAATAATACCTCAGAATTTATAAAAAAATATGAATAGAATACAATTGCATTTAAAAATAAGTTGCGTTTCGATTTTGTGGATGGAGGGAATTTTATCCTTTAAAACTACATGAAAATCCTTAATCGTAGTTATAACTAGAATTATGTAGAGTCAATAAGTCTGTCGTTAAAAGGAAAGGAATCAATGTTTTTTTTATAACTCTTTAAAACCATTTAATATATTTCCCAATTGTAATTTCCGGTAAAAGAAGCAAATGTTCACGTAAGAATAATTAAAAAAAAACAACTAAAAACTAACAATGTCCAAACGCGCCATTGTAGAGTCATGTTGCTAAAAAATAAAAACAGAACAAATGTCATGTTAAAATCACGAAAATTAATGTCTAGCAGACTAGCGTACATACATTATTTACAATTTATTATACACAAAAAGCCTCTTGAGGATTAGCACAACCTGACACCGGGGGCTAAGGAAGCGTCGAGTTAGAAGAAATGACGTTTCAAGTTACGGCAGCCATTTTGGAAATGTTTTCCCGGGCAAAATATTTGCCGAACTGGCTGTTGACAAAACTCCTTTACGCGTTCAATCCTATTTTTTGTTTTTACTTTTATTTTGTAATGTAATTTGGGTTTGGGTGACATGAAATTAGTGCTATTTTCACATTTCTTTAATTTTAGTACTTAATTCAAGTTGAACAAAAGGAGATTTTGAAATAAAGTCCAATTTTTTAATTGTTAGGTGCACCATAAACCTGTGTAGGTTGTTTTTGTGAACACTAGGAAGATTATGAGACTGTTTAATTTATTGCTGTTTTGTACACCGTTTTGCTACGTGTTTTTTTTCTTCTTTCTTAATTCTTGCAAAATAAAGAATTCTGATTCTAATAAGGAAGGAGGTTTTGCCATATACCATAACTTGAAATTGAAACGAGATTAACTATGGGGTGAAAAGAAAGTGGGGGCCCATATAAGGAGAAGAAGCATTTGGTCAGGGTGTTCGAGGGACTAACGTTGCCAAGCTTTGAATTCACTCGTGTGACAGTGACATCTGTCAAAATTGACGTCGGTCAAGGCTGTCACACGAAGCGCGCGAATGGGGGTTATTGAGACGTAAGCACCAGGTACCGATTACTACACAGCCACAACTTAAATAAACATCATTAATTATGTGTTTATAAAAGTTAAGGCTTTAGGGCCGAGATTTGGTGTTAAATAGGCTTAATTAGTTACAATACAAGTGAATATGAATAAAATAAATGTATCTATCTACATAATACATAAATAAGTTACCAACATTACTTTTACTTTCTTTTTCTAAATAATTATGGAGACAACAGCGCAAATGAATAAATTAGAAAATATTAAGAAAGTATGTAAGTTTTTTATAGTTCTTTTATTTAAAAAAAAGTGATACAGGTGACGATTATAAGTGCAAGTTAGTACAGTAATTAACTTTAAACCCAATAACACCAAAAGCCCAGCACCTTGGGGTTGGTAAGGCAGGGTTCCACACCAGTACCAACTACTCACAATCTTTGAAGATGTCTCAATCTCATGAAAAGACCGTCTGGCAACTGGCCGAAACGATTATTGTTCAGTTTCCTGTAATTCAAACACAAACAATATCCATTGATAAATCACATAGGATAGACCGCATGAGTGGCGATTCTTTGCTTCCGGGAAAATAATGTTCCTGATTGGCTGGTCGATTTCGCGGGCTTATTTTTTTTATTATTTCAAAATTATATGTAGTCAGGTTTATTTGTACATTTTTTAATCATCGACAATGGCATTGTTTTTTCTTTTTAGTCGATAGAATTGCAATGCCTTCGTTCATTCTACGTGTGGTGAATTAATCCAATAAAATTTTAAACCTAATTACGTATCTTGCAATGAACAATGGGATATAATTTGTCTTAGTGAATAAAATTCCTTTATTGTCTTACAATATTTTATACTCGATGATCCGTTAAACAATGGAAAGTTAGTTATGCTCAAGTGATCCCTAAATTAATTATTTGAAGATTTCTTTTTAATTATACGTTACTTTTTGAATAATCAAATATTATCCAAATGTATAGAGTATTTTTAGCTTCTAAAAGATACTAGTCCTAATGATGCTAATAGCTACATTTTATCGGTAAAAATATTTTAAATTGATCAGTAATATCATCGCTAAAATTACTTGAATAATTCAGGAGTGTATTTTTCACCATGTTTTGATGGGAAATATTGAATGTCACGCATTGGCAATATCGATAAAGCATAGACAATAATAAAAAAAAACAGATACTTACAGCCTTTCCAAACCATTTAGCTCTAAGAACGCATCCCTCTCTATCGTGTGAATCATATTTTCTGAGAGTTGTCTGCAACGAAAAAAATGTATAATTTTTTTAATTAAACAGAGTACACAGAAATTATTGATTATTTATTTAACCTTCATTGTACAAATTACAATTTGTAAAGCACAATAGGCGGACTTAATGTTATAATTATTAGAAATGATGTTATATTATATTTTTTTTAAAAACCAAATTTATAGGCTAACCTAACACATGATTGATTTTGATTTTAATCAATAAAATACTCACAAAATTTTGAGCTCCTTCATATTCTGGAAGTCACTTTGGAACACAATTGTGATGTTGTTGCCTTGCAGATCTCTGTAACAAAAAAAAATAAATATAAAAATAAATGCGGTGATTATTATAATTCACATCCTGCCCCAAAAGTATTAATTTACCCGGTACTTAGATTCAAATAGTAAATACAATAATCGCACCGAAAGAGCATAAATAAATATTATGATTAATTAATTTTTGATCCAAATCGTATCCTCGATTATAAGTTAAATCATGTTAATACACCCATCACTATTTAATTCAATTCTGGCAATTAAAAAAAAAACATCTGTCAAATTAGTCTATGATATAAAAAATAGTAGAACATTTCTCTTCAAGGTCACGTAATTAGTCCTAGAAACCTTAATTACTCTTAAAAGCTCTACATAATTCTGCCCTTTCCCGCGGTTTTGCCCTCTCACAGCTCTCAGAGGCGCCCCATTTACGTTTATTACTATTATAGCACTTAGAGCAATTATAGTTAAAAGCTGCATGAGGAATTTTAGGCATTTTCCTACATTTCATAATTTTCTAGACGTGATTTTTGTTCTAGTAAAGAAACTACTGATGTTATTGACTGGCTAAACAACGTCTAGTAATAGCCATGAATAAAAGGTAGAAGAAAAAAAAATGTTTTGGTTAAAATAAGACGTATGGTACCTACCTATTATTTTTTGATCTGGACAGGATAGCCATTCCAAGATGATGAAAAAAAATGACCATAAACCTTTTTGTTTTTCTTATTTTTGTCTAATGGTCACATCGTCGAGGACGCCCAAATTTAGGCATAGAATACGTACTACAACCTGAAGTAAACTTTGCAACTATTTTTCAAGCTGTCAATCTAAGCACTTTACAAGTTAACGGTTGAACACAACATCAGCGTAATCTAGAAACGAGCAGTTAAAATTTTATTGGGGTAGCTTTACTGTTAAGGGTGTACAGAGTTAGTTGTTATTAGACATGGAATAAATCATAGATTTAGATATTTTTTTGACTAGGAACAAATAATAGGCTAGTTTCCTAAAAAAATATAATAAGTCCGTCAGTTAGATTATCAAAAAATATTGGAGACATATTTTTTCTTTTGAAAATTAAACAAAGAATGGTAAAGATATGGCGCGTTAAAGTTCCGTGTGACGTCACAGTGCGCTACACTTCTTCGCAATATGTGACGTCACAAGCCCACACTCCTAAACTTTGATGCGTTTTATCTTTATAATTTATCGCTCAATTGACAAAAGAAAAAATACGTCACTAATATATTTTGATTCCCTAAATGACGGACTAATTTTAATGTTAGTCTTTTGACCCTGGGAACTAGCCTATTAACAGCCAAATGATTCCTTGAAAGCGGACTGCATCCAGAGTTTGCCTGCGACCTGTTTCAGGTTATCTGACGATCTGGTCGGTAGATGTCCTACGTTTCCAACCAGTCTTTATGGAAATTATTAGGAGAGGTCTATGTCCAGCAGTAGACTGACTACGGCTGAAATGATGACTTTGAACAAGTGTTGTTTTATTAGGACTGAAAAAGATAGAAAAATTAAGTGGTTAATAATATTTGTACTCATTCCGCTATAAGTATGCAGCTGTAGCAATGCTGAGCCATGACCACAGCCGTTGTAAAACGGTTAAAACGTCGGAGTATAAAGGTATTTTACGCACTTTATCCTGTAATTTTATGTTTTAAATATGCAGTGCCTTAATTTAAAAGTTAATTTATCTGTAACTAATGTTCTGGTCTAAGTTGTATCCTTTTCGACATACTGTGATAAATACAAACATAAATTTGGTAAATAAAGGCCTTAAAAGACTTATATCCAGGGCTGTAAAACACATTATTAAAAAGTTATTTCCAGGATTGATGCGCTTAAGCCGTCTCTACGTAACATTAACCCTACAATCAAAGTGCTTATGTCGTAAACTAAGATCACTTCGGATTATCGTAAAATCCACAAATGGCCCACATACTGCGAATTTGGGCCATTCATGTTACAAATATGCTATTAAGTTGTTACTTGGTTAAATTTAACCTAAAAAAATGTGTTATTCAGTCTAGGCTTACGAGGAAAAGAGAGGGAGTGGTATATTCCTCACGGATACCACACGTTCACAACTTATGAATGCCCACAGTTCCGCTAAGTCAGGAGAGATATTTTGAAAAGTGTTGTTAACGCAAAAACGGCTAGTCGAATGATTTTTGTACGATATTGAATGAGTTCGATATCGAACGAAATTCATTCAATTGACATATGAGTTACACATTAAAAATACCCCTCCGATTATTTGGGACCACGATTACAGCGTACCCTATGCTCTATAGCGCAAGCTGAAGACACGCTCAGATCTACCTTAATAATATCATCACCCCTGTTTCCTTGGGTAAGGGAGTAAACATTTCCACTTGCTAAAATCCTTACAGACCTCCCTCACTTCCTCAACAGCCTATATCAAATTAACTGTAATAAAATCTTCAGAACTCGTTTACTGGTATATTCTCACGGTAAACTTGCAATTAGCAGATAGTGATGGGACAAGTCGATAGACTCATTCGATGTTTGGACTACTATGAACGAACACTATTACAGCATAATGTAATATTAGCACAAATTGGGAGAAAAAAAAAACAAAATGCAGGTTTAGAGGCAAAAGATTTATATATCTAAAGTATTTACGAATGTGTGTGAGCTTCTTCTGGAAATCATCATAATATGTATTTAACAATTAGTACCAACCAACCAAACGTTCAATTTGTAAAACTCTTTAATCAAAGATATTTGCTTAAATGTTGGTTCACTCAGTCCAATCAGATCTTCGTATAATAAAAGTGTATGAATGTTCTTCATTCTAGCATAGCATAGCCCAGGGCACCAGGATCAACTTTCCTACTTTTAAGACTCCACTTCGCAAGTTGCCGGTTATCGTAAAATTTTCCTGAATTTCATCTGCTATGTAAGAATATGCGAGACGAATCAGAATTTTTAAAATTTATTACGATTTTAATCGATATTCACCAGTTCTCCACTACAGACCAAACGCTAATTGCGATCATCGTAATCGCATTAGAGCTGTTAATTGTATCGTAATAAACGTTAATTGATGGTAATTGGTTACAATAAGATGCTTTGCCACAGACAGGCCATTGAGCGACAGACGATTACTTGTCAATTATTGAACGAATGAATCTATTTAATAGTGGCCTAGGTTGGTAATCTTACAAGAACAGGACGCCGATTCTCGCGCCTTTATAGAATAAGTCGAACGCGAAATTTGTCAAAAAAATGGCGTACGTTTTCTTTAGTATGAATAGTTCCCATGTTTTTTTTAGAAATCTCGAATTCGACATATCTCTCAAGGTGCGTGAATAGATCAGTTAGGATTAGGTACCTACTTACACCATCCATCCAAATTTCTAACCCAGTGCACAAAAATAATTTTTAAGCAAAAAGTACATTTTGCTCTTTATCTACACGATGTTTTTAAAATACCTACATAAGTAGGGTTGCCAGGTCGCCAAACCTAATAGCCGGACAGGCCAGCCAGTTTCAGCTTAGTATATAAAGGTTTTCTGATTATTACCATAAATCATGTTAAATTTAAAAAAATGAAAAAAGCCTAACAAAAGCCGGACAAGCTGGACACCGTTTATTTTGGCCGGACACGCAATCAAAAAGCCTAACTATGTCCGGCTTTATCCGGACATACATAAGTATATACATAATATACATAAATACTAGCTGTTTCCCGCAATCCTGTCCGCGACAAAAAGTAGCCTATGTTTGACCTCGGGGCTTCAACTGTATTCATATCAAATTTTATAAAAATCCATTCAGCGGTTTGGCCGTGAAAGCGTAACATACAGACAGACAGACAGACTTTCGCATTTATAATATTAGTATGGATACGACGCTCACAACAAAATTTTATATAAATGCTAAACATACTAACGAATCTAATTCGAATCAATAAAGTTGGTAGTTCTCGCTCGATCGCAGCCGATCGCAATTAGTGGCTTAGACCGCGCCATTAGGGTAGTGTTGGGAAACCGGTGAAAAGTAAATCGAAATCGATATGACGATAGCAATTTTTTTATTTAATATTTTTAAATTTTTAAAACACTTTAGCGTTCATAAACTAACAGTGAACTAAACATTTGTCTTTTGTAAAGTATTTGAAACGTAAGGTAAGGATATTAAGTATGGAGTATGTAAGAATATAATAATAAACTTATATATTCCATAATATTATGAGTGCGAAAATATGTCGTTTTATCTGTTTGTCTGTTACGCATTCACGGCCAAACCGCTGAATGGATTTCGATTAAATTTCGTATGAATATAGTTGAAGACCCGGGGTCAAATATAGGCTACTTTTTGACGCAGGCGGATTTTCGGGAAACGGCTAGTCGAATATAAATGTTAAACAAACTAAAAAATCTAATTCGATAAAGAAAATAATAAATTTGGTACTCGCTCGATCGCAATTAATAGCCACGCCATTAGGGTAGTGTTGGAAAACAGGTGGAGAGTAAATGGATATCGACATAGCAATCTTTTTTTTTAAAACAATTATATTAAACTTGGTTTTTCCAGCATCCATAAGGCCCATACTATGAAACTATTGACCGTGCCTTTATATCTGCCATATTGGCGTTTCTAATTATAACGAATCTTTATTTTTATTTCATTATATCGAAAATTAATAAAGTTTTAACAAATAAATAAAATAAGCTAATAAAAAATCGATATGATAATCGTCGTGGTCCCATCACTACGTCGCTTGAGTTACAAAGTTTATCGGGTGCGGTTTTATCGGTATTGCTTTCAATTGGAATGTAGGTGGTCTGGACGGGAGTTTGAAACTTTAAAAGTAAATTTAGTCGTCAATTGATTGATTCTCCATTTTAATTTTGCCACAAAAATGGTAACAATTTCAGAGGTGAATTACGTTATCGCGATTCACGAAATATCGATGAATGCTATCGCGGTACAAGACTGCGATGGCCCTCTATTGCGAATACTCGTCAGCGCGATGAACGTTATCGCATCGTTGTTTTTTTTTATTTATATTCCTTTGATTGCTGCGACTATTTATAGAGCAAAACCTGGCTGAAGCTACTATGGTCTAACCAAGAAGAAGATAATCCAAATAAATCAAACAAAACATAATATCCTACACTTGAGGGTTTAAAAATAAACGTCTGGCAATACTCAAAAGAGGATTAGCTGGCAACTTTGAAAATAGTATGATAAGCAAAACTTATTCAATTATGGAACGTGCGGAGGCAATGGGCTGGCGGTATTAAAAAAATAAACATAAATCGGTAGCCATATTTGTACGTGAGCGCGCAAACGGGACAAAGATTAAAAAGCCAGTCAAAAGCAACATGTATGATTCGATATTTTTGTTTACAATGAGCACATGCAATCGCAACTCTACGTGTAACAGAACAAGAGCGATTTAAATTTTTTTGTGTACATTCCATTAATTTGTTTTCACTCAATGGGTCTGGTGATAAATTAGTTTTCGTAAATGGTGAACGAGTTGGAAATTTGAATTGCGAATAGCGTTCGACGTTTCAATATCCAATGGAATTCCGGAACACGGACATTTGACCACAGAGTAAAAATACATTTTTGTTTTTTTTTTCAACTCGCACTTGTTTGTGTCTTTTGCATACTGTAAATTAAGGGAACGGAAGAGATGTTCCTTATTGGCTTACGAGGAAGCAATTTAAAGTCTTATCATGATTTCCTATTTTCTCTTGTTTTGGAGCTCTACTGAATAGATTATTAGATTGGAAGAGCGAACAACTCCTACACAAAACATTTAACAAGTAAAAATGTTTGTTTTATTGGTTATTTGAAAGACATCGCAACTACATATAAATTAGTAAACAAATGTGATAAATCTTAAGCATACAGAGTTACGACAAAGTTAACATTATTAACAGCACTAATATCATTATAGCTTATAATAATAAATATTATTCAGACATAGTTGAAATATGTCAAAACAAAAACAAACAATAGTTGGAAAACATACAAAGGGCAGAAGTATTAAGTTACCAAACATTAAGTATTATATTACCAAACAGAAACCAGACTTATTCGCGATAAATGAAGTTACATGAAATGAAAAAAATACGTCAAAGATGAAGATATATTTATAGAAGGTCCCATATTTAAATCCATTCCATAATGGGACTAGAAAGATTAAAATAAGACTTTACAATCTGTATGGAGCTAATAGATTTCAACATTTAATAAAAAAGATTTGTCGAAGCTACTTGTAGTAAAATATTCTATTTTTAGTTGACGTCTGAGTCTGAAGAACTTGATTAAAGTAAATACCTACTTCCATAATTAGGACTAAATACGCAGAGAGAGAACATTACGAATCTGTGAGTGAAAAGATGCAGGAAATGCATAGGAAATGAATTACCAATCTAAAGGACTCTTATCCAGGACCGTAAACCTCATTAAAAAATAATTTTCTATGAATGAATTCGATTTATAAAGTTTACAACTTTATAGTATTTTAAGAAAACATTTTTTTTCCTTCAATCACCGTCCTTTATTAATAAAAAATAAAAATATTGTCAAAACCATAATACCTACATAGAAAAAAGAAAAGTCTACCTAATGACCTAAGCCATAATTCCATCTTGTTGCCAGCCAGCTACATCTGCAATTTTCATAATCTATGGCAGTCGCCGATGGCTAAATTACGATGCAGGTTTCTCGTGGGCGGATCGACTCCTGCTGGGAGCAGACCACAAATGGCTAGGATAAAGAGTTGCTAGTTAGAAATTCTCAATTTCCTCAAAAATGTCGAATTATAATAATAAAACGTGTATAAAAATTGCTAAAAATAACATGTTAGGTTACATAAGAATATAGTTGAAAGTTGTCCTGACCTGAAAATATGTTTTGTGACTATTTTTCCGTTTTATAATATTTCTAAAAAAGGCGTAAAAAAATTCCTTCCGGGTCGGCAACGCGCTCGTGACATCCCTGGATATTCATAGGCTACGGTAACCACTTTCCATCAGGTGGGCCGTACGCCTGTTTGCCTACTTGTATGAAAAAAAACTGTCGAATATTTAAGATGTATTTTGTTGGTTTTTTGAAACTAAATTTATTTGAAAATACAGCACAAAAAGTTTTATTGTACAAAACTGATATTTAGGAAAAATGCGATTTTAAAGTTTATTCGCACAAAGCACGCCCTTATAGATATTTAACAAATTAATAAATGTTGATGAAGTTCTTCTAAGCAACGTTTAAAAATAAAATATTTAAAGTAATCACTATTTAATTCCTTTTCAGACAACCAAGAGTTTTCATCTTTGTCATGATAAATATTTATCCGGGCATAGAAAACATTTTTCAGCAAAATAAATAAAATACCAGTCAAATAGAAAATGCAAAAGAAAATTATTGTAACCGTGAAGATGAAAAAATTTTCAAACTCTTTTTTCCCCCTAGAATTGTGAAAAATTCCAAATCTGTCAACCCTGCTAGGAAGAAAAAGATCTAGCCTTGTATTGTGAACAACTTGCAGATCGTCTTACATTACTCTCACTTTTACCCGTTCTATGTAGAGTCTATTGAGAGTAACCCCCATATTCTCAAACGTTTGCTTAGTTAGTCATCATAAGCTTCCTTGACTTAAGAAGAATCCTTATTGGAGGTGAGTATCGAACTGTCAAATATAAGGTTGGTCGAGAGGTACCTTGAGGCGTCCTTGAAATGAAACAAAGAGGTTAAAAATATATTTTCTTAGAATTGTTATTTTAACCTGTGACGTTCCTTATTAGAGTTTGCTCAAGCTACCAACCAAGAATATCGTTTTCAAGGAAAGTTCGAGGACTTCCTTAAGGCTTTCTCCAAATCAGTTGTTGGATGATCAAAATTAAAAATGCAGTATGTTATTTTCTTTTCTTCAATTTGGCTTTTACTAAACGTATCTAGCCACTATCCACTATAAACACGCTATGTATGTAAATCTAAGTACTTAAGTTTATTTAGCAGTGTTTTTTTTCTCTTCTCATAATGTTTTTAAAGAGACAGTTTTTCCTAATAGTTGACTGGCAGAGAATGCTTTTAACATTAAGTCCACCAATTGTAAAACAATTTTTTTTAACTTTTGGTACAATAAAGATTTATAATTATATAAATCCACCATTATTAAAATACTAAAAAAACTCAAAAATTGGAAGATAAATACAGCCCTATTTTTACTCACATGTCGACCAAAAATCATTCGGCTCACCGATTTTGCTTAAGTCCTTTAAAAAAATAGCACTCCTGCTCTTTCAGCTTAAGCTTCCCGCCAAAAGTCCGTCAGAAAATATTCCATCGTGCCAGCGAGCGTTTTTTTTTTAATTTCAAAACCAACACTCAGCACAGATAACACAAGACACAGCATATCAACCAAAATGCATCAAGCAATACGTAATCTCCATTTACGTCTCGCACTTATGGAATACTGAGTGCAGTGGCTTGATGGTTTTATTACTAATGTTCTGGATGGTGTGTGTTTGCTTGATATGTAAATTTTGCAACGGATTCCTCATAAAATTCATGACTGGAGCACTTGACAGTTCTTTTCTTAAATATTTTTATTCAGTTTTTATTAATTTTAAATAATCTGAAATCACAATAAAACATTGTGCAAAATGTTGACAAACATGTGAATTCGTTTATTTAACTAGTTAATAAAGGAAAGTTTTTTTCTTATTTGCAAATTGACGTTTTGAAGAAAATGCTGCAGTGGTGTATGTGGCGCCGCTTCTTCTCCATTTGCGCTTTGGAAGTGGTGGTAAACTTAATATAAGTAAATTGACGTCAATAAGTGATATTTATATCCTATATTGAAAATAAACGATTTCATTTCATTTCACAACTTTTGAAAAGTATATTGATGATAATCAATATTATCTCAGTCACAAGACGTCCACTGCTGAACATAGGCCTCTGTCATGAATCTCCAATGTGACCGATCTAAAGCGACCTGCATACGTCGTCTTCCTGCGACCTTGACTATGTCGGACCACCTGGTCGATGGACGTCCAACGCTGCGCTCGCCGACAAGGTCACCATTCGAGACCCTTTCGGCCCCATCGGCCATCGGTTCTCGGCGCTATGTGCCCCGCCCACTGCCACTCCAAAGAGCTAATCCGCTGGATTATGTCGATTACTTTGGTCTCCTACGGATATCCTCATTTCTAAGTCGATCTCGTAGGGAAATACCAAGCATGGACCTCTCCAAAGCTCTTTGGGCGATCTTGAGCTTTCTTATAAGGCTTATAGTAAGGGACCACCGTGGGACCACGTCTCGGAGCCGTAACTCATCACCGGTAACACACACTGGTCAAATACTTGTCAAACTCTCAAATAGTCGTCCTCTCTTCATACCTTTAATTCCGGGTTAGGGAATACTTTGAGCGTTCGGACTTGAGTTGACCTAGGTTTAAGTTAAGTTTGTTTGTTTTACGTTTATATTTATCGTATCTATTGTACTGTACACTCTTTGATGCCCATGTACTCTTTTTTTCCTTTGGTTTTCGGGTTGACTGGAAGAGATCCCTATCAGGGATAAGTCCGCCTCTTGTTGTGTTCTATTTTGTTGTACAAATGTTCTTTCTGTACAATAAAGTTTTTACATACATACATACTTTCGTCTTACGGTACCTATGTCGGACGAGAAAACATGGCGTATGGCTTCCCGAATGTTCATATGTCAATTTCATTCAATTTATTTAATTATTTGTCGAATATACTTATGTCGAACAAAAAACATTCGATTCGACGAATTTTTGTGAGTCGATATCTTCAAAAGTGGCACTTCAGGGCGGTATTTTAGGAATAAGTCGAATGCGGAATATGTCTACCGTTTTCTGTAATTAGTCTCGAATTCGAAATCATCTCGAAAGGCAAATAGGCCCCCAGATGTTATCACAGCGGGAACTGACTGAGTGATATAAAATATTCCAAATTCCGACCGCGTCTCTTTACTCGTCTAAATTATTACTAGAACCCCCATTTTTAATTACTTCAAGTTAAAGAATCCCCAAGTCATTTAAGTTGGACGACCCGCCCCTGAAAGGAATGTCGTACAGTCGGACAGAAAAATGATTTGACGTGTAGTGTTTTGCCGTCTTGAAGGTTTGCTTGCGTAATATGCCGTTTTATGCTCTATTCATACTGACGCGAATCCCGCGCGACTTGCGGGACGCCCACAGAAATAAGAATACGTTGAAGTGCCATTAGCAGGCCAGTTAACTTAGGTACACGCTACGGCACTACTATCGAATCTCATTTCAGTGGGCGTCCCGCAAGTCGCGCGGGATTTGCGTTAGTTTGAACAGAGCTATTCATAAAAAAAATAGGAACGTTTAAGTCACGGCTTTAAGTCCGCCATATACATTCTTTGTAATAAAGTTTATATAAATAAGTAAACGTTTGTTAAACCTAGATTAACTAAATTATGTATATACAGCCTCTTACTGTCTTATCTATTTTCGACGTGAAAGAACACGATGAAACATAAATTAGTTGACTTCCTCTTATTAAATGTTCCTTTATTTTTATCTATATGACAAATACACGAGAAAAATTGATCGATCTCCCATACCAAATAACCTCAACTGATTACTAGATTTTTAATGAAGGTCGAAAAACATTCTCGGTTTTCTCTTAGTTCTTTATTGAAATTGGTAAACTGTAAAAATTTAGCCAATGGTTTCAAAATTACTAAATTTTAAAAGAGAAATATTACTAAAATCGGAACCTCAGCCTCTGCTGTCCTTTCATAATTCGGCCTATCATTTCTACTCAATGTTTGGTCACCAATAGACTAGTTTCCAGGGTCAAAAGACTAACATTAAAATTAGTCCGTCTTTTAGGGAATCAAAATATATTAGTAACGTATTTTTTCTTTTGTCAATTGAGCGATAAAATATAAATATATAACGCATCAAAGTTTAGGAGTGGGGGCTCGTGACGTCACATATTGCGAAAAAGTGTAGCACACTGTGACGTCACACGGAACTTTAACGCGCCATATCTTTACCATTATTTGTCTAATTTTCAAAGGAAAAAAAAAACGTCTCCAATATTTTTTGATTATCTAACTGACGGACTAATTATATTTTTTTTAGGAAACTAGCCTATTGTAATAACTTGGAGTGCTATTTTAAACTAAAAGTGCGACTCACGCTAATTCGGTGCGTCGAATGATTTTTGTTCGATATTGAATAATTTTCATTTTGTTCGGTAACAAACGATTTCCATTCGACATAAGATATATATTTACATACTACTAGGAACAGCGTACGCTACGAAAACACGCTTAGACAAGAAGATTAAATAATTTCAGCTAACATTTTTACGCTCGTCTGTACAGATCTAGACAGAAATTAAGCGGTAGCTTGAACACTGGATAGTTCAGAACCACTTGAAACTATAGCTCGGTCAAAGTTTGATTGAACGAGCTATGCAGACCATAGACTATATATACTATATTTAGTAAAAAAATGTACTACCGTCCGACCTGCATAACTATTATGAGTTTCTCAGTTACGTAGGCGGCCGGCCATTAATTTGTTGTAGAAAAATTAAGAAGGGCTATAAAGAGCTTTTATCCATAGCCGAAAAACCCATTGCCAAAAAAAATTACTATCACGGTCTGCTCTGTCTGTATATGTGGTGCCGTTTTATATATAGTCAGCCTACTTAGTCAGTTATATAAATCACTGACTAAGTAGGCTCACTATAGCTACTTAACTGTTCAAAGGAAGAAATAAGGACGAAGCGTGGACGAAGCTTTACAACAGAATAAAGAACTACTTTTAAATGTATTTGGAGATACCTAACAAGGCATTAACAAACACGCAAGCCGAATCTTACTCTAATGGTGTATGTGTTCAAAGTGTACCAACAAAAGTTAATGTAAAGAAATGTTTTGATATCGCTTGAGAACTTTTATTTATTGTGTAAATAATAAAAAGTTAGTAATATAAGTGTGTTTTTCCTCGCAAATGTGTTGAAAATCGTCGTATGACAACTCGTGAGCGAAAATGGTCATATACTCGGCTTTTATATACCGCCTCGTATATAATAACTAACTTCGCACTCTTCATCATCATCATTTCAGCCGCAGTCAGTCCACTGCTGGACATAGGCCTCTCCCAATGATTTCCAAAATGATCGGTTGTCAGCAGTCTGCATGATAATCTACTATTAATGTAGAGTGATAGAGAGACTCACTCAAAACATCGATATCTGAGTTGAAAAATCTTTAGACCCACCGATTATGTCGACGAAAATCATACGACTCGATACATTTTAAAAATATAAAAAAGCAAAAAAATTTACTTTTGGCGGGAAGCTGAAAAGAGCAGTAACTATCAGCACCGTATTTTATTTTCCAAAATATGTGGTGGATTATTCGCAAAGTTTTCGAGAACAAATATGAGTGTTGGGAAGTGATACAGTGTTTGATTTATGCTATTTTCATGCTTGTTGTCAAATGCTCCTGGACATCGCTAAATGCAGTTTTTCTACCACATCACTTAGCCTGATTCTGACTCGACTTGCTTGACAAGAGAGACTAAACAACTTTGTTCAATAATTTTTACTTGATGCTGGGTAAATACGAAAGTAAAAAGGGGAAAAAATCAAAAAGTTAATTTTTCCGCCATTTTATGGTCAATGACCTTTAGTTGCATAACTGCAATGCCGTCTTACAGAACTGGCTTCGCGCCAAAATGTGCAGTCCCAGTGGAAACGATTGAATTATATAGCATCTCGATTTTGAGAACTAATCGAATTGGTATTGGCACCCGTACCGTATAAATTTGAAGGCGCGTTGAGAATTATTAGTTTTCAATTATTTTGTGCAGTAGGCTTACAATGGTCTCTTATTACATGCAAATACGAGTGAGTGAACGAGATTGATTTAAGAGATAATAGTAAGGTACCAGATTATTATTGACCATAGATATTCTTATTGGTAAACTCCGAGGTGTGATAGCATAGAATACATATTAATTTCTTAGTTGGTTAACACGCTACGAAGCGCTACATTATCTGCCTCCGCTCTCCGAAAACCAAAGAGTGCTATTATAGAGAAGTATAACGCACACAAAATCAATGTGTCGAATGAAAATCGATCGAAAATTAACTATGATCATTTAACTCACCAGTTTTGATTAAGTCACAAATCTCAAAAATATCATCCCTAGCGCTGTTTCTCGCACCATTAAAGATTTGTTGAATTTAGATTTCTTAAAAAAAACTCTATACGCCGGCATTTTTTTTTTTTCTACAATTCTCGCATTCGAAGCGACCAGCTAAAGTTGCAACTGGGAAAGCGTTAAGATGAAAGAGTGTTATTAATATCTACAAAGTGCATTGTATAGTAGACTATATTAATATTATATAATTTTGAACAAAGCAATCAGTGTAATGTAGGAAGCAGAATTTCGAAAATTTACGACTTGACTCTAGGGAATTTTGGCGGGAGATGTATAGGACATGATAAATATTCAGGACAAAAGTTGATAAATATTGATCAAAGCCGTTAATTAATAAATTAGTTTAAGTATGATACCTATCCATCTCCTTTGTGGATCACGGGTTAAACCCAGTCTTTTGAGAGGCTTGCGCGCGGACATTGATCCAATGCGTTGATGTAATGTGGTGCTCCTGCCAAAAGCCGTCCTCGGCTATATCAATAGATGACGTATCCATGAACATGTCTCGGCAGGAGGAGGACTACTTATTCATACTAATATTATAAATGCGAAAGTCTGTCCACCAAACCGCTTCGGTATTATTAAAATTTGGTATGAATATAGGTAATTGAAGAACCGGGGTCAAACATAGGCTACTTTTTGACGCAAGCGGAGCTGTGGGAAACAGCTAGTTTCTAATATATGATGAGATGAAACTGGGCTATCGTAATAAAAATTCGGACATCTGCAATAATCATGATTACGGACATAAATAATTTATAGTAGAAAAATATTCGGAGGAGTTCGATTGCAGAGCGCGGCGCTAAAAGGGGAAACGCGACCCGTATTGGATTGGTCTCCATTTTCTACCTCGAGTTCCTCCGTGCTTCAGAAGGCATGTAAAGCCGATAGATGGCAGTTGTAAAGCTGTGTCAGATACCCTTAGGCAGTCTGAAAAATCTAACAGTGTTGGCCACTAACACCTCGGGTCATGTTTCTGATGGTTTGAATTCCATGTAAAAAAGGTCAGGGCAGTGGCTCCTGTGTAATAATCATACCGCCAAATCTAGGATCATAATTGTAGTGTACTCTTGGCTCCGAAGGGTTATCTGATGTGAAATACTAAGCCATAATAAAAAAGTAAATTATTTTGAAAATCTACGTTTGAAAATTCAGCAATTATGTAAACAGTCATATAATTGATATTTATCGTTGTGAGGGGCGAAATGCAACGAGCACAGAATATAGAGAATAGAGAAATGGCTACTTCGCATGAGTCATACACGACCTTTTTTTTTTCTGTTTTTCCCAAATAATTATTATTTGGTGAAAGCGGCTGTCAATCCAATCGGTCACTTCTCCGCCAGATTTGTGGATCTAAACAAACCAATCTTGATGGGAAAAAAGAATTTTTTTTTATAAATAAATAAATCATCAGGATACCCTCTAACCTACCCAGGGTACGCTTTACTCATTGTAGATATGGATCTAGTTATTACAATAGAGAAATATTCGCAAATGCGACTGCGCTCTTTTCTTCATTTTTTTTTTACAAAACAGACAGTTTAAGTGTAACTTGCCAACAATACAATACAAAACCCTTTATTGCATCAGTAAAAATAAGGTTACATACAATTTTAAAATTAATGCGCAAGCGGCGGCCTTATCGCTAAAAGCAATCAACACTGACAGACAGACTATATGTAAAATTTACATAAATTGGCGGACTTAATAGAACGGAATCAAGAAATTGATTCAGTTTAACACACGTAAACATTTGACTGGTGTTAACAAAGTCACCTTGTTTACCTACACATGACGACTATACCAGTGTGCTCTCTATATTCTGTAACAAGAGGGGTGAATCGAGACTAAGACTGGTGTGTATAGATAAACTGAAATTTAGATCCTGAGTACTTTTATTCAGGTGAATTCAGCAATTTCTTATAATTACCTACGTTGACAGGAGCTATTTTAAAAATACGTGACACGCGGTAGCGTAGGGGAAGCTAGGGAGGTCTGTAAAGATCCTAGCAAGTGAAAATCCTTAACTTTAAATAATAATAATACGCTTTTCTCGGTCGAACCTGTGAAGGATACAATAAGCTATCTCCTCGATTAGACGTTGACATCCTTGGTGGCAAGGTTAGCTCTCTAAAGAAGTTTAAACGATTTATTCTTTTCCAACATGAATTAGTGCACTGTTCTCTCAGCAATACACATCGCATCGTAACATTTATACTGTAACATGTACGTAGCTACAAGAATGTAGTCATTAATTTGAGGTTATCATTTGGCCAAATTGTCTGTTCAAAATTAGATTAAGATAATTATATCAGTGGAGACTTTTAAATTACTTATTTGAACTATATTGTAGCAACCATGTATAAATAGTTGATAGTCTTCCAAAAGTGAAAAATAAATAAACAAATAAATATCTATCTGCCTTAGAAAATGAAGTATATAGTGCTGTGATGTCAGCGACTTTAGCTCTATTTTGTATTTTTATTTATTTATTTCATGTAAACGCTGTAAATATACATTGGAAACTTAACATTAGGAAAACTGTGTACAAGGGTTCTACTTATTTCTAAAGAAATTTCTTCCAGCAGACCCGCGACAGGAACTACGAAAGAAAGAGGCAAAGAGGCGTACAAGAAAAAGAAAAAATACGAAAATACAAAAATAATAGGCTCAATCTAAACCTATTTTATAATACTATATGTATAATAAACTAAATAATAAATACAATAAATTTACCTACTAATATATATAAATAATATATATATATATAATATGATTTATGAGTTTAAGAAGAAATAATGATCTCTTACTCGCTTCTTAAATGTGGACAGAGTTAGGGACTCTTGAACGCTAGGTGGTAAAGTATTCCATAACCTGACTGCTTGAACAGAAAAAGAATGAGAATATGAGGCAGTGCTATGAGGAGGAAAAGTTAGGATAAATTTACGGTGCGATCTACAAAGTTCTCCTGTAGGACGAAAAAAGGAAAAACGCTCATGACGCTTTTATTTAAGTTTAATTTTTAAATTAGGTTTTAAATTATATATAAGGTAGGTAGTTTAGATTAAATATTTAATAGAGATGCAGTTTAAAGAAGAACGGTTACAGATTATACGTGAAATCTCTTATTTTGACTTCAAATTTGGCGCGTAATTTTTTTTTTAAGACATATCAAATTTTTTTGAGTGCTTCTGCTCTTTACGCGAGAAAATTGAATTTAAGTTAGATGTTTTTTTAAATAGAAAAAATGGTAAGTGCTTATAACTATAGTTTCCGCAAAGTGACGCCTTAATCAATTGAATTTTTTTTTTCTTTGTATACATATATATATATATATATATATATATAAGTAAGTTTAGTAAGTTTCCGGAACTGGCCACTTACATAAACAATATTTCAAAATTTATTGCAACATTTGAAAATAGAACTCTTTGGCTGTAGAATGCAGTTTGTTTCATCTGACTGTCTTTTGTTTTTACCTTGTGGCGCCATTTAAAAAATTGTGTGTCTGCATCAACATGGATTTAATTCGGGAAAATTTTCGTAGTATGATTTTGTACGATTTTAAGTGTAATTTGACAGCTCAACAGAGCATCGCTCGGCTTGAAACAGCTTTTGGCAATGAAGCACCATGCAAGACAACTGTTTATAGCTGGTTTGCAGAATTCAAGCGTGGTCGTATCAATCTCAGTGACGAATCTCGCGATGGTCGGCCGTCCACCGCTGTGACCAACAAAAACATCAATGCTGTGCGCCGTATGATTGAAACAGACAGGCATGTGACCTACCATGAAATTCGCGCATCCTTAGAAATAGGCATGAGTCAAATACAATTAATCCTACACAAACATTTGGGTGTGAGAAAGCTGTGCTCGCGGTGGATCCCACACAACTTGACCGAGGCTCAAAAAACGGACCGCGTCACTTGGTGCAGTGCCATGCTTACCAGATTCAACGAAGGTGCGTCAAATTTGGTGTGGGACATAGTAACAGGTGACGAAACATGGATTTATTGCTACGATCCCAAAACAAAGCAGCAATCGAGCGTATGGGTCTTTCAAGATGAGCCGAAACCAACCAAAGTGGCGCGCGTGAAAAGTGCATCTAAGCGGATGATTGCTTCTTTTTTTAATAAAACTGGACACGTGGCTACTGTTGCTTTAGAGAATCGTCGTACAGTGAATAGTGACTGGTACACGACCATTTGTTTGCCGAAAGTTATTGACGAACTCCGTAAAAATAACCGTAAACGCCGTATCATCCTGCACCACGACAATGCTACTTCTCACACGGCCAGACAGACAAACGACTTTTTGAAGGCGAAAAATGTAGATCTCATGAGTCATCCTGCATACAGTCCCGACCTGGCACCTTGTGACTTTTTTCTGTTCCCAAAAATTAAGAACCAATTACGCGGTCAACGATTTTCATCACCAGAAGAGGCTGTCGAGGAGTATGAAAAACACGTTTCAGAGGTCACCACAGAGGAGTGGCACAAAAGTTTTCAAAACTGGTTTCATCGAATGAAAAAGTGCATAGACGCCAAGGGAGATTATTTTGAAAAACAATAAATTAATTTTGTACCTTTAACAGTATTTTTTCATATTCATTCCGGAAACTTATAGTGCGCCCCACGTACATACATGTTGCAATAAAGTGTTCATTCATTCATTCATTTTGAGGACAGACAGTGACGCATACAATAGTGTTCGATGACTCTACCTTTAGTAATCTCTGCCTACCACTACGGAAAACAGGAGTAGCTTTTTTTTTTTTTTTAAATTGTGAAGACGAATGATTTTTGTTAGAGATAGTATAATTTTCGTATGATATCTAATGATTTTTAGTCTATATTTTCATTCGAAAAACCAGACATAAATTTAAAAAATATGGCTTCATGTGTTATAATCTATATAAATAAAAATCAATTGCTTTTCGTTAGTCTCGCTAAAACTCGAGAACGGCTGGACCGATTTGGCTATTTTTGGTTTTGAATTATTTGTGGAAGTCCAGGGAAGGTTTAAAAGGTGAATATATTCGGAGGCGGTACGAAGTTTGCCGGGTCAGCTAGTACGCAATAATTCTATCAATTTCTATCCATAAAAGATTCTTATAACAATCTTAACACCGTTTATTCATTCAAAATATATATTTTTTTTAGTAATGGGTTTTACGGCCATGGACACAAGTCCTATAAAGCCCTTCTTAATTTTTCAATCTTCTTCAGTCCTACAGTGTGGTTTCGTCAAGTCCTAGTCAAGCCTAAAAGTCTAGCCGGTAGTCAAGTCTAGTCAGAAGAATCAGGCTAAGTGAAGTGGTAGAAAAACTGCACTTAGCGATTACTAGAAGCTTTTGGCAACAAGCATGAAAATCACATAAATCAAACACTGTATCACTTCCCAACACTCACGCTTGTTATCGAACACTTTGCGAATAATAATCCACCATTATTATGCACAAACACTCAAAAAAACACAAATTTTGGAAAATAAAATACAGCGCCGATACTGCTCTTCACAGCTTTCCGCCAAAAGTCATTCAAACCATAACTACGAGTATTACACCAAAGAGGTACTTCAGAAAAAACACAAATAGACTAGTAGCACCCCGCGGCGTTACTCGTAAAAATAGTCAATCATTTCGACCGCCAATAAAGTGAGCGGAAGTGAGGTCGACCGGAAGCTCGGGCGGCCATGTTTTTGTCTATGCGCTGGATAAAAGTATGGTAATTTTTGGGGAAAAGGTTTTTGTTGCTTTTCGGGTAGTTTAAGATATTGTTGTTCGTTTTGTATCTTTTTTGGTAAATATTCTTAAGTGGCTTTCTAAATATCGAAAGTCTATCAGGGCATGCATGTCAAACAAGTATTGGCTAGCATTTTTAATTTGCGGATTCGGAAGGCACATAAAGCCTTTCCTGGTTGTTATAGACAGTTGTCAGACGTCAGGGTTTGACAGATGTGTATTTTTTTTCAATTTGGCTCTTACTTTCGTATTTAACAACATATGTAACAAGTTATTTTTTTTTAATAAATTGTTTAATCAAACAAGTATAAAGTCAAGTCAGTAGTTAAGTCAATTCAAGTCATAATCAAGTTAAGTCAGAAGAGTCAGGCTAAGTGAAGTGGTAGAAAAACTGCATTTAGCGAAACTTAAACTTTAAAATTTACAATATGCGGAATTAATGCATTATCTAACAGTCAACCTTTGGGTTTATCAGAGATCGTCAAGTGGTTATGTACGATTTTAGCTTGTTTGCTAAAATAAAATTGATCCGTCAATATTTCCAAAATCATGGTCCTAACAATAATGAAGGATTGCCCCCTGAAGCTTCTTAAGACTTCCTTTGGTATATCTTTATCACATCTAAATTTGGAATGAGACGCCCGAGGGCCTGGGGCGATAGGCCTTCTCAAGCCAAGGGATAGCTTTAGCAAAGTATGCAATAGATGATAATTCCAAAATGTTGGATGCAATAGGGAACAGATGAAAATTTCATAAACGCTTGATTACTTTTCTTTTGGTAAGAATAAGGTCTCATATTATACGAAAAAATATCAGATATTTACGATCGACCGATTAATTTTAAAATTTGCACGTATAATTCCCCAAAAAAATCGATCTTTATGACTCTGTGGACCTATCATTTTGACGGTGACATTAGTTTTTTTTTTTCAAATACTGTTAAGCACACCGAAGTGCCACAGACATAAGTCGGTTCGTCTTATTTTAGGGGCATTCAAAATTATATATTTTTTTTTATTAACGAGTTTATAATATTGTCCCTTGTTCCCATATTATATGTATGTCTGTGTTGATTTATCTATACAGTAGACATTATTTTTTATTCCACTGGGCCCACTTTTACATCATGTTCTCTTATTGTACAAAGGTTGGCTGGAAGAGATTGCTTAGCAATAAGTCCGCCTTTGCTCCATAATAATAATAATGTTATAATTTCAGTTTTGTGATTTCTCAGATGTGGGCAATAAAGTTATATTGTATTGTATAATAAACATCTGACTTTTTTTTCTTCTTCAACAGACAATAGTATCTGCGTTTATCATGAAAGGGACACATGTTGGCTAATCAAGTAATACACGAGACTACAGAGTAAAAATGCAATTTTAACCACAAAAAAAGTAGACAACTATTACTAAAAATACAAATAACAACAAAATAATGGCCACTTCTGATAGTAAAAAGTTTGAAAATGGAAAATTGTTTTTTTTTTTACAATGTAGCGCGCGCGGCAACAACTTCCTGTTAGGGGTGCCGCATCCGGTGTATGTAAATTTGTTTATGGTTTTGTATAGGATTTTTATTGGAGGTAAAAGCTTTGTATGACTGTAATATAATTCTGGAAAATTGAAAAAGGCTTTACCAAATAGGAATGATTTCTAGGAAAAAGTAGTAAATAGAAAATGTATGTGTTTGAAAATCTCAGGACGTCCTGGCGGCTAATTTTCCTAATTGTCTGAGCGAGCTGAGCGAGCGAAATTCTCCATTTCAAGACTAGCTAAACTAGAAACTAAAAAAACAAGACTAGGAAGCACTTATTGTGAAACTTTCAATTTCCATTGTAGCTTTTTGATAAAGTTAAATACGTAATAGCCTGTTTTTCAACTAAGATCATATTTAATTAAATCACAATAGTTCTAACGATTTAGCAGGAAAGCGTGAAACTTTCGCATTATTTAATACGGTACTTAGTTTCGTATTATGGATAAACGTGAAACAATATCTTCTTCGTCCAAGCGTATTTTTCGAAATTGCGTCCTTAACTTACGCTTCGGAGCCTAGGGTTCGGAGTCATGGTCCTATATTTGGCGGCACTGGTTATCACAATGGATGGATAACAATATACCGTAGACATAAATAAAGACAGTGCACACGTGCGTATTGCAAACAACTAATACGATGCTAATATGTCCCTGCCTTTATTACGTACAGCCACGAAGACAAGTAAATTAAAATCGAAATGTTGTATATATTTTAAATGTATGATAAATGACATTCTGAATTCGAATTATTAGGAGGTTAGATCATTAGTGCAGGAAAAGACAGTTTTTTATACAATTAAGTAGGCGTACGGCCCACTTGATGGTAAGTGGTTACCGTAGCCTATGAACGCCTGCAATACCGGGGATGTCACGAGCGCGTTGCCGACCTGTCCACCCTACTCACCAGCAGGAACACAACACTGCATCACAGTGTTATTTGGCTGCGGTCTTCTGTAGGGTGGAGGTACTTCCCCAGACGGACAACTCCTTACAAAATGTCCTCTCTTAAAAAGATTATTTTTTTATGAATTGAGATGATTAGGAAGTTAGATCGTTAGACTTAAAAAATATGAAAAGAGAAAATTATGATGAAACCACCTAAATATATGCAATGTTTTGTGAAGGTATAAGATGAATACAGCCAAGGAGTTACCGCACATTCTGTTACCAATTTTGACATATTCTACACTAGCTAGGTCCGCGGCTTCGCCCGCGTGGAATTCCGTTTGTGTGACACAAAAAAAGTAGCCTATGTCACTCTCCAGGTTTCCAACTGTCTCCACACAAAAATCACATCAATCCGTTGCTCCGTTTTAACGTGAAAGAAGGACAAACAAACGAACACTTTCACATTTATAATATTAGTATGGATAGACCCTCCTTCATTCCTTTTACTAAACTATTTCGTGCCTCACTGTACTTTATTACAAATATACTCTATAGCGACAGGAGTCACCCCAATAATATGTGCACAGAGCAGTTTAACACAGATCTGGTGCCTTATTTTTGTAATATACGCTTTATAATATGTCGAATAAAAATCCTTCGACATCGAACAAAATTTATTCAACTCGCCGATTTTGCGTATTTTTTAAAAGTCACTTTTCAAAAATAACACTCCTGATGCAAAATGTACAGTCTGTTTAAATGGAAAAAGACAATGTTGTAAACAAATATGGCCGTCTGATATTGAGACAGGTTTGTCGAAGTGTTTTTGTGAAAATGATTTGCGGGTTCATTGAGATGTGAATGTGATAAGCATTGATAATCGAAAGTGAATGGTGAGTAATTTTAATAAACTGCCATTGTTTACAGTATTGTCTTGTTTCCATTGCGACACACTACCTAGGTACTTGATACTAGCGTACGCATTTGTGATTTCGTATAGCAAAGTACTTTTGAACACATATATGTAATTTACATTTTATTGATCGCCTATTCAAAACCCTGAGTTTTGGTAAAACAAAAAAAGAAGAAGTTAATTTAAACAATATTAATTCGCATCGTGACAAAACTACGATCAGATTATGACCTAGGTGACGCTACATCCCGAGGTAAGTAGACGAGCGAAATGTCGATAGATCTTTATAAACAGATAGGAATTTGTAAACTCTCTAAACTTGAAGATGCACACGCGACAGCTATAGAAACTACTATTGTGTCCAAGAATATACATACTATATCCATACTATAATATTATAAATGCGAAAGTCTGTCTATCTGTCTGTCTGTTACGCTTTCACGGCCAAACCGCTGAACGGATTTTGATGAAATTTGGTATGAATATAGTTGAAGACCCGGGGTCAAACATAGGCTACTTTTTGACGCAGGCGGAGCTGCGGGAAAAAGCTAGTAATATCTATACTAATATTATAAAGCTGAAGAGTTTGTTTGTTTGTTTGAACGCGCTAATCTTTGGAACTACTGGTCCGATTTTAAAAATTCTTTCAGTGTTGGATAGCCTATTTATAGAGGAAGGCTATTATACTATAAGAGAAGTCGGGACGGGCTGCTAGTATATAATATAAACGTTGTTGCAAGAGGTTATGGGACATCTGGCCTGCTCAAAAACAGATCCGAGGGCCAAACATCTACTTTTAAAATGCCTATGAGTAGATTCGTCCAAATCAACGGGGCTGCGGGCGAAATGTCTACTTTTCAAAATGAATATGGGTAGATTCAACCAAATCCACTGGACCGCAGGCCAAACGTCTACCTTTTAGAATCTGTATCGGTATATTACGCCCTTACGAAATCAGCAGGATAGTCTCACTGTAATGTGGCTCAAGATAAGTCAAACAACTTTGACCCCTACACATGGCTTCTCGGACGGTCGTAGTAATTTTTGAACAGCCGACTCTGTATTAGCCTATTCTGCACATTCGTTGAATGATATAACATAAAGGCATGGAAAATGTCTCCGCCTACGATATCGATATGGGGTTTTCACACTATACCCATGTCGTGGTATATTTTATACACATAGTTGTATATTGTATCTAATATTGGGACCGTGGAATAACAGTTAAAAGATGTCGCACGGAAATTATTAGTTTTTCCGTGTGGCTTATATGAGTTTGTTTCGTCATAATTAATCCATACTTCCATACTAATATTATGAGTGCGAGAGTCTGCCTGTCTGTTACGGTTTCACGGCCAAACAGCTGAAAGGATTTTGATGAAATTTGGTATTTATTTCACACACGATGAACGAATGCCTATGAAATCTTCGTAACCAAGCATCACGTTTTGACTAAAATGTAGAGTATGTGAAGTTAGGCCTGGTAAAGTAAGGGCGCATAGATCAAGAATCTTGGCTCTACATGAGATCTGCAGGTCTAAAATGGCCACTTTGAGCAATTCATCAAAACGAATCATTTCGTGAATTGCGAAGCTTAGCAATTCTGCAAATTTTGACATTGACGTTTCAACTCTAATTCAATTAATTTCGTGATTCATTTCTTGAATCACTTCTCGTTTGAGTATTGCTATATTAATAAAACAAAAATAGATTTTAAAATTTTAATATTTTTATTGATATTTATAATTCTACAGTAAATTAATGATGGTAAATCAACATTGTTGGTTAGAAAAACTTATTTAACTAAAAACATCGTAAAAGTACGCACGCTATGCAAAAATAAAAAATATTTTTACGCCTGGCAATAAGGTAAAGTAATTCACGAAAAGTAAGCCATTTTGCGACTTTCCGTCAAACAGCAGAATTGCCATGAAATGATTCATTTCATGAACTGCCAAAATGTGGCTATTTTAAGATTTGCAATGATTCATAATATGATCATATTGTAATTCGTGCAAAGTGGCCATTTTAGATCCACTGACCACTTTTTCATAGATTTTGATTAAGGTGTAGTGTAGAGCTTGTAGGTTTAGAGCGTGTAGTCTTTAGAGCTTGGCTTTATACGAGATCTGATAACTTTTTCACAGGGTAAGCTATGCAGACTCGTCTTGGCTACATTTTTAAATAAAAATGTTTTTTGGTGGGATTATATTTTTTTAGGAAACTAGCCTATTGGCCATAGACAAATCTTTTTTTTTTTGTCAGGAATTATACTTTCCATCCTTCTCTATATATCCGTGTTACAATATAACAGTTTACAGTGTATTAGAACGGTGGCATGGGAATTCCTTCATTTTTATCTCTTCCCTATGACGAAAATATCTATTCGGTTTTATTAAAAGAAAGAATAAAATGTCTTCAAATATAAAATTTTGCAGAATTTGGGTTATGATGAATTTTGTACTATAGCTACGGTTAGGGTTGCCAGGTCGCCAAACCTAATAGCCGGACAGACCAGCCAGTTTGGCCGGACATTTGGATAAAACGGCCGGACACCCTACATTATTCAGGTATTTGTGTCTCAGTATTTACAGCTTTTCTGATTATTACCATAAATCTTGTTAAATAAAATAAAATGTAAAAAGCCTAACAAAAGCCGAACAAGCTGGACATCGTTTATTTTGGCCGCACACGCAATCAAAAAGCCTAACTATGTCCGGCTTTATCCAGACGCCTGACAACGCTAGCTACGGTTTGCTAATTAGCCGTGCATGTAATTTTTTTAAACAGCAATTTAGTTTCGCGGGCAAATTTCGTTAATAGGAGCAGACGAGGTCGCTATTTTGCGCGGTAAAATATTCTAACCTCCAAATTGATGAAATTGACCTACGAATATCGACGACTGACTGAGTCCACTAATATCCATTTGTTAAGACGTTTGCCTTCACACCTGGATGTCGTGGGTTGGATTCCTACGGGAAGCATACTTTGTTTAGTTGTTTCCAGTTTGGTTAGGACATTGCAGGCTTGAATCACTTGACTGTCTAATAATAATGATTCGGTGCTTCGGATTGCACTGTTCCGGTTGTCATCTCGTGGTTGTATTAAAGGAACAACGTCAGAGGCCGATAGGCGGTTCGAAGTCTAACAACAGGGTATACAGGGTCGTACGACTTGTAATCAACTCTATATAATGATGATAATAATCGATAGAATAGGTAAAGAATGGGTAAAGTTATCATAAGCGCCTTCAATGAAATAAATACTTATATAATCATCACAATATTAACAAAATTAATAAACTAAGTTTCAACTTTCCCGCCATTTTGACGTAACATAAAAGATGGCCGAAATTACATAATCTTTGCAATCTGTGATACGCATTGACATGTAAATTAAATATACTGGACAGCCTATTAGTTTAATTTCAATGTATTTATTTGTCGCATCAATATCAGTGATGTTAAATTTTTAAGGTTCCTTTATTTATAAAGAGTAAATACGGTACGTCGGTTTGAGACTGTCTGGAGACAAATCGCGCTAATCTTTACGTCATCATCAATATTAAATGACCACAAAGAAAACAATTTTTGAGATCTATTAATCGAATTAAAATCGTTCCATTCTCTGATTAGATTTTGTGTCTTCTTCTTTCGTGCCATAGATATCCAAAAATACTTATTTATTTTTTTATATATCACTCTTCATCGTGGTTTGGTTTTTTGGTAATAACGTTAAAAATAGCTCGATTTGCATCCTGTTATTGTAACAAAACCAAACTGGAAACAACTAATTATGTTTCCCGCGGAAATCGAGCTAACGACCCCTCGGGTCTAAGGCGAACGCCTTAACCACTGGACCACAGAGGCAGTTAGACACAATGATTTTGAATACATACATACATACCATCACGCCTTTTTCCCGTAGGGGTAGGCAGAGACTACGGATTTCCATTTGCTACGATCCTTACAGACTTCCCTCGCTCCTTCTACTCTCATCACTCTCGTCATACACGCTCGTCGATTACGGGCACTCCTGACATCTCCCTTTTTTAATATGTCTGCGATTTGGTCGCAGTATGTTCTCCGAGGCCGGCTTTTCCTGTCACCTTTGTTTTGTAAATACCTTTCGTAAGTCTCCTTTCATCCATCCTTTCTACATGCCCAAACCATCTTAACATGCCTTTTTCTATATTTGTCACTACATCCTCATTCACACTTCGATTTTGAATGAGCAGTAAAATTAAGAATATAGTCAAAATCAGTCCAGCAAATAATTTAGAAGTCAAAGGACATGCAACATGCAAATTTAACATAATGATGTTAGAATGTTGACTTGTTTTATGACCAACTGTTTGCGACTGCCTGATTGGTACTTGTTGTAAACAAGACTTTAACTTACGACTTAAGTTTCACAGAGTCATGCTTGGGTGTTGTTTTCTATTCATATCGTATGGATTTGGTCAGTCGATCATGAAAACCCTAGAGTTGTTTGGAACCGTCTCTCGGCCTCTAACGTAGTCCTTATAATAAACACCAGATGGCAGCGGGGACCAACGGCTTAACGTGACTATCAAAAATATTCCCGGTAACATTGGGGATATTGCCGAAATTGCCGCGAACGGCACGTGAAGTGTGGAGGGATTTTAAAAAATGTGGTTTCATTATTAACCCTATGAGTAACAGAATAAATTGAAAAATTACAAAATCTTGGGAGAGTTTTCGATAATGTAATTTTCTTGCTTGTTGTCAAAAGCTCCTAAAATAGCTAAGAGTAGTTTGTCTACCATAATTCAGTAAGTCACTTCTGACTAGATTTAAATCGAGAGTTAAATCCACGAAGTAATAACCTTTATTTAATTTGTGACCTCTGAACACTTGGTCCGACAGCTTAACCCGATCGGGCGAAATTAACTATTTTTCTAGTGCGATTTATCAGAAGAACTAATTATTTTTAGTCCGCTTACAACGGGCTAAATAGATCTAGTAAAAGCTACAATAAAAATACTTGAACACCAAGCTTTAAAAAAATAATATACTCACAGATGCGAATCATTCAACCTTTTCGGGACGTAAGAAAAACTAAGCTTTAAGAATACTCACAGTCTATGCGAATCAGGCAACCTTTTAGGGACGTGCAGCAACCCTCTATGAGCGCAGTCGGTCGTCGGGCCGCGACACGAGCACGCCCATGGACAACCACGGGTCGCGTGGAAGGTGCACGCGATGACCACGCACACCAGAGTGAGGTGGGCTAGCTTCCGCATCTTTGAGGTTAGGTCATCGTGGGGTCTGGAAGAAAAAAAAATATTTAAAAAAAATACAAAAAATGACGCCTTCTGGTGTCGGAAGCCAAGATGGCAAGATCCACTTTGTTTTATAACGCTATCGTAGTAAGCAAAAAAAAGACATTTTTTTTTTTTAATTTTATTTTGTCGTACTAAACATATTATATATATTACTGTAATAAAACCGAACTAGTTCGAGTCGGACTCGCGCACTAAGTTTACGTACCACCCATAATAATATTATAAATGCGAAAGTCTGTCTGTCTGTCCGTCTGTCTGTCTGTTACGCTTTCACGGCCAAACCGCTGAACGCATTATGATAAAATTTGGTATGAATATAGTTGAAGACCGGGGTCAAACATAGGCTACCTTTTAATGCAGGCGGAGCTGCGGGAAACAGCTAGTTATCTATAAAAACCGCAAAAAAATATCATGTCTGTTGTATGGAACTCCTCAAATTATATTTATTTTGTTCTGTTTTGTAGTATTTTTTTTGGGCAATAGAAATACAAAATCTGTAAAAATTTCAACTGCCTAATTATCATGGTTACTAAAAATGAGCGCCTTCCGGGAAAATTTCCCATTTACTCCCGGAATTTTTTAAACTTTCCGGGAATAAATGGGAATTAATTATTTTTCCGTTTTCTTCCCCTTGCGTTTCATTTTTTCCCTCTTGAATTTCTTCCCGCTGCCCATCTCTATTTGTGACTGACGGACGGATGGACAGAGGAGTTTTAGCAATAACGTAAGGGACGTTCCCTTTTAGGCATGGAACCCTAAAAACCGCATCAAAATCGGCATATCCGTTTATGCCATAGATAAAAAGACGTCTTGAGTCAGTTTATTGTTTGTATAAATTAACCCTTAAACTGCAGCGTCATAAAAATCACAATTTTATTAAGACTAGTGAGGTCGACCATCAATTGACCATTGGGACTTATTTAAGAGTTCAGTGCCCGCCAATTGTGACTGTCTTTGAAGAATGGAGATCCAATTTAAGACACATGCCATACAGCGTGGCAATGCTTCCAGCCTTCTGGGCACTTCCTCAGTCTATAGCGATGCGGATGAGTTTTACGACGCTTGAGTTTTTTTTTTCGTTTTTCTAATTTAGTTTTATTTAATTTTGGATTTTAATAAGTCTTCGATTTGGTCGCAGTATGTTCTCCGAGGCCGGCCCTTACCGACTTTTCCTGTCACCTTTGAGCGTGTATGACGAGTGATGAGCGTAGACGAAGCGAGGGAAGTCGGTAAGGATCGTAGCAAATGGAAATCCGTAGTCTCTGCCTATCCCTACGGGAAAAAGGTGTGATGTGATGGTATGTATGTATGGATTTAAGGTACCTATAATGAATGGTAAATAGGTGCAAGGAACTTAATTTTTAGTTATATTTTTTCGAGACGAATTTTTGACAAGACACATAGCTAATCAATGAATTTATTTGATTGAGAGTTTAAGCATAATATTTTTGCATCTTGCAAATTAGATAAATTAGGAAAATTAAAAAAAGGTGAATAATCGGTAGTCGTTTTCAAGTTCGTGATCAAGCACAGTAAAAATATACTTTATTGGTTAAATATAAAGGAAACTTTTAAATAAAATTAATCAAAAAAAAAGATAAAATAATAACAATAATTAGTTCAGGGCTCTTAAAAGTCTAGCATTACCCCAGCACTTAAAAAAATAGGCGAACCATAGACAACATGCCACGTCCACAGATAACCTTATCCGACGTCTGTTAATAAAAACTGTTCTATTTTAACGACTAAAAGCTATAATACAGCTACTAAAAGTGTATTACAAGTCATAATGATAAGAAGTGCCTTTAAGAGCCTTTAAGATAGCGTGCACTTATACATAATGGGCCCACCGGTTGATATTAATAGTTCAGATTCGCGTTGGAGGGTTAAAGGTTCAGAACCGACAATTTTAACTGAATGAAACTAAAATAACTACAACATTTTCTCTAGAAATAAACTAAATCATGTTAGATTATGACCATTTATTACTAAATTCTCAATAATTCGTATTTATTGGCCATAACCACGCCTAAAATTCTCACGATAGCAACAAAAACATTTCATCTAATTAACAGCAATCACGCCATGCCATAAATCATTCGAGCATCGACAATAAAAAAAATAAACCATAGAGCTACCTAAACCGCTTAGAAAGAGTATTGAGCTGTCAAAGTCTATTGTTCGATTTTGATTTTGGAATTCACACCTCGCGCGCTTTTGTGTTCCATTTTTAATTTTGAATATGGGTCAAGTACGAGTTGGGAATCAGTCTGGGTTCTTTTGTCATTCATTTAATAATTTTAAACAATTTTAATTCTACTATACATTCAAGGAAAACGAATGCTTTGGATTAGGAGAACTTAGAATTTGAAGCATACACCGAAGTAAGAATTTTGAATAACATATACATTCATATGAGTCCTATTTCTTTTATGTAAGTAAACTAATGTCATGATTATCGTGGTGATCGATTAATGTCTGAATAATAAATCCTAAGTCAAGCTAATCTGACAATATTCTTCCGCCAAACCCGAAATTTCCTTAACATAAACAAGAAATAATTATCCAAATTGCCTGAACTCCAGACTCAGAACACAATAGTTCAATGCTGTTCTTGGCTTTCTAAATGACTAATATTCAAATCTATTTCTACGATTGTCATTAATGGTTTATGTGGAAATAGAAACTGTCTTCCTTTGGTGGTATCGATCTTATGAATGTATAATTTTGAACACGAAATAAGTAGCTTTGTTAGCAAATCAAGTGTTATATTAACATTTTTGTTTTATTGAAACAGGAGTTTTTAGAAATTCAACCCAAATGATTCGTTTGATTAGAAGTTCCACATACCAATTTAATTTTAAATAAAGAAGTGAATATAAGATTAGAAAAATAATAATTTATTGATAAAAACATTAAGTACATCCAACAGTTGAACCCACAATAGTCTTGGTAATTCAAGACATTTCATAACTTTTATGTCCATCTTCTCTACGTGATCAAACACAACATCCTCTTTATCGATCTTTGTTACGCAAACATTTACAATACAATATATTTTTAATGCCCATATGACAATAAATACAATGAACATATTCAATTTTATTTTTGTTTTTCCTATAAATAACTGCAAATATACATCTAAATTGCATGGTGTCGACTGATTTCTCTCATTCCCAAACAACAAGCTAACAATTTTATCAAAAAAATACTTTCCAAAGTTCATTTGAAAGATGCGGAACCCAATAGCGAACTTCAAAAGCCAATTTTGGTGTTTCAATTGAATCTGTCAATTCGTAGAGGTTTTTTTTATTAGAAAAGTAGGTCAGCCACCGAAGTAGCAGTATTGTTTGAAAATGTTTAATGGTTTTCACTATGTTTACACAGCTATATCCTCTTTTGTTATTTCATGCAAACGGAAACAATGGATAGTAAGACACTTGTCAAGTCTCCTTTGTGTAATTTTTCGCCTTTTTTAACATTTCAATACATTTATTCTAACATGTCTTTGTAAGTATTACTTATTTGTATTGAGGAAGATGTCAAGCGAGCATGTATGAGGAGAGTGATGGAAGCGAGGGAGGTCTGTAAGGATTGTAGCAAGTGGAAATCCGTAGTCGCTGCCTAGCACGAAGAGATATAGCGTAATATAATGAAAGTATATATTTTAAATAATGAAAAGTATCAATTGAAGGTATAGTAAAAAAGACTTTTCTATGCTTCTAAATTAATTATTTTGACAGCTGTCAATTTTTCTAGTACAATACAAATAACTTAAAAAGTTACATACGATCTTAAAACAAGATCAAAAGTTTATATGAAAATAAATTAAGAATTTAGGTGAAGGATTCTTCTCATAAAGATCTTTACGATTACGAAAAATGTTGATCTTTACAATTATAATTTAGCCAGAGTTAACTTGCTAAGAAGAAAGTGAAGGATACAAAATTTAATAAATTTCTAACCATAAATAGCATCCAGCAATTTCCACAAAAATTATTTTTACTTATTATCAACTAAAAGACCATTTTAACAAAATAAATCCGAAACAATTAAATTCTAGCAAAATTACGACTTAAAATTCTGCCCCATTTAAGGAACCCTAATACCCAGCACAGATTACTTCCGAAATTATTATTCAAAACGACCACAGACTAAATTGAGACCCGCCTTTTTTAGCCCCAACAAGCGAAGGAATTAAGAACTACGCAACCATGCAGCCAGTACTTTTTGTCAAAAAGAACAAAATATGAATTTTATTTTTTTTATTCTATTGTTCGGCAAAATGGCGTCGCCTGAGTGCCATTGTTGATTTTCAAGTGGTTTTCAATGATTTGGGGAGCGGAGTGTGAAATTTGTATATATTGTTAATAATAAAAGAGTTAACTGGGCGAGACGTTTTATTTAAGGACGACTTTTTTCATATTACTGTGCCAAATAGCGGGTCAATTGACCGTGAATTCTATGCTGAAACCACAGAAATAATATGACGTAGATAGAAGTGCCTTATCATGTGCCAAAGTTAAGCCTCGTATACGAAGTTAAGAGGTTGCACATGGCACTTCTACTTCTTTTAATTCTGTGGGTAAAACTATGTTTTTTTAATGACCTTCTGAAGCACGGAGTCATAAACCGAAAGCTAAACCTGTTATTGTTTGGATGCGTAATATGGTTAATATCGATCGTGAAAAACTAATGAGTGATGCTCATAAGTTAGACTTTTCTCCTATAAGTGAAGCAGCAACTATTGACAAAAAGGTTTTAAAATTGAACTCTGCAGTCATCTCACTATATGATACCCATGCTCCATTAAAACCAGTTAAACTCAAACGTCCTCCCTCTCCGTGGATTACTAGAGGTATTCGTATGGCTATGGCTAGGAGGGATCGAGCATTTCGGGCTTACAAACGTGACCGATCGGATGACAACTGGAAGTTATACAAGGTTGCTCGAAATCGCTGCAATAATATGGTGAGAGCGGCAAAACGGAAATATTTCTGCGATAACCTTTCTGAATCTTCATCAGCCGATATCTGGAAATTCCTTCGCTCTCAGAATTTAGGAAAAATAAAGACACCTTCCTCTTCTACTATCTCTGCTAATGAATTTAATGATCATTTTTTCACGACTTCTTCTCTTGACCCGGCCGTTAAATCGGTGATCATCTCTAAGATATCAACAATGGTGATACCTCAAATTGAGCCCTTTTTCTTTTCACCTGTCTCTGAGGATGAGATAAGCAAAACTGTTTTGGCAATCAAATCGAAAGCAGTCGGGTGCGATGAGGTCAGCAGAGAAATGATAATGAATATCTTTCCTATACTTCTTCCAGTTATACTCATATCATAAATTCTTCTCTAGCTACTGGTACTTTCCCTTTAGTTGTCACAGCACTGCTACTGCTCTCCTAAATGTCACTGAAGACATTCGCTTAGGCATGGAGAATACCTTGGTCACCATTCTGGTTCTTATCGATTTCTCTAACGCCTTCAACATGGTAGACCACGATATTCTTCTTGCTATCCTGCGTCATTTGGAATTCTCTCCTTCGGCGCTATCTTGGTTTAGTAGTTATCTTTGCGATCGACAGCAGGCTGTACGTATAGATCGTCAGTTGTCTAACTGGAATCCCCTTTCAACTGGAGTGCCACATGGAGGAATTCTATCACCTTTACTTTTTCCCCTTTTTATTAATCTTCTTTCTTCTTCCATTGGCTGCGCTCATCATTTCTACGCTGACGATTTGCAAATCTATGCTCAGTCGTCAGTTGATGATATTGAATCGGCTATTGATAGCGTTAACATAGCGTTGACTGCGATTTTGGCGTGGTCTAATGACTATGGCATTATGGTTAATCCCTCAAAATGTCAAGCAATCATCTTAGGTAGCTCTAGGCAGTTTAGTCAGATTGACATGAGTACAATTGCGCCTATCATCATTTCAGCCGCAGTCAGTCCACTGCTGGACATAGGCCTCTCCCAATGATTTCCAAAATGATCGGTTGGCAGCAGTCTGCATCCAGCGTCTGCCTGCGACCCTTTTCAGGTCATCTGACCATCTGGTCGGCGGATGTCCAACGCTGCGCTTACCGGTACGTGGTCGCCATTCGAGAACCTTTCTGCCCCATCGGCCATCGGTTCTCCGCGCTATGTGCCCCGCCCACTGCCACTTCAAAGAACTAATCCGCTGGGCTATGTCGGTGACTTTTGTTCTCCTACGGATCTCTTCATTTCTGATTCGATCTCGTAGGGAAACACCGAGCATCGCCCTCTCCATAGCTCTCTGGGCGACCTTGAGCTTTCTTATGAGGCCCATAGTCAAAGACCACGTTTCGGACCCGTATGTCATCACTGGTAACACACACTGGTCGAATACCTTCGTTTTAAGGGACTGAGGTATTTTAGACGAGAAGACGCTACGTAGCTTCCCGAACGCCGCCCATCCGAGTCGGATTCGACGAAAGACCTCGTCCTCGAAGCTGGAGTTGCCAGCCTGGATCATCTGACCCAGGTAGACATACTGGTCTACAACTTCAAGGGTGTGGTTCCCGACTGAAACCGGTGATGGCGTAACATGGACATTACACATTGCCTTGGTTTTGTCCATGTTCATTTTAAGGCCCACCTGTTGGGAGACCACGTTGAGGTCGCTGAGCATGGTACTTAAGTCCTCCAGCGATTCCGCCATAACCACGATATCGTCGGCAAAACGAAGGTGAGTGATATACTCGCCATTGATGTTGATGCCAAGTCCTTCCCATTCCAGGAGTTTGAAGGCATCTTCCAGAGCAGCGGTAAACAGTTTCGGAGAAATGACGTCTCCCTGTCTTACACCTCTCTGCAATGGAATAGCCCTCGTGCTCTGCTCCTGTACTCGGACTGACATGGTGGCGTTGCTGTATAAACACTTCAACACTTCGATGTACCGATAGTCTGCGGCACCGCTGGAGAGACTGAAGCACCGCCCACATTTCGATCGAATCGAAGGCCTTCTCATAGTCCACAAACGCTAGGCATAGTGGCCGGTTATACTCTTTGGCCTTCTGTATAACCTGCCGAAGCGTATGGATGTGGTCTATGGTACTAAACCCTTTTCGGAAACCGGCTTGTTCGGGAGGCTGGAAGGCATCGAGCCTGTTCGCGAGACGATTCGTGATTACCCTCGAAAACAGCTTATAGATGTGGCTCAGGAGCGTGATGGGTCTATAGTTCTTCAATAGGGTATTGTCACCTTTTTTGAAGAACAAAACCACCACGCGCCTATAAGGTACAACAATGACGTCATCACGATCTGTAAATGCGTGAAGAATCTTGGACTCCATATTGACGCCACTCTTAGCTGGACCACTCACATTGCTAAAATTAGTCGCTCTATTAACCTTACTCTCCAACAACTTAATCGTCTAAGAAACTTTCTCCTGATTAAATCCAAAATTTTATTAGTCCAAACGTTAGTTTTTCCAATTATTGACTATGCTGATGTGTGCTATTCTGATCTCAATCAAGATCTTCTCAATAAACTGGATCGTCTCATAAATAACTGTATTCGTTTTATTTTCTGTCTACGTAAATATGACCACATCTCTTCTTATCGATCCGAACTGAAATGGCTTCCGATCCGCCAACGTCGTCAACTTCGGTTGCTTACTTCTCTTTTTTCAATTCTCAAGGAGCCTCAGTCCCCGGAGTATCTAAGGTGTAAGTTCAAGTATCTTTCTGACGGTCACGATAGGCAACTTAGATCTTCCAAAAAACTTACCCTTTGTACTCCCCTATTTCGGTCCAGTTTTAGTCTAATTCATTTACCTTACAAGCCACACGGCTCTGGAATGCTCTACCCGATGACATCAAAGAGACCATTACTAAATTCGCTTTCAAAAGAAAAGTCAAAATTCACCTCACTAGCATAATATCACCCTAAATCGTCATCTTTTTCCGTTTTCATCTCTTCTTTTATGTATGTATATGTATAGTTATGAATATTGTATGTAAATCTATGTATGTTTATTTAGCAGTTAAGTGTTTTTTTTTTCTCTCTATTCTAAAAAAATTCGCGTCGCACATAACTTTTCTGTTTTTCCTAATGGTTGACTGGGAGAGAATACTTTTAGCATTAATAAATAAAATTTATAAATATTATAAACATTTATAAATAAATCATTATTATCACAATTTAGAATACAAATATCACTTAATGACGTCAAGTTCTACTTAACTTAAAGGAAGGGAAGGTTGCCATAATTGGGCTATATTCCCAGCAGGTGATAATGGTGATCATCACCATTGCGTATGGCATTCATCCTGCGCGGATCATACATCCACATCCAGGTTTCTCAGCCAGCTTCCGGATGATGATGCTTGTTTGGTGATGATGATGAAATAAATACATATTCTAACAGTTGTGTCTTAGTACCTGCATCACAATACGGTTTGCAAATTGAAACCTAATTGAGTGGGGGGGTTACTAAGTGAGACGGACGCATGCCACGCGTCTAGTACCGTTAGCAGAACTATGTGAAATTTAAAAAATAAGTTTTTCTCTAGTACGTAACATTTATACTATCCATCCATACTTAATATTAGAAGTGCAAAAGTCTGCCTGTCTGTTACGTTTTCACGTTGAACGGATTTTGATGAAATTTGGTATGAATATAGTTGAAGTCACTTTTGTGCGTGTCAACAGCTATAGTCACTCATAAATATTTAGATTTAAACTACACAGCATTGAGTCACGATGGGCTGAAGGAGAAAAAGACAAAAAATATTTTTCTTTTATCTTTGACATTACTACATAGTAAAAGGGCGGGGCCAACGATAGATTGGACAAACGCTGCGACGAAGTGTTAGTATTAGGGCCCATTTGTAACTTACTAGCTGTGTTCGTGAATCGGTAAGTAGGTACTTATCCAATAAAATAATAGACAACTACCGCAGTTTATTATTTTTTTAGTTATGGGTTTTACGGCCATGAATACAAGTCCTTTATAGCCCTTCTTAAGTTTCTATCTTCTTCAGTCCTACAGTGTGGTTTCGTCAAGTCCTAGTCAAGTCTAAAAGTCTAGTCGGTAGTCAAGTCTATTCAGATGAATCATGCTAAGTGGTAGAAAAACTGCACTTAGCGATTACTAGGAGCTTTTGGCAATAAGCATTAAAATCACATAAACACTGTATCACTTCCCAACACTCACGCTTGTCATCGAACACTTTGCGAATAATAATCCACCATTATTATGCACAATAACTCAAAAAAACACAAATTTTGGAAAATAAAATACAGCGCCGATACTACTCTTCACAGCTTCCCGCCAAAAGTCGCACTTTTCTATTATTTTGGCATCATAGACAAATCTACCAGCGACCGTGTACCCTGTAAAGTGTTTGTGGAACCTTAGTTGAAGAAAATGCACACACCTCTCAACATCTGTAGCCCTATTTTTGAAATGTGTGACATATAGGTATGTCTAACAAAAACGCTTCGTTAACGAACGAAAATCATTCGATATCGAACAAAAATTATTCGACTCACCGATTTTGTCTAAGTCACACTTTTCAAAAATAGCACTCCTGGACCGATTCTAATGAAATTTGGTATAGATATAGTGCGGGCAGGGCCGCGGGCTGGTAAGTAATAAAGGTGATAAAACCGTATTAAACTAATTTTATTTAATATGTAATAATCGCAAAAACATCCATACTAATATTATAAATGCGAAAGTGTCTGTCGGTCTTTCTGTCTGTCTGTCTGTTACGCTTTCACTGCCAAACCGCTGAACGGGTTTTGATGAAATTTGGTATGAATATAGTTGAAGACCCGAGGTCAAACATAGGCTACATTTTGATGCAGGTGGAGCTGCGGGAATATATAGTAAGAAATATGTTCAACAATAAATAGTTGTGATTTAATTTAAATTTTATTTGCTGTCTGTACAGCGTTAGTGACATTATATTGCATTACGAACACAATGCATTGGTCGCCCTGCACCGATAATGTAATAACGTGTATGGCGGTACGCAGTGGACAAGTTGAATTAAAAAAAAAAACAAGTTGACAGCGCGTAGTGACACCGTCTAACAGTGATGTCATTCTACCAACTTTTTGGTAGATCTACCAATTGTCACTTCAGTCTACCTATCTCCCACCCTAGACCTAAAACTACCTATTTTTTTAAATTAGTTTGACATATCACCACTTTGAGTTATTTTTATATCGACGAGCGACGTTGCGATGTGTTGCGTGTGCCATGCGACGATGCGTCAAGCATACATAGAGTCCAGGCCATAAACCACAAAAAAAAAACGTCAGCAACAGAACATCGCCGTTTGCGCCATTTCGCGCCCATAGACATTATTATACTGTTCTGTGGCCCATTCCCGGTTGGTTTGTTGCGGAATCAATGGTGAATCTTTGCTCCTGTTTTGTGTTGTTTTGTTGTTAAAACTAAATAACTACGCACGCATTCATGCATTTTTAATCTTAAACAATCTTCTAAATTGAGTTCATAGATCTACCAATTTTGCATTTTACGAGTACATTCTACCAACTTCTACCAACATTTGGCACATATTCTAAAATTCGAGTTGGCAACACTGAGTTAAGTATAACTAGCGAGCGTAAATCGCAGTGGCTGGTTTACTTCTTCCCAGTTGCGTCCTTAGCTTACGCTTTCCAGGGTACGCTCCTAGATTGGGCGGTTGCAATTTAGCCTGACGTAATTTTACAGGGAAACTAGACCAATAAACATTATTTATGTTAGATTTTTCAGGCCGCCTAAAGACATCTGACACAGAATAAAAAAATCTATCTATAACAGTCGGGACCAGCTTCATCATTATTAACAGACAATCAGGTGATTCAAGCCTGCAATGTCCTAACCAAACTGGAAACAACTAAACAAAGTATGCTTTGGAATTTAACCCACGACCTCAGGCCTTAACCACTGGACCACGGAGGCAATCAAATCTTTATCTTATTTATTAGTTTAATTTAATGAAAATACCAGTTTCCCTGGTCATAGTCCAGTACATTCATATCATAATATCGTTTCATACATTGCTTCATACAATTTAACTTGTCGGGAAGCTGTGGTCATACATCATAATCAAGTCACAACTAATATTGTATGTAACTCGACGAGACTGTCGGTTCTTTGGTGTGAAGCCCGCCTTGAAAATAGACCACTTTCATTTCTAGGATATCGTAAAAATCTGAAAGATTGGATGTGTGATGTTTGTTGCTGAGGAGCTCGATAGCGCGACGCGTGTATCCGTAGCGAATGCGCGTGTCAAGCGACGCCGAGACGCGACCCGTATTGGATTGTTCGCAATTTAGTGGCATTTTCTAATCTCGAGCACTTCCGTGCTTCGGCAGACACTATGCCGTTGGTCCCTATTCTTATCGATAGATGGCAGTCGTTATGCTGTGTCAGTTGCCTTTAGGCAACATCAGCAGGAAACAAAAGGATGAGAAGATGCGAGAAATGTCCAGTCAAGGATTATCTTGACTAACTTTAGGTTTAAATCTTTGTTTTAGGATTACTTGTTCTGTGTCTCCTCAGAAGGTGGTGGCTGAGAATCAGTGCTAGGCATGCCTGCATGTCTAGCGTATCACTGAGCCGCCACCTATTGAGACGTCTGTCACGTACATTATAAACATGTAGTATAAGTTTATAAGACCTTTGCTGTACCTATGTGATACCTTTTTCAATAAAGATATATTCTGTTTTATTCTTCTATTCCTGTGTAAAGACAAATGGCGGTAGGGAACTCTCTTTCTAAGGACATATGTTACACAAGGACGACACTATAAATAAATATACGAATCAAGACTTACTACGACATGTCATCATGACCTCTCCCTACCTTCATGGGAAAAAGTTCAAGTTCAGGTTCCTCAAAACAAGTTCAAAAGCAAGTAAGTAGTTCATTAATCTTATTTCAAGCTTTGACTAGACTTTTAGACTTTAATAAGTAATATTTCTCTATTCTGTAGGACTGAAGAAGATAGAAAAATTAAGAAGGGCTATAAGGCCTTGTATGCGTGGCCGTACACCCATAGTCAATTTCAAGCTTTATGGTTAGTTCATATTTTTTTATTTATTTTTTCTTCAGCTATTCGGCATTCAGCCTCACGTCACTCCTAAGCAATGTTTACCCAGTAATTAGGGTAAGCTTCTGTTATAAAACGGATGTGTCTTAATCTTGAGAGACGTTTTGAGGTTATGTCACATAATTGAAGTCTTGGATTAACTGTCTCTGGTCGAGATAAGTAGATATCTGAAGTAGAGCAGGATTTTTGAGTCATTAGTAAGTAGAAAAACTAAGAATGCATATCTCATTACTAAATTTATAATATTAAAAAAAAATATTCTCCTGACATCTTCCCAGTTCCTATGGGGTCGGGGTCGACTTCTTACGTAATACAGCGCCAGGATTGTCAATCAAAGTGTCAAATTAAGTAACTACTTTTATATCTTTGGACTTTTGGCGGGAAGCTGTGAAAAGCAGTATCGGCGCTGTAAGTATTTTAATTTCCAAAATTTGTGTTTTTTGCGTGTTTGTGCTTAATAATGGAGAATTTTTATTCGCAGTGTTCAAGAACAAGCGTGACTGTTAGGAAGTGATACAGTGTTCCATTTAGTGATTTCCTTGCTTGTTGCCAAAAGCTTCTGGAAATCGCTAAGTGCAGTTTTTCTACCATTTCACTTAGCCTGACTCGACTTGATTATGACTTGACTTGGCTTCTTGACTTTATACTTGTTTGATTATACAACTTTATTAAAAATAATTTACTTGTTACTGGCTAAATACGAAAGTAAGAGCCAAAATAAAAAAGGTCTTTACTAAACATGTTGTGTTGTGACTTATTGTGACATTGTTTTTCCTTTCCAAAGGGGAAGGGACGTCCCGTAACTTGAATATCAACAGCATATCGTGTCTCTTCAAACCATGACATTGGCACAATCACCGAAATATAGGTGAAAGCCATAATTTAAAAGAAGAAAAAATTACTCGTAGCTAAATCCTTGCCATCCTGAAAAGATCCTTGTGTGAATAAAAAAACCGGGCCTTTGGCTATATGAAACCTCGGCCATGTTTATGTTCATAATTAAAAAAAACATGGAACTCTCATGATCCGCTCCGCTAGCTTTAAAGGACCGTTCACGCAATCGTTCCACAGAAATAAGAATCGATAGAAGTGCCGTAGCGTGTGCCAAAGTTAACTGGCCTGCTAATGACACTTCTTTATGTTCTTATTTCTATGAGCGTCCCACCAGTCGCAAGGGGATTTCGCGTAAGTTTAAACGGTCCTTGAATCTACTCGTACAGTAATAGCGTTTAATTTTAACACTAGCGGAACCTCAAAATGGCCGTCCTATGGACCTTTCTATAACTTTGAACCCGTTACTGAGTCCGGCTAACGAACCGTCTCAAGAATGCATCTAGTTGATCTACTCATCAGAGGTGGTCAACAGCTGGTCGAAAAAAAATACTTACAAATATTTTTCAACACAAAAAAAAAAATTGCGACCTCTGTAAACCTTGATGTCAGAGTTTTTTGGAACTGCTTTTCAGCCACTGGTACGCTTCCTTTAACGACCATTAAAAGGCAGCCGGGACCAACGGTATAACGTGCCTTCCAAAGATTATGGTGAATGCTTTTACACCGATAAAGCGAGAAATTACCTCAAGTAAAATATGTAATCGAAAAAAATACAACTAATATTATATACCAAAACAAACATTTTTCAATTTTACTATAAACAAAAATGTAATTGTACTGTAATCCAACCTGACTAAAGATAATCGTATTTTTACGTTTGTCTCAAAAGTTTCTTAGCAAAAACAAAACATTTAAAAAAAAACTAGCAGACCAATTGTTGCCAATTCTTGGCATACCAGTAACCTGACCTTACAGATTATAAAACTGTAATTTCCGCGCAAAAAAAAAATATTACCAAAAAGTTAACAGACTAAAAATTGAAAAAAAAAACTACCAAATTATAAACGTTGGCAACCCCTGGCAGTAACCCGACCGCCATTGATACGATCTCTTTACTTTTTATTTCGTTCTTCTGTACGTCTGTTTGTTGATTTATATATTGTCATAATATTAATTTATCAGTAGCTTGTTATCGAAAATATTGTTTTTATCAAGCGTACTTAGTACGCTTCAATCAAGGAGGAGAAATTTTAAATCTAAAAAATTCTAACCGTCCTATTTTACACACTAAAAAAAGATATATATATTTTTTTTTTTTAATTTTTTCCTTTACAGTCAATATTATAAATGAGAAAGTCTGTTTGTTGGTACCTATGAATATTGTATGGCTCTTTGGTATACATTGAAACAACCATTGTTAATACGAGTATCAATAGCTCTAAGTCTTCCTAAGATTGAACAAAAAAAATTAGTTGAAGACCCGGGGTCAAACATAGGCTATTTTTGACGCAGGCGGAGCTGAGGAAAAGAGCTAGTAATATTATAAATGCGAAAGTCTGTCTGTCTGTCTTTCTGTCTGTCTATGTGTTACGCTTTCACGGCCAAACCGATGAACGGATTTTGATGAAATTTGGTATGAATATAGTTGAAGACCCGGGGTCAAACATATGCTACTTTTTGACGCAGGCGGAGCTGCGGGAAACAACTAGTACTTTATAAATATTAAAAGTCTCAAACAAAAAGTAATAATAATGACACGAGATTTGAACCCCTACCTCACCTCAAAGGTCGACGAACCCATTTTAATAAATGCAATAAGCAAAGGGACAAATCCCGAGGGGCTAGACCGATTGTGATGCAACTCTAATGAATGATGATTGGTCAATTGGCTTAAGTTTCGGTAGCTATTGTATTTAAATTAGATTAAATGTTGAGTTTTCGTATTAGAGCTGGATGGCCTAGCGGGCGTGATGATAGTGACCTGTTTGGTCGCCATGGTTTTGTACGTTTAGTCATCTGTCATGAAGCCCTCCGTACATCAGAAGTTATTAAGAAAGAAAGAAAGAAAATAATTTATTTTAGAAACACACAAAAAGAAAAAAATATACATAAATGAAAAAGCATTAGAAAAAAGGTTGTGTGTTCCCAAAAAAGGTTCTAACTCAGCATATTGCCATCCGATGAAATTGACAGCGCTGATCTTCCGTTAGGACCTCGGTTGACGACACGGCAACCCGCGCACAGGTCATACTTTGGATACAAATATAAGGCAAGATAAGGCAGAAGCGCCATGTGGTTCCGGTTGTTATCGCTAGATGGCAGTCATTAGGCTGTGTCAGATGCCTTTAGGCAGTCTGAATAGTCTGACAGTGTTGGCCACTAACACACCCGGGTCATGTTCCTATTAGTCTGGTCATTAAAAAAGCTTACAGAGGTCAGACGACGCGCGTAATAATATAATAGAATGGAAAATCTTTATTTGGTGCATTTTTACATAATTATTGTGTAGCAATAGGTGTTTAGGTGGTACTATAGTGATGATGATGACTATGGCGTCACTAATAAAGTCTACAATGTGCCTATTATACATTTTGTATTTCTTAAGCGACCAAAATGGTCATTTGCAAATTTCATATGCATCAGTGATAATTTGAAATCACGATGCGCTGGTCTTCAGTGAAACCAGAAAATTATGTAATGGCTCTGCCGGATTTACTAGTCATGATAACTTATGATATCGAAATTACTTGAAGATACAACTGTTATAACAATTAAGTACGTTATTAAGTATTATTGAGATACCAGTTCAAGAAAGAGCTTCAGAATAAGAAGATATATGAAGAATAAGAAATATAAGAATTCTTCATGAAAGCTGCTATGTGCTAAAACATTGAATGGAAAATAAGTACCTCTTTAAATTCTTTGAATATTGTACCGGAGTTGCGTTCTGGTGGTGGAATATCATTCCAGAACTTAGTGGCAGCATAATGAAAGCTGCCACGAAAAGCAGGCGTATTATATTGTGGAAAAATAAAGTAAATCGCAGTTCTCATGGTGCGTTGTGGAAATTGGAGTGTCATATAGATACATTGGTTCATTACTCCAAATAAGAAGATGCAAGAAGAAAGAAGAATCGATTTCACATGTTTAAAATATTGTTGTTGTTTAAAAACGGTGTGATATGACTTCTTCGTGGAATTTTAAAACAAAAACGTGTACATGCATTTTGCAAGCGTTGAATAATTTTCTTAGTACGCGCCAACAGACATTCACCGAAAACAGAATCTGCAAAGTTAAGTTTTGACAAGACTAGTATTTAGCTTTATTTAATTCTCATTTTTATGCTTAAGCTATCGCGAATTCTATATAAGACACAAGCTATGAAAACATTTTTTCTCTGTATCACATGGTCTTCAAATTGTAAGCTTTTATCAAATATAAGTTCTAAATTACGAGCTTGTGATACAAATTCCAACTTGTCACTATTTACACAGACCTTTGTATTCTCATGCGTAATGTTCTATGTGATATTCTTTGTCCCTAATACTATAACTTTAGATTTATCAGAATTTAAGTGTAAATTATTTTGACTAGACCAGAGTGCTATGTTAAATAAGTCTGTATTTAACATGTTTCCCGCTTGTTTGTTTCATTAGATTTAAACGAGATATATGTACACCGTGAAATTTGAGTCGTTTTGGACCCATCGTCCAGTGACTCCATTCATGCGACCGAACAAATTTCCCCAAGGAACATAGCTCGAAACATGAAAAACAAATTTGGGCTTCCCATAGTAAGTTACGTCACGTGATGAGACATTTTGTATGGGAGGTCCAAAAATGTACTCCATATTTCGACCCATGTATCTTGGGGAAACTTGTTCAGTTGCATGAATGGAGTCACTGGACGATGGGTCCAAAACGACTAAAATTTCACGGTGTATAACTGCAGATCGTCGGCGTATATATGGTGTTTACAATACTGAATTTAATTATTAATGATAATATAATAAAAAGAATTATATTATTAATGATAATATAATTTTATTATGAACAAACAGCAGCGGACCTAATATGGAACCTTGAGGGACTCCTCTTAAAACGGATCTAGTAGTGGAACCAGAAGATACACCGTCTTCATTACAAGTCTCAACATATTGCATTCGACCAGTTATATAACTTGTGAACCATTGTAAAGTATTTGGGTCGAAACCGTAAAAGGCTAATTTGGACAAAATAAGTTATATTAATGGCATCGAAGGCTCGGGAATAATCTAGTAGGACTAACAATGTTCCTTCCCCTGTGTCCTGTGCAGATAGAATGTCATCAACAACATCTAATAAGGCAGTTGTGGCACTATGAGACTTACGAAAGCCAGATTGTTTCTTAGGCAATATGTTAATACTAGTAGATCTGTGAACAGTAGACATCGCGAACATCTTCCAAAAACGAATTCTCATAAATCACGAAATACGTGTGCCACTCGTAAGAATCCGTTCATAAATGTGACCTCTAGCCCGGAACAAATAACGCCCCACAAAAAAAAACAGCAAAATTGTCTAGTTTCGAAATAAAGATGTTCGCTCACTTCGCTTATCATCATAATTTTAGCCGTAGTCAGTCGACAGCTGGATATAGGCCTGTCCTAACGATTTCCAAAATAACCGGTTGGAATCGACCTTCATCCAGTGGCTACCTGCGACCTTTTTCAGGTCATTCGACCATTTAGTCGTTGGATGTCCACACTGCGCTTGCTGGTTCCTGGTCGCTTATTCGAGAACTTTTCTGCTTTCACTTTGCTCGCTCAGTCAAAAATGACCATGTTTAGAAGCGTACCCTGCGCTCTGAATAATTTGGAGTATATAAATTAATCGCAACATCATCACCCACTAGTTTTTATTTATCAAAATTAATACTATTGTATAAAAATCATATTCCTTTGCAATTTCTACGAAATTAAAAAAGAAAAGAAATAATTGTGTAAAAAAGGGTGAAGCAAAAAAGCGGGGTCCGTTTTACCCCCTGTCGGGAGGCGCCAAATCGTGACATACGATAGCAGGTTGTGGTTAGTTTAAGATAAGTTTTAGGGTTCCGTGATAAGATAAAAAAAAATCGGAATTTTCTCAGGAAATTCCGTTTAGAAATCTAAACTTTATTTTTTCCACTGAAAGTTATCTCAATAGCGAGTACATATTTGTGCCGCTTGGTGTCGAAAGATTGGGTCCATGGGGTCCTAACTTGAAGAAATTTTTTAAGGAAATTTCTCCTAAGCTCAACATTTAATCGATGATTCGAATGAAAATAGTTTGACTTACCTATTGTGTCGAATGAAAATCATTGGACTAACCGGTATTGTGTAAATCTCCTAATCGTTCTGTTTATAAAGTTTATTTTACATACGTACTAGTGCAAGTTATCACCTAATGCAGCGTTGCCAGGCGTCCGAATAAAGCCGGACATAGTTAGGCTTTTTGATTGCGTGTCCGGCCAAAATAAACTGTTTCCAGCTTGTCCGGCTTTTGTTAAGATTTATGGTAATAATCAGAAAAGTTTTAAATACTGAGACACAAAATCCTCAATAATGTAGGGTGTCCGGCCGTTTTAGCCAAATGTCCGGCCAAACTGGCTGGTCTGTCCGGCTATTAGGGTTTGGCAACCTGGCAACCCTAACCTAATGACATATGTTCAGTTATTTTTTTTTAAGTTTTTGGGTTAATTTGTTTGCAATAATTAATTTTAGTTAAAAATGTAGGAAAAATTTATCACAAAAAAATTTACAGTTTTTATTTATACTGTCACATTTGTTTTGGCTGTGAGCCTGTAACCATATTAGTATGAAATACTTATTTGTATGCTGTGCAAAAATAGCAAAACATAGTGCGTCTTATACTCTGTAAAACATCTTATTATGTACCTATGTTTAACAAATAAATAAATGATTGATGATTGATTGATTGACACTAAATACGGAACTTAAAGTCTTGATTTCTTTCATTCTTGACCATTTTTTGTCACATTTTTTGCTGTTCGCATCAAAGTCACATGTTAATGGATTTTCTGATATATTCGATAATAATATTTTGTTATTTTAGTACAAATGGGCTGTAAAATTAATAAACTGTTTTAATTGCTGTTTTAAATTGTTTTTGAATAACTTCTAGCTATAAAATTTACAAAAAATGTCTCTGTGGCGTTGTCTTGTTTGCCAGACCCGCGGAAAGCATACTTTGTTTAGTCGTTTCCAGTTTGGTTAGGACATTGCAGGCTTGAATCACATGATTGTCTGATAATAAAGATGATTCCGTGCTTCGGAAGGCATGATAAGTTAGTGCCGGCTACCATTTGGTGGGAAAAACTCTGATACCAAGGTGTACAGGGTCGACTGATCTTGTAACCCACTTAATATGAATGAATGAGCAATTGTTACAATGAAAAATTAGTGCAATTCTGCGCTTCTCAAGCAAATGAATACCTACCAAATCCATACTTCCATACTAATATTATAAATGTGAAAGTGTGTTTGTTTGTCCTTCTTTCACGTTAAAACGGAGCAAAGGATTGATGTGATTTTTTGTGTGGAGATAGTTGGAGACCTGGAGAGTGACATAGGCTACTTTTTTACGAAATTCCACGCGGGCGAAGCCGCGGGCACAGCTAGTGAATTAATAATTACTTATGCTTAGGAGGTGTATCTATCAGATATACCTAATAAGCAGCAATAAAATATACCCATAAAATATAATTTGCTATACAGCTCCCCTGCACACGTGCCCCTTCTCAAGGGGATGGGATGGGCATGGATGTAAGACTTAACGGATGGCGCGGCCTAAAAAACAAAATGTACGTGGGCCTGACAGCCAATATTTATTAACTTCGCCTGCGTCAAAAAGTAGCCTATGTTTGAGTTCGGGTCTTCAACTATATTCATACCAAATTTCATCAAAATCCGTTCAGCGACTTGGCCGTGAAAGCGTAACAGACAGACAGACTTTCACATTTATAATATTAGTATGGATGTACGTAATTTTGTACAATGGGTATATAGTACTATCAAGATTTTAAAAAGCTAGGTCTTAGGAGCTAGTGACGGAAATAGTGTGTCGACTACGCTCACGTAGCATTTACAAAGAGGAGATGGCGTTTCCTAATCCTCCTAATCAAAAAGCGCCTCCTAATCAAAAATCCTTTTTCACGTCAAATTATAGTAAGAAAGAGAGGGATAATCGTTATCTTTTGTGAATAAGGCGGTACCTAAGGATTTTAAAATAAATTATACTTCCACCCGGTAGCGCCACGTAAATGTGGCGTAGTTTTGTGATTGTGACTAATTTTCAGTCATTAAAAATTGGTAATTTTATTGAATATCTGTTAAAAATAAATCAAAAAGGGATTATTCTCTTTCAATAATTTTTTTTCAAGCGGTATAATCAACAGTATCCGGTAACCGGGATAGTTTTTTTGTTTTAAATATATACCCTCTGTGCGGCACGGAGCAGGGGTGCGCCAACCGTCTATTTTCTACATCCATGGCTTGGGGTGCGTGATGGAATTTAGTAGAAGTGTAGCCCGCGGGTTCTGTCAGTTTCCGGGGTACAAAAGACATAATGGAGTACCACGTTTGAATGAATCAAATTTGCAATATGTTAGCCTTTGTAGTGTTTACTTTTGAGATTAAATGAGTCTTTCTAGTGCTTGTAGAATATAATATACTAGCTGTTCCCGCGGCTTCGCCCGCGTGTAAAACTCCCTTGGGAACATGATGTTTTTTCAGGACCAGCCTATGTTACTCTCCATCTTTTCAACTAACTCTATGCCGAAAATCAAGTAGATTGGTTGCTTAGTTAGGGCGTGAAGGAAGGACAAACAAACAAACACACTTTCGCATTTATAATATTATGTATGATATAAAAATCATGTGATTTTTAATTAAATGTCTTGAGGAATAAAATAATATATTTTTTAAAAACCGACTTCCATTCGTTTACTGGGGCCAATTTGAAGATGTTCGGAACCCGTGAGGTTTACATACCATAGTGGCGGGGTGGCCATGTAGTCTAACGGACTAAGTTGGCAATTACCTACACAAGCAGTGAGGTTGAAACAGTATACTACACTAATAATAATTATTATATAATCTAACATCCATACTTCCATACTAATATTATAAATGCAAAAGTCTGTCTGTCTGTCTTTCTATCTGTCTGTCTGTCTGTTACGCTTTCACGGCCAAACCGCTGAATGGATTTTGTTGAAATTTGGTATGAATATAGTTGAAGACCCGGGGTCAAACATAGGCTACTTTTGGATGCAGGCGGAGCTGCGGGAAACAGCTAGTAATATTATAAATGAGAAAGTCTATCTGTCTTTCTGTCAGTCTGTTACGCTTTCACGGCCAAACCGCTGAACGGATTTTGTTGAAATTTGCTATGAATATAGCTGAAGACCCGGGGTCAAACATAGGCTACTTTTTGATGCTGGTAGAACAGCGGGTAATAGTATAGAATAAAGATGCTAAAGATGCATCTCTTTAAATTTTTTAAACAGTTTTTAAATTTTGAAAGCACAATTTGTTACTTTTAAACTAGTTTTAACAAACGGTCAGCTGACCAACCCTCATAAATTTTAATCTCGAACCCTCACAAACAGGTTTAAAACTTAACCCCCATTGTAATCAACCCCTGTCACGGGGGTTGAGTGATCTCGTACAATTTGTGACGAGCAATTTGACAAATAGGGATTTTAATCTTGTGATTTTTTGGGATTAAGAATTGGATTCAGGAATTGCTCTCTCATCTTAGCGGGACCAGTTTCGTTCTTAGCTGTAGGCTAGACTAATCTAGAATGTTTGTTAATAAAGTGTAAAAATACAAGGGTTTTGGGTGGACAAATTATTACGTGAAACTAAACAAATTTCAATAAAAAAATATGAAGTCCGCCAATTATATTTTTTTTATACTTAAGGAAACAATTAATAATGTCTCTTAAGTTAGTTTGAAAAAAATCTAATTCGAAATATTTTTTGTGAAACACAGGTAAAAAAACAATAGGTAGGTTACATTGTTAATTTCATTACTATTATTTAAAACAACTAGCTTTTCCCGTAGCTCCGCTTGCGCCAAAAAGTAGCCTATGTTTGACCCCGGGTCTTTAACTATATTCATACCAAATTTCATCAACATCCGTTCAGCGGTTTGGCCGTGAAAGCGTAACAAACAGACAGACTTTCGCATTTATAATATTAGTAAAAACTCGAAGATACATCAATATATGATTCAGAAAATTCCCTTTTCACACAGGACCCTAAAAACGACAAAAAAATCTTCAATTGGAACTATTGAACTGGAGATTTTTACCTAAAATTTGATTAAACTCGCTTCACTGGATACTGGATAGACGATATTCCGTAACTTTATATTACATGTCAGTTAGGAATGTTAAAAGGATAAAGTTTCCAAGATAAGGTAGTAAAAAAAATACGGTCTACTTCGTATGTATTCAATATTTGACGAGACTAGCTGTTTTCCGCGGCTCTGACCGCGTCATAAAGTAGCCTATAATTGACACCGGGTCTTCAACTATATCTATATTATAAATATTATAAATGCGAAAGTCTGTCTATCTGTCTGTCTGTTACGCTTTCACGGCCAAACCGCTGAACGGATTTTGATGAAATTTGGTATGAATATATTTGCAGACCGCGGGTCAAGCATAGGCTACTTTTTGACGCAGGCGGAGCTGCGGAAAACAGGTAGTTGTTTTAAGTAATAGTAATGAAATTAACAATGTAACCTACCTATTGTTTTTTTTTATAGATTAGTATACTAGCAGCCCGTCCCGACTTCGCTCAGGCCTATAGCCTTCCTCGATAAATAGGCTATCCAACATTGAAAGAATTGTTCAAATCGGACCAGTAGTTCCTAAGATTAACGCGTACAAACAAACTCTTCAGCTTTATAATATTAGTATAGATATCTACACTAATCTACATTAATATTGTAAAGAGGAAAGATTTGTATTTTTGTGTGTATGTTTGTAATGAATAAACTCAAAAACTACTGTGCCTATTTCAAAAATTCTTTCACCATTGGAAAGCTGCATTCACCCTGAGTAACATAGGCTATATACCGCAGGCGGATGTGCTGGAAACAGCTAGTAATAATATTATAAAGAGGAAAGATTTGTATTTTTGTGTGTATGTTTGTAATGAATAAACTTAAAAACTACTGTGCCGATTTCAAAATTTTTTTCACCACTGGAAAGCTACATTCACCCTGAGTAACATAGGCTATAAACCGCAGACGGAGTTGCGGGAAACAGCTAGTTATTTATAAACATAGGCTACTTTTCGACGCAGGCGGCTACAGGAAACAGCTAGTATTGAATAAACTGGAATGTTGGTTTATACGACTGAGAGCATACAACCCAATAAAGATGGTCAAGTGGTCACCGGAGCCAACCATAGTTTGAGATGAAGGTGTCGCTGGCACGTTGCCAACTAGTGTCTTATGACGTTGTATCTAGCAAGTCTTCATTTGAAACTTCATTGAGAAATGTTACACCTACCAGTTCTCATAGTTAACCAAATTAGCAAGATGTTAACTTGGTACAGTCAGTGGCAAAAGTGTAATGTGTGAATACAATTTTTTTTTTAAATCTGACATATGTGAATACAAAGAAGGGAGGCTTTTACTCAGCAGTGGGACTTAAATAGCTTCTTAAAATATTACATAAGTACTTTTAGTACTTCCATAATTCCTTAAATAGGTTATTTGATAACTTGAAATTTTATTTATTAGAATGTCGCGGGGTAAATAATATTTAAAAACCATGTTTACTGTAAATCTAAATTTTAAAACAAAATTGCTATTCGTCATTGTCGCGAGAGATAGATAAAAATTATCCTACATTCTCGTCTGGTTTATTGTTTCGTCAAAATCCGTTATGAGAAAAAGGAATTAAACGATGCATGTTGAGCAGTCTAACTTTTTTGTAGTAAGACTGATTTTTGGTACAAATAGGTTTTATATATTTATTTATTCACAGCTACTCACTAGCTCACTACACTTACAGTTTCTCAAGATGTATAGTGTGAGTTAAATAAGTACAATTAGTTGGTAATTGACAAAAACGAATACATGCAGATATGAAACAATTTAAATTTATATTGAATATGTCGACTTGAGGGAGCTGTGCAACGAGATCGTTGAGTAGCGTCAGGGCTTGATTGGTCGGCGCGTATCGTGAGGTGCAAGAATGGACCTAGAACAGAGGACGGCGACGCAACTGTCTGTACACAGTAAGCACATAAATGTATGTATTGTATGTATGTATTTGTGTATTTTTTTAGCATTTAATTTGCCTATTATGATATACAATTGTATTTTGTACAATTAAGTTTAAATAAATAAATAAAACGGTAAATAAATTTGTAAAAAGAGGTTTGACGTAAGATTTTTGTCCACGACTGTACCTTCTATAGTGTGAATGCGTACCTCTTTACCTATTAATTATACTAAGTGAGAGTAATATTAATAATGTATGGGAGAACTAGCTCTTTATTTAACTGTGATTTAATCACTAAGCATTAATTATGATGTTAACATGTGATTAGTCACATCCTTAGCTTAAGCCTCAGAAGGCGTACGCATTAATCATGGTCCAATATGCAATCCTTGGGGCAGGTCTATGTCCAGCAGTTGACAGCAGGCCAAGCGTGTTTTCCAGTTGCGTCCATGCAGCTTACGCTCCGCCTAGAGTACGCCGCAAGTCGTGGTCCTAGATTTGGCACTGGTTCACAATAGAGCGACTGCCGTCTGACCTCCGTAACCCTTTTTACAGGGAAACCAGACCAACAGGAACATGGCCCGAGGTGTGTTAGTGGCCAACACTGTCAGATTTATTCAGGCTGCCCAAGGGCATCTAACACAGCCTGACGACTGCCATCTATCGATAACGACCGGGACCAACGGCTTAACGTGCCTGCCGAAGCACGGAGGAGCTCGAGATAGAAAATGCCACTAAATGGCGACCAATCCTATACAGGTCGCGTCTCGCCGTCCATCAAGCTCCTCCTGAGGCCCAAAGCCACCCAATTTGTCATAAAATAAGTATGTCAGTTCACCAAGTGTAGTTTATTAACATTTTAATATAGTCTGCAAGCATTCTTACTGCCTCGTTTGATATTAAGTCGTAAACAAATCCATTGAGTTGTTTTAAGGGGAAGTGATTACCAAGTCGGTTGATATACACCGTGAAATTTTAGTCGTTTTGGACCCATCGTCCAGTGACTCCATTCATGCAACTGAACAACTTTCCCCAAGATACATGGGTCGAAATATGGAGTAAATTTTTGGAGCTCCCGTACAAAATGTCTCATCACGTGACCTAACTTACTATGGGAAGTCCAAATTTGTTTAATGTTACGAATAATCCTCTCTTATATTGTGATAAGGCTGTCACTAACTTCTTACACTTATTGACAGTATTTATTTATGTATGTTATTTGTAAGTTTATTCTTATTATTTATTTATGTAAGAATATTATATGCGTCTTTATGTAGGCATGTACATTTAAGCTTTCTGCACCGCTCACGCAAGTGTTTTTACCGCAGCTCATTTCTACCCTAAGGTTGGCTGTAAGAATTGCATTAGCGATAAGTCCGCCTTTGAACCCATTAAGTTGTATTAGATTAAACTATGTGTTTCTTTTGTTTGTAAATGGTGCAATAAAGTGTTCATTCATTTATTCATTACACAGAAACGCAGTCGAGTTTTGTTTTTTTTTTAATAACCGTTAAGTATCTTGTTTAAGTCTATGCTTAAATAATATTCCTTCGTAAGCTTCCCCTTAATAAGTTGTTCGTCTGTTCGTCCCACGCAAACTCCACGTCTTGCATGTTTGTTTGTCTGTTTCTCCGTAACTACTATCAAGTTTACTGCGCTCTTCAGTATAATTTTATTGGTGTATCGTACAATTTAGTGTAATTTTATCATTTAGGAGGTGATATCGAAATAACTTCATTCAGAAAATAAGGCCTTTACAGATTCTTGATCATAACATTGTCATATTTTGATAACACAGATTAAATAAATAAGACGGGTAGAGTCATGGAACATATTTTTCTTTTGTTTGTTTCTTTGTTTGTAATATCTTTATGGTACAAAAAAAAAATTACATACACAAGCATGGAAAACAATAAGTACAATGGCGGACTTATCCCACTTAGGGATCTCTTACAGTCAACCAGCGAGTGTCAGGAGAAGATATGCTTTTCAGAAGGGTAGAAGCGTGTACAATATAATATTATTATGAAGGAAATACATTAAATAAATTATTATTTGTATTTTGGTGCAATAAAGAGTATTTGTATTGTATTGTATTGTAAAACTACATACTTATATAGAACTAGCTGTTGCCCGCAGCTCCACCTGCGGTATATATCCTATGTTACTCAGGGTGAATGTAGCTTTCCAATGGTGAAAGAATTTTTGAAATCGGCACAGTAGTTTTTGAGTTTATTCATTATAAACATACACACAAAAATACAAATCTTTCCTCTTTATAATATTAGTGCAGATGTAGATAATCATAAATACATATAAATAAACATACATACACCTATGTAAGTAGCCTATACTTTTAAAGCAAAGGAGAATTTGAAAGTTTTACTTTACAAGCGTTTAAACTTTCTGACAGCCTAACTTCCACAGGAAGTGAATTCCAAAGCTTAGCTCCCACAACAGCAAACGACTTTGAGTAAGAATGTGAATATTTTTTTTGCTTATGGCTATACTAGACGTACTTTAGTACTTTTCACAGATAAAGGAAATTACTAAGGGTAGAGGAGTAATCGATAAATGAAAGTAAAAAAATCGATGTTTTTTTTTGTATCGCTATAATAGACGTAAACTATCGTGACGGTCCCTCACAACTCTGACACCAGGGTGTACATTGTCGACTGATAACGTAACCTACACGAAATGATAATGATGACTAGAGTAATACTTCTAGATACCTCATTTACAGGGAAAAAAAATTCAAGTCAAAATTGTTACTAACATTTAAAGATTTTATCAGAAATAAATGATTATTTATTTATTTTTCAACTTGTGACCACAAAACTAACTCTCATTGCCGAGCGAGACCTTTGTATAAACCCCGCATCATCATCATAATTTCGTGTAGGTTACATTGTTAATCGACCATGTACACCCTGGTGTCAGAGTTTTGCGGAACCGCTTCTCGGCCTCTGACGTGGTTCCTTTAACGACCACTAGATGGCAGCCGGGACTTACGGCCTAACGTGCCTTTTGAAACACGGAATCATCTTTATTTTCAGACAATCAGGTGATTCAAGCCCCTATAAACCCCTAATTGCTCGTAAGTTTCCGAGCAGCTAATTAATGCCAGAAATAACAATATAAATCGGGTACCACGTCGTTAGTTACAGAAACAGACTTCACGAGGTGTGAGCATCAAGGTTATGTTAAAATTACTCGGTTTGAAACAATTCTAAAGTTATTTTCATGTTTTGTTTCTCTGAAAATATGGACAGTCATTATTCGTCTGTGATTAGTCGATAAAATGACCCATTAAAACAGTTTTATTTACCTGTTGAATGTCAATAAAGCAAACAAATATAGATTAGATCTATGAAAAATGGTATGAACATAGATTAATAATTCGTCTCGCACGCGCTAGACTAGATACCGTCGGCGTACTAGACAAATGCGGCAACTAAAACTACGCGAATTCGGCGTAGGTACTTGGGGCATACCCGCGTCAGTCACGCCGCAACCGATAAGTCAGTTGGACGTCAAGATAAATTTAATATTTTAGTTCAAAAACAGAAGCAAAATGCCAGTTTGCGTATTTGAACTATGTAAGAATAATAGTACAAGAAATAACTCTTTCTCGTTTCGTCTTTGCGCATTGTCTTACACACACTACAATATAGAGTTGCCGCATTCTGTAAACTGATTTTTCTTCATAGCGCTGTATCTAGTCGAACGCGCGCGAGACCAACTATTAATTTATGGATATGAAATTATAGCACAGATTATGAAGGAGATCAGTGTCATGTCTATCTTGAATGTAAATAACGACGTTTTTTTTTATGTTATGTGTTTTATGGCTATGGATACAAGTTATTTAAGGCCTTTCTTTTCCACCTTCATCAATTTAAAAAAATAATAAATTTGTCGTTTGCACAAGTTTAATCAGATAGCTGGGACTTTTGGCGGGAAGCTGTGAAGAGCAGTATCGGCGCTGTATTTTATTTTTCAAAATTTGTGTTTTTTTGAGTGTTTGTGCATATTAATGGTGGATTATTATTCGCAAAGTGTTCGATAACAAGCGTGAGTGTTGGGAAGTGATACTGTGTTTGATTTATGTGTTTTTTATGCTTGTTGCCAAAAGCTCCTAGTAATCGCTAAGTGCAGTTTTTCTACCACTTCACTTAGCCTGATTCTTCTGACTAGACTTGACTACAGACTAGACTTTTAGACATTACTAGGACTTGACGAAACCACACTATAAGCCTGAAGAAGATTGAAAAATTAAGAAGGGCTATAAAGGACTTGTATCCATGGCCGTAAAACCCATTACAAAAAAAAATCAGATAGCTAACGTAAGTCAAATTGCATTTAGTAAGGTTTTAGCCAACGAAAACTATGGCTTATGACATCTTTTCATGACCTTAAAAATGTACAGTGTTGGTCATTAATACCACGGATCGTATTAATCTGATTTGCCCGAAAAAATAAAATAAAATCGGATATCTCCATTGCCTTAACTATATTCTTGTACCCTAGACACTTTCTCTTCTTATGAACTCCCTGCCATGGATTTCCCTAGTGACTATAACATGGGAGCCTTCAAAAACGGGTACTTAGTTGTATAAAATAAAAAAAAGACGCAAGAATCGTTCTCCGGTAAGCTGCAACTGTTAAAAACGCCTGTATATGAAGAAGAAAGTAGGAATTTCGCAATTAATAATCTCCAAAATCAACTTGAGAGATCATAATCGGTTATGCCAAAATACTACATTCCCACTTGAATATCAATTAACGCAATTTCGATTCTATTCCTTCTGCAGTAAGTTCTAAAACATGTGGCATTGTAAATCTTAAGTTTTGTTTTCAAAAGTAAACATCGTTTATATTTAACAACGCACGAGGCGTCACAACACTAATGACGTCTTAATGAGTAGGGGAGGGATTAATGGGAGCAGTCACTGAAAAATACTTGTTACCAATACTTGGTATTATATTAGTAACAAAATGGATTACTAATTAAAATAACAATTTAAGGGGTAAGTTATCACAAAAATATTTGGCAATATAATATATATATGACAATTAAACAGTGTCAAAATTAATATATAATATACACTCGTATCATATAGAATCTTATTGTAAGTTTTTCAGTTTTAAATTTTTATCTCCTGAAGTATTTATAATTTTAATAAAATTAGATACTAAATATTGCAGAATTAAGTAATAAAAGGTTTGTACAAAATTACGCGGGCGTTACCATAGCGAAAGTAAGTTCTACATAGCATATCAACAAATAAAAATATTGAACAATAAGCCAACCGGTAACATAACACGTCTCTAACAAATAACCCGTGAATAGTCAGTTTTCAAGTCATTGTTGTATGACAGCTATTGTCAGTTCACGCCTGTAAAAGGGCAGCCTTTTGAAAGACTTTAATTTAATTAAATGACACCATGTCACACGGAGGAAAGTGAGAAATGGAACGTGTTTTGAATCAGGGTTTCAATAGGCTAGTTTCCAGGGTCAAAAGACTAACATTAAAATTAGTCCGTCATTTACGGAATCAAAATATTTAGTGACGTATTTTCTCTTTTGTCAATTGAGCGATAAATTATAAAGATATAACGAATCAAAGTTTAGGATTTGGGGCTCGTGACGTCACATATTGCGAAAAAGTGTAGCACACTGTGACGTCACACGGAACTTTATCTTTACCATTCTTTGTTAAATTTTCAAAAGAAAAAATACGTCTCCAATATTTTTTGATTGTATAACTGACGGACTAATTATATTTTTTTAAGAAACTAGCCTATTATCGTGCTAATTATTTAAAAAAATTCACGTGCATTTAGGTCCAACAAATGCTTGATAAATAATAACAAGTCGCATCGTGACCACGGCCGGTGTAATACGGTTGAAACGTCAGAAGTGTAAAGGTATTATATACCTATGCAGTGCATTGGATTATAAGTTAATTAAGTTATATTGATTTCATGACAAACTCTCAAGAGGTTGCCTGGTAGAAAATGCTTTTGGCTTTTAAGTCCGCCTTATTACGATCAAGTTAAATAAATTAACTCTTTTAGACAAACAAAAATTGAAATTAGGTATTCGAAATCCCACTATAATACATTCGCTGCCGATAAATTATAACAATGCATTTTCAATTGTTACGACGCACATGTGCGTTTCCGGCACTGAATGTGTTAAAACATGAAATGGAATTACACGAAAACATCACGCAACAAATTAATACTTGTTTTTTTTTAATTTACCAAAAACGTATCATTCCAAAAGGTGCATTGCCCCATCCCTAGTCTGTTTTTAGTGCGGTTTCCGGAAACTGTTTATTCTGGCAATGCCTACAGAGATTTAAGAGGTGCAAGAGAATTCCCCAGTTATTTCAGTGATTCTCTAAGAAACATAAATATCTTAAAATACTTCTAAATATTTAATAGGTTAGTGACTTGGTACTATTTGAGATCGACCGTTGAAAAGTATAAAGTGTATCCATACTAATATTATAAATGCGAAAGTCTGTCTATCTGTTTTCTATCTGTCTGTCTGTTACGCTTTCACGGCCAAACCGCTGAACGGATTTTGATGATATTTGGTATGAATATAGTAGAAGACCCGGGGTCAAACATAGGCTACTCTTTGACGCAGGCGGAGCTGCGGGAAACAGCTAGTATATATATATATCTAAGCACTAATGCTTCGGTTTATAACTTCCATGTTAAGCTATTAGCCTACTAGCTTTTGCCCGGGTCTTCAACTTTATTCATACCAAATTTCATCAAAATCCATTCAACGGTTTGGCCGTGAAAGCGTAATAGACAGACAGACAAAAAGACAGACAGACTTTCGCATTTATAATATTAGTATGGACAATTAACGACCTAATTAATAATCCAACTCGCATAGATGTCTGGTTGCAAGGAACTATTGAACAAACTGTGGGAACAGGTATTTTGATAGTATAATACTCATTTGGACGTGCAAAAATTACAAAATGCGATACTGTCAATAGAATTCTCGATAAAAGTTCTTTGAAGAAAGGAACATATTGCTGTAAAATAGGAATAGCAATCAAAAACAAAGGCCTGCCAGTAATCCAAGCCACTAAATTCGTCGACTTGCGTTCACAAGGCCACCAAATATCGTCCTGGGAAACTGAAGTCAAAGAATGTACTTAATTTATTTTTACAAGGGAACCTAGTTCCTAGTGTCTAATAAAAATAGTTTCTATAGCCATAGATTTTGATATATTTTTTTTGGTAATAGAATTCTCATATCTGTGGTACCGAGGTCTACCAACTACAAAGACTATCAAAACAGAAATCGTTCCTTTTTCAATTACCGACTACAAATTCATGTTGGATGCTTCTATATAATTTATGGCTCTACCATAGAAGATAAAAGTGCCTACGACAGTTCTAAAACTTCTAAATCTATGGCTCTACACCAGTAGTTCCCAAACTTATTTTTCTCGTGGACCACTTTCAAAATTTTACTGGTTTCGGTGGACCCCCTGCTGCTACATTTCTACCACATTCTTAAAGTCGCCAAAAAATAAAAATTGTGTCACTTCTGAGTTCTGTCCCTATATTTCGATATGTAAAATAAAAACGAAAAATACCATTTTTCGTTTTTATTTTACATATTTTTTATATCACTTTATTTATTAAAAGAATAGAATTACAAGAAAAAAATATTAAGGTAATATAGGTTCAGGTCATAATTTTAATTAATGGGAAGGATGTATCTGATGGAGTGTCAGCAAACGATCAATGTTTGGCTTTATTTTTGTGAGCAATAACCGCAAATCCCCCCGCTCTGTGATGTTTAATTTGCTCCTTTTTTTTGTTAAGAGGTTTGTAACGGCACTAAAACTCCTTTCGACAAGATATGACGAGGGAAAAGCTATTAAAAATTTCCTTGCGATTTCCCACAGTCCAGGATATTTTTCGGGTATTTCTGCTTGCAGCCAAAATGTTGGGTAGCCTTTTCTAAATTTCACCTTCAGCTCCTCATTAGTGCTTAGCTCGAGCAGCTCCTCTTGTAATACAACATTGGCCACTTCCGTTTCATCAAATGGATTTATTATCCATGGTGGTATATCCATCGTCAGTATATCTTCAAACCTGGTTTTGAAGTCATCATGCAGGGCACTTAAATGTTGACTGTAGGTATGGATATCCTCATCAATACATTCTACCTGCGACAAGTTTGGAAATTGAGAGAATTCGCGCCGACTAATGTTTTGCTTCATAAATTTCAATTTCCCAAGAAAAGCCGAAATTATCCCCTTTGTTTTTATTAAATTCAGGCTGTCCCCTTGTAACTGCAAGTTAATATCATTAAATTTTTTAAACAAATCTGTCAAATACGCAATGTCTGCTTTGAATTTGATCAAGTTTTCTTTTAAATCTGGATCTCTACTTTCTAAGAACTCTAATATGGAATCGAAAACAGAGTAAAATCTCGTTAAGCATGCACCTTTCGACAACCAGCGTACTTCAGTATGTAAGAGCAGTCGTTGGAAGTCTTCATCATTTTCGTCGCACAATTGAGCAAATAAACGTGTATTCAATGCATTGCTTCTGATTTTGTTGACAGCTTTTATTACAAAATGAAGAGATTGGTTCAACCTGTCACTTAAATGTTTTGCCACAAGATGTTGTCGGTGGATTACGCAATGAATAGCTGTAAGTCCTGGTATAATTCTTTTGAGATGACTTATAAACCCACGATATCGCCCGACCATTGCAGGAGCTCCGTCTGTTGCCACTGAAATAATGTTTGTAAATGGGATCGATTTTTCCGTAAAAAAATTACTCAGGACATTAAATATTGATTCGCCTTTAGTGTCAGTCTCCAAAGTTCTGGCAAATAGCAATTCTTCGTGAATTTCTTCCTCAACAATAAATCGGACATATGCCAATAGTAATGCTTCATTACTGGGTAACGTTGACTCGTCCAGTTGTATAGAAAAATGAGTTTTTTGCAGATGATTGCACAAAAAGCTTTCGATATCAGAGCTCATTTCATCAATGCGTCTTTGTACAGTATTGTTACTTAATGGAATTCTTTTTAGTACGTCAAATGGAGATTTGTGCAAAACAGTTTTTAAAACCTCTTCAACAGCGGGTAAAATTAATTGTTCTCCGATAGTGTGCGGTTTTCCAGATTTTGCTATAAGTAATGAGATATTGTAAGATGCCCGCAAGCCATCATCGTTACTTTGAGATGTTGAAGCGAACATACTGTGCATGGTGGGTCTCTTTCCATATTTTTCTTTCAATGTTTGAAAATATTTTAAATCTTTACCTATTTTATCAGTATGACACCTTTTTAGATGATCTTCGAGCTTTGATGGTTTCATAGAGTCATTGCTCAAAACTTTGTTGCATAATAGGCATTAGGCACATGGGCAATTGTTTGTCTGCCTCTGATGGAACAAAACCATATTTCAAATAATCGACACTATATTGTCGACATTTTTTCTTTGCTGTAGCCATGTTTCGTGTCAGTTACCTTACCTGTAAAAAAAATGTTTTAGTAACCAAGTTTTTTTCTGAATATAGGTATCACACCGCAGCCTTTGTCAGCACGCGGAAATAGAATTACGGCTTGTAAAGGGACCAACTAATAAACCGCTGAGACAAATACAAACGTTTTCACAAAACGGTATCAATTTTAAAGTACATAATTTACCACTAATTTTTAATAGTATAAATAAAAATTAGTGTACTCAGTATCGAATACTGATCATATTTGTGTAGGAAAAAATAAACGTCGAAATCCCAAAATTGTCCATAAAAACGATAACTAACATTTTATTAAATCAATGAGTTCACGCGCTCCGTGTATTTGCGTATTTTTTGTCTGCGGCTTCATTGTTAAAACGTGACAAACAGGCATCGAAGTTCAAGCCCCGCCCTTTTCCCGTCGCCCGCGCACCGCTCGCTCTTTCCGAAAAGGAATAGTTTTGATAAAATAGTTACTTCAAAATCAATTTAACATGATTATGAAATTACTGTTTTATAAAATTAGTAGTTATTTGCAAGAAAAATTACAAAATTTATTGCTCTGCAATATTGCTTATTCGGCCTTTTTAGAGAGGCAGTGCTTCTCTCGTGAAAAAACAATTGAATAAAACGTGCTGTGTTTGTCTTCAAATCGAAAGAGGACAATTAAAATATCTGTAAGTTACTAAGTTACCTATCTATACAGGCCGTTGTGATCAACCGACTAGTACACGTAAACAAAATACTTAAGTACTATAACAAAAAAAGGTAGGTTACTTACTTTTCTCCGGCACTAGCAAACACAGATATAAATTTTCTCACAACTTTTTTCCAAATTCCGCCTTGTTTTCGAAATTCCGGAAACAAATGAATGCGTTTGGTTGCCTTTGGCATCAAGTATTTATAGTGTTGATCAAGTTCATGTCTGAACAAGCATTAAGCATTGTCGGGCGGATAGCGCTTTGCAAGTCTGTACACGAAATTGTACGTAATATCGAATACACAAGTTTGGACAAGTAACAGTCGCTTGCCTTATTAAAATATTATCTGCTTAGATAGGTACTTAAAACAATGTAGGTAGGCCCTTATAAAAACTATGCTTACATTTTTGCTCTTTACTATCAAAAGCAGATAAATTTTCGTGGACCCCCATTAACATCTTATGGACCCCCATTTTTTGTTCACGCCTACGTAGACCCCCAGCAAGTCTCCCGTGGACCCCTGGGGGTCCACCTGGACCACTTTGGGAATCACTGCTCTACACTCTACATATAAAATTAACGCAATATTACATTGAGTACAATCTTACGCTTCGGCGTAATCGGGTAAATCCTTAATTACAAAAATTTAATAACTTCGATTTCTATATAATAATAGTAAATAGGTATTAAAGTTATACACAATTAAGTAAAAAACTAAATAAAAAAAAAAGAAAAGTCAACGTCATGTTTTTGGAATTCACTTTCCCGCTAAAATACGTTATCAAATGTGCGCTCCAGCGACATCGTCTAAATCCCGGCTCTCCGTACAATCCCTGCAATCCCACAGGACTTGTCAGATGATTTATGATATTTAAAGCAAATGAGTTTTTAATTAGTGCCATGCCATGTGGCTGGTGTTTTTTTTTTTATTTATTTTCATCTGGCATATGCAGTCATTCCGATTCACATAAATTGTTCCGGTGTCAAAGAGTGCAATTATTATTCTCGCTACGTTTATTATCTACTAGCGGTTTTCCGCAGCTCCGCCTACGTCAAAAAGTACTAATTTTATCTATAAATCTGATAGAAGTACACTTTATTGTATTAACAATAACAAAAGAAAAAAAAAATGTATACAAAACAAAGAATTTAAAAGGTGTATCGTCATTTGCAATCAGCATAATCGTTGCCAAAACAAAAAGGATTATTTTTATTTAAAATCGCGCGTAATTTAAAAACAGAATGTGCGTTTTGACATATTTTGTTTTTAAAACACCCGCGGAGCAAAAGTAATTACGGAATACGGACACAACCCAACCCATACACTACGTCACACAATGCATTATAATAATGAAATGAAATACATTCATATGACAATCTGATGTAAACACGGCAGTTATGGAAAGTTAGGCTTCGTACACACATTCCATACAAATATTACCAAAGACTAAAGCAAATGATTTCAAGTTTTCGCGATTGTTACACATTAAATTAAACAATATTAATACGGTTTTATCGCGATTATTACTTATTTATTTACACCTAACGTAATGTGTTGTGTAACAATCGCGAGTTTATAAAAAAAAATGCATGAAATTTTACATTAGATTGTATGTCACCAACCTAACCCAAAGTGGGTCGCTCATTTGTATACAGCTTTGTGCCAACATGGTGCTAACAAATTAAACGATACTACAGTACAGTAGCATCAATTGTTTTGTATCATATCTCTTAATAACATGACATTTTACGCTGTATAAATTTCCATCTATATTTATTGCAATACCTAAAAGTTTGATTTCTACATCGTTTCGGAATTTTGGATTTATAAACTATTCTCTGATTTTCAAACAATATTTTGTCCCTTTTTAGAAATGTAGCATATATCTATTTGACTTAATATTTGTATACTGAGACTATTAGTAGAACATGTACGGAATCAATTACTTGCATAAATTATCATATTATATTATTATAATATTATGCATCCCTAATCCGCAAAAAAAAAAAAAAAAAACAATCTATTCTTATCAAAATACGTCCGGTGGTCAAACTATTAAGAAAGGGTAAAAGACAAGACTTATTATATATAACATTAGTTTTGTAGAATACATTACGCAAGGACTCAAACTGTGTAACTTTTCTATGTATATTTATTTAACTACACCATATGTTAATTCATATGCAAATACGCTGCTCTTACGAGTATGCATACTGTTGCAAACAAAAGAAACCCAATTTCTACAATTTAAACTTTTGAAGTACACGAAACAATAGAATATTTTGAACAGCATTCACACATAAATTTGAAAAAGACATCCAATTATAATTATTACGGATGTGTTGAACACCTACATATTAAAAATATCCCACACCATATAATTAGAGAAAAGACCCGAAAGCGCGACCTTGAGGTGAACCGACACATATATCATAGAAAAATATATGTACATTAATTTATTATCACGTAAAAGATAAAATCCAAGTTATAAATCATTGTTAAATAGACCCGGTTAGGAGGTAGTCGATAAATTAAGATTATAATCAGTTAAAAAGGTGGTTAACGCAATCAAAAGCCTGAGCATGGTCGTTGAAAGAGGTTTTGTTTATTTTGGAATTATTAAGTTATTTTCTCGTAAATTAGATTTTTATTTTATTCAGTCTTGTCTTTGGCATGAATGGTACTATGGGCAGTTATTACTTTACACATAAAACTGGTTAAACGCGTACAGTGTCGTCAAATAAATTGTTACTATGTGACATTGTTTATTTAATTCATTGAATGTTTAGTGAGTACTTACGTCTTTATTTTTTTATATTTATTTATTACACGGATAAATAGAGTTTCGTCGTTGATTTGTAAACCATAAACCAATTTTTTTGGGCAGGTATACTAAGCAATTCAAAAAAACTAACACAAGATAACTGGCCAGCGGGTTAAACAGGGTACAAAAGCCAACAAAAAATAATCTGCGATCTGTTGACGGACAAGCGGACACGACAACCGAGGTGTCAATATTGACTGTAGTGATGAGCTATATGTATCGAAAATCGATAAATAATGTAAAACAGGCTAAATACGTCAAGTAGAAACCATACTGAAAAAAAATGTGCAGCTAGTAATTTATGTAACCAATTTCGAGTATTTTACATTTTAAATACGGGTCATTAATATAATGTTCATTCTATATTTATTGTAATATGGTGAATAAAGATATATTGTATTGTATTTTTTGTAAGAAGATAGTTTGTAATAGGTGTTATGTAAATTGGTTGTGTTGTGATTCGTTTATAATTAGGGCTTGGTATGTATGCGTATGAGTAAGCGAAATGGCGCTATATAGACAGAGAGGTAGTAACTTACTATTTAATTACTGAATTTGCAGATAACCCCTTAACTTTTTTTGCGCCCAACTATCTTTCCGTTTCTCCCAATGGTTGACTGGTAGAGAATGCTCTTAGCATTAAGTCCGCCAATTGTTATAATTATATGTGTACTTTGTGGAACTATAAAGTTTTAATATATAAATAAATAATATTGTCATTATTTTTTGTCTTATTTGTACCAAAATTCCTACAATTTAATCTTTATCTTCATTATACCTTAACTAGATCTACGCTTTGTCTAAAAGTATTAACTCCACCTTTTGTATTATTTCTTTAAAATGCAATAATGTTTAAATAAATGTTGAATGTTCATACCCAAAAAAAGAAAAGGAGAACAATGTTGTCCACCGCTAACTCGCTAAGTAAAAAAAAAGTCAGCATGTTCAGCATATGAGTAAAAGGTCACGATGTGCACCGGTGTTTTACTACAGCTTGTCAAAACAAATATAAAGAATCTTATCGATACATTTCATCGATAATCGATACCAGCGCAACTGACAGCTGTCAGCGGACTGGTTCTGAATATTTTTGAATTTAAAATGCTTCCTTGTAGAAAGTGTTTCAAGTTTTATCATACCAAGGAATTTATAAGCAATTTGGACTATGGCTTAAGACTAGAAACTGGACTTCCTCTATTTCTTTGAGTGTTTTGTATTGTATTGTGTTTTATGTTTAAATATTTATTTAATTTAATTGATCAAATGAGTAACAAATGAGTTTTCTTCTGTAACAATGGGTTTTACGGCCATGGATCCAAGTCCGTTATGACCCTTCTTCATTTTTCTATCTCTTTCAGTCCTACAGTGTGGTTTCGTAAAGTCCTAGTCAAGTCTAAAAGTCTAGTCAGAAGTAAAGTCTACGTAAGTGAAGTGGTAGAAAAGCTGCACTTAGCGATTACTAGGAGCTTTTGGCAACAAGTATGAAAATCACATAAATAAAACCTGTATCACTTCCCAACACTGACGTTTTAAATAATAATCCACCATTATTATGCAAAAACACTAAAAAAACACAAATTTTGGAATAAAATACAGCGCCGAAACTGCTCTTCTTAGCTTCCCGCCAAAAGTCATACTAATACTATAAGTCCATACTTAATATTATAAGAGCGAAAGTCTGTCTGTCTGTTATGTTTTCACGGCCAAACCGCTGAATGGATTTTGATGAAATTTGGTATGAATATAGTTGAAGACCCGGGCTCAAACATAGGCTACTTTTTGACACAGGCGGAGCTGCGGAAACCACCTAGTATGATAATATAAACATCAATAATAACCTCCACGACCTGATAATCATCATAATACAGGATGTATGGAATTGTATGAAAGGCCATACAATGAAAGCAGTTGGTGGGAATATAATGTATGACCGTGACATCATTCAAGTTTTTATGTAAGTATAATTTTGCAATGATTGTGTACTAGCTATTTCCCGCAGCTCCGCCTGCGTCAAAAAGCAGCCAATATTTGACCCCGGGTCTTTAACTATATTCATACTAAATTTGATCAGAATCCTTTCAGCGGATTAGGCGTGAAATCGTTACAAACATATATCCATCTATCTACACATACAAACAATTATTAGTCAGATTTATAGGCTTTGTCAATCCCGTAACAATATGAGACGACAAGTAGGATTCTTAACCGAAATTAACTTTCGTATAGTGTTGCCGGAATGTTCAGCGATCGATAGGTCAATATTTGTGGAGCTAGTGGTGGGGCATAGCCCAACTATAATTATTATTTTATTTATCGATAAATTTACAAACTGCGTTGATTTGTCTGAAGTTTGGCATGCATTATGCAATGAAAACGAAAATTGTGTTTTGTTAAACATTTGATTCCAAAATAAGAACTTAAAACTGACTTTAATTGAAAAAAAGTATACCATTATTTGAATATGGGAAAATTCTGTTTCTATTTTTAAACGAAAATGGGGAAACTTTGAATTTTGCTGCAATAAAGATATATATAAGAACTAACAATCTCTTATTAATTGCTTTGCCTTCTTCTTTCTCTTTCCCTGACTTCCTGCGTTATCCAGGTTGCTTCCTCGGTCGGGTGCTTCGCAGTATAGGATCCTCACAATTTAGTTTTATAGTCACACAAATCAAACATCTTGTGGATTTGAATTTAGATCAGAATACTATTTTGAAAAGTGTGACTCACCCGAAATCAGCGAGTCGAATAATTTTTGTTTGTATTCGAATGATTTTCGTTTGTTAACAAAGGATTTTTGTTCGATAATGAAGGATTATTGTTAGACATAAATGTCACAGATTTCATAAATAGGGCTCCAGTACCTACCTACTTTAATTTGTTAATTGCTTGCTTCGTCAAACCTATCTACCTACCTACTATCATGCTTATATTTAGGTAATAGTTCGATTGTAATATGTTTTGTCTTAATAAATAAATAATGATAAAAATATATGTTAACAAGTTCGAAAGCTTTCTGTGATTCTGTGTAATTCATCGATATCGATAACACCACCACCCATCCCTACCCGTGAGAACAGCTAATAACGCGACGTGACATCCACATTAGCGCTACATTCCGAGTTATACATTTTTGTATGACGTTATAGAGATGTCACAAGTTCATATAACAGTTATACAAGAATGTTATAAGTTAGGAATATAAGTATTACAAGTTGCTATTTAAATATAATTAGTAGGTAAGTAAAATTAAAAAACTAGTTTTTACAACTAAACTCCAATGGGAAAAGTACTTTTTCAGAGATAAAAGGTACCCTTCTTCTTCTTTGCGAGTCGACTCTGGCTGTTATCAAACTTCAGCAGACTAAAACTCCGCCACCGACAAGGCTTTGTCTGGCTGGGCACGCAGGACATGACAGGACACGTCATGGTTTGGGGAGAGACCGCACTGGCAGGCCACCTCCGAGCAGCCCCGCTTAACAAGTTTTCCTTGCTTCAGCCTACAAGAGTCCGAAATCTGTTTAAAGACTCCCATGTAAGTCATGTCCAGGAAGGAGGCACTCCGATACCCTATGTCCATTCTCAGTACTCCTGACTATATGAATGCGAAATTTTAGAAAGATTGGTTCAGTAGATGCAGTGTGAAGAGCGAACAAACAAATATACGAACTCACTTTGGCTGTTATAATATTGGTTTTAAGATTTGGTGATGTGTAATATAATGAGAGATGTGATAAATTGTAAACTGTTTAGAATGGACGAACGAAGAAGTGTGTGCATTATCATTGACAAGACGTTTACAGCACAAAAATAATACTTACTTTATTGCACCCAAAGACATTTGTAAAACAATCTGTTTTAATTAGTTTTAGGTTTTTATTAGTTAAGTTTTCTTCAATCCTAATATTAATTTTACATTGTTATGCTTTCTTTAATAAATATTTTGTAAAAAAAAATGTATTCATGATTTGAAATTACTAAAAATGAAACCTTTAAAGAACTTTAAAGGACTCGCATCCAGGGCCGTTAGATACATTACGAAAAAATAATGTCCTATTCGAACAAAGACACTGGATATATTCTCTTTTAGAACTTAGTATTTAAATAAATTTACCGTCATAACCTATTATTATACAAATAAATAATTCAATATAAATTAATCGCCTTAGGAGGTAAACCAATTAGTAATAAAATATTTATTGGACACAACGTAATAGGCGGAAACTTTAGTGGACAAGATGGCTGCCCATAATTTTGACGAATATTTGATTGAAATTTGAATTTTCAATGTTTTTTAATAAATTTAGTTTTAGCTTGATTTAATTTATTAATTAAAATGTGAATTTTAAATATTTACTTAAATACATTTTAAATGAATGTATTAAAGATATTATGATTCTGATTCTGAAAGAATAACCGCTTTATATATCTCCCTCCATAGTCCAGTGGTTAAAGCGCCTTAGACTCGGAGGTCGTGGGTTCGATTCCTACGGTAAGCAACTTTGTTGTTTACAGTTTTGTTAGGACATTGCAGGCTTGAATCACCTAATTGTCTGATGATGATGATTGCGTGCTTTTGAAGATATGTTAAGTTCCGGTTGTCATTTGGTAGTCACGACAGACGCCAAAAGGCGGTTCCGAAAATTTAATACCAAGGTGTATAGAGTCGATTGACCATGTAACCCACTCGATATGAATGAAAACAAACAAGTGTTAACTTACTAAAAAAAACTAATCTACATGCACTTATAAGCAAACCCACACATAACCGGTTTCAATCAACGTTCCAATTTACATGTCTGTATGTTTGGTCATTTTACATCCGTAACTAGTTAAACCATAGAGTAGAAAACACGATCTAATTTACTTTTTATAGTGTTTGGGTTGTTCGTTTATTATGAATGAGACGTAAAATTGTCATTTTATTTAGATATGAAATTGTAACATATAGATGAGCGAGATAGGCTATCTCGTGAGGCGACGATAGCGCGTACTGGTCGCTATTTTATCTTGAGCTTCTTCGGAGTTGGTTCAATGCCACAGCCAACCGACAGCGTTAGGCTGTGTTATAGTCTGTAGGCATCCTTAAAGTTTGACGGAAAATGTGGCGGGACGCCCAGAATAGAATATAATATATCTTTATTGAGAAAGCTATCACGTAGGTACAGCAAAGGGCTTATAAACTTATCCTACATGTTTATAATGTACGTGACAGACGTCTCAATAGGTTGCGGCTCAGTGATACGCTAGACATGCAGGCATGACTAGCACTGATTTTCAGCCACCACCTTCTGAGGAGTCCCGGAACAAGTGATCCGAAAACAAAGATTTAAACCTAAACTTAGTGATAATCCTTGACTGGTGTCTTACTACCATCCCACACCCTCATCCAAATCTGAGATCCAAATTCAAGCAAGTGAGCGAGATATCGCCTTACACACCATATTGCAAATCCCACCCACCCACTCGCACCCGGACGGAAACAAGAGATGATAGTAATCCACCTGCTCAATACTGTTACTGCCACAGAAATAAGAATTTCTCAAAGGAACAAATTTGGACTTCCCATAGTAAGTTAGGTCACGTGATGAGAGATTTTGTATGGGAGGTCCAAAAATTCACTCCATAATTCGACCCATGTATCTTGGGGAAAGTTGTTCAGTTGCATGAATGGAGTCATTGAACGATGGGTCCAAAACGACTAAAATTTCACGGTGTAGAAGTGAAATTAGCGGGCCAGTTAACTTTTTCATACGCTACGGCACTTCTACCGATTTTTATTTCTATGTCATCAGTGTGAAAGGTCCTTTAACCATAGATCATATTCTTTTTAGCCTGGCTTCCTGTAAAAAGGGTCACAAAGGTCAGACTAGACATAACTGGATTTAACTAGTTATACTGACTTGACGTTTCGGTCTTATCTCGACTTGACTTAAACCACTTAATTTAAAACAGTAAAAAAAAAATTGTCGTCCAACGCGCCACAGGGAAACCACGTGTTCAGAATACTGGCTGCCTTCACTCTTGCCACAGCTGCCAACTGAGAAGAGCAGTTTCGGCGCTGTATTCTATTTTCCAAAATTTGTGTTCTTTGAGAGTTTGTGCATAGTAATGGTGGATTATTTCGCAAAGTATACAAGAACAAGCGTGTTTGTTGGGTAGATAGAGATACAGTGTTCGATTTATGAGTTTTTTAATGTCCTGTGTGGCATTTCTAGGCGAAAAATGCGATATTAAGGAATTATTTGGCTGCTGATATTAAGGAAAGTTCTTACAAATTTTTGTTTAAAAAGCGGGTACGTGCGCACATTTTGGACTCGCTTAGTTAATGAAAACTTCTCAATGTGACTTGACTTCATCATTGGTATTTATGTATGTATATATTTAAAATAAAACAGTATTTGTGTATGTTTTATGTATGTTTACATAGTGTATGAAATTAAGCTTTTGATAAAATTTGCTCTATAAGTAATACATTTTTGCCACCTTAACTTTTTTGCACCAAACTATCTTTTGTATACATACCGTGTTCACATTTTATGTAACGTATTTAATTTTTATTTCACTGTGTGCAAAGAAGTGTTAAATTAATAAATAAATCTTTCCGTTTCTCCCAATGGTTGACTGGTAGAGAATGCTCTTAGCATAAGTCCGCCAATTGTAATGAGTATATGTGTACTTTGTGGAACAATAAAGTTTTAATAAATAAAAAAATAAATAAAAAATGTAACGTATGTAAATGTAACCACCATTAAGTGAAGAAGTTAAATTAATCTTTATTTTCATATAACTGTGAAGTAGTATATTCTCTAGAATTGATGTCTAAGTTCTAGCATCAAATAACCTAAAAGCATCATTTTGTTACATATCGTAAAGTTTACTTGCAAAGCACATATAAAAGCAACGAAATGACCAACGGAGCCTGTAATTTGACGGTTATCACGAAATATGGCGGGTCCAAGATGGCCGCTGGGGGCGAATCTCGCATTCTTTAGAGATAAAGTCGAGATATTTCGAAAAACATGGCGGATGTCTATTGAAAACTTTGTTTTCGTATTCTCATTATATTATCTACAAACTGACATTACTCTACTAACGTGCGACATGCAACGCATGGTTTTTCGGTCGACATGTTTACATGTATTTGTTAGAATGTCGTTAAAAATGTCAGTCAGCATAGACTATCTCTAACACAATGCGATCTCCTGGTGCTGCTGCTAAAGTAGCGAAGTACTCAATTTTGACCAGCCAGTACGAGTTTGTACCATTTGCCGTAGAAAAGGCTGGTCCGTGGTGTACAGAGGCTAAGCAATTTGTTAGTGAGATAGGGCGACGTTTAAAAAGTCGTGGATTTGACAATCGCTCCGGATGGTACCTGGTTCAAAGGCTATCCATAGCAATTCAAAGAGGAAATGCAGCAAGCGTTATGGGTACTTTTGAGCCTGGTACTGTTCGGGGTGGGATATTTGATTAATTTTTATTTTTGCATTATTTTTTTTACAAAACTGTTGTAAACTAATTTTGTTTTTGATATAAATAGTCCTAAAAACATAGACTTATCGGTCAGCTGTACGTATGTTCCATTTCACGGTCACAATTTCGTATAAAATGTCAAACTTCAAACAATCGAATATAATTGACGTCAATCGAGAAAGCGGAACGGAATTTCGATAGACATATTTGCGCAGTTCACGACATTTTTCTATGGCAGTATCGAAAAAAATAAGCTTTCTTTTAAAAAAAAATAGAGATTTCAATAAAGCCTTTAGACATAAAGTCGTATGCGAGATTAATCGAAAAAAAATAACGGACGTATATATAAAAGCACGAGAATCGACCTCCTGGGCGCCATCGCGGGATTAAGATATAAAATCGAAAAATAAAAATGAATTCAGTTATTTTGTGACCATGTAAGGTTGGAATCGTGGTCATTTCTGGTACTAAATCGAAAATGTCAAAGCGGACTTTTCCCTTTTTGGATACGAATAAGTTTACTTTAGTGATGTGATCATTGGCGCCTCGCCGACACTAAACTGGGCGGAGCTTGTCATTACTCGTGCTCCATGGTATAAGCCACGGCCGAAACCAAGCACCCCGCACGTCTGCCTTCCGCCCCGTGTAGCCTCACAAATACTTTCTTACAAAACGCTTATTACGGCATCTCTTTGTAATTGCTCCGTGCATGCTACTCATTAATTCTTATAGAACGGTCAGGTCAATCAACCCTTTATCCAACTTTAGAGTTTTTCAGAACAGCTTTTCAGCCCAGACGAGGTTCCTGGCAGCTTGGACCAACGGCTTATGTGTCTTCCGAAGAAAAGAATAGAATAAACTTTTTAAATAGATCCATCACTTACAGGAAAGGTCTTACAAGCAGGTACAAGATAGATAAAGTGCGTGACAGACGTCTCAATAGGTGGCGGCTTAGTGTTACGCTAGACATGCATGACTAGCACTGATTTTCAGCCACCACCTTCTGAGGAGTCACGAAGCACGGAATCATCATTATTATCGGACAATCAGGTGATTCAAGCCTGCAATGTCCTTAATATAGAAATATGCTTCCCGTGGGAATCGAATCGACGTCCTTCCGATCTAAGGCAAAGGTCTTCGACCACGAAGTCAGTCACATGAGTAGGGATTACATTATCTGTGACACAGCTGGCCTGCAACAAGAGTTTCAAAGCAGTTTCCAATTAACTAGCAAAGAAAATCGATAGTGTACACAAAAACAACTGAAAACATCCCCACTTCATCTCCATTTTCCAAGTAATTAAATCGAGGAAAATCTTAAACAAAACTTTCAATCGATTCTAACCTCTATTCCTAACGAAATAAGATATATATTGTAGGAGCAGGAGCACAAACAATACACTGAATTAGGGTGCACCAATCAGATAGTGTAAACAAAGACTGCACGTTGCGATACTGGCTAATTGTACAACATTAGTGTTGGGAAGTGTCGATGAAATTTATCGATGAAAAATGTAGAGTAGAGCTCGATAACAGACAAACATTTGCATTTGTGAAGTTATATAGCATACTCTGACGTGGCAGTGAATTGGATCGAAGTATCCATACTTCCATATCCATACTATCCAGCCATACATTAATATTATAACTGTCTGTTACGCTTTCACGGCCAAACCGCTGAACGGATTTTGATGGAATTCTGTATGAATATAGTTGAAAACCCGGGGTCAAACATAGGCTACTTTTTGATGCAGGTGGCGCTGCGGGAAACAGCTAGTATTTTATAAATACGATAAAAGGAATGCAGTTTATATGTGACCCCAAAAAAACCCTGATGGGGAACAACTTCTATGATTTTAAATTATTTGTACGTATATTTTTTTAATAGTCTCAGGCTCTCATTCTAGAAAAAATCCCATCGATAAAAATAAAATACATATTACCACGCCAAACGAACAAAAATTAAAAAAATATCATAGGAACAGTATATTTTACACGTGTTTCTTTTATAAAAATTAATCTAATATAGGACTTGGTATAACTAACTATAGGTCTTTATAGTGCGAACCACGGAGCAGTGTGCTTAACTAACCATAGAGTGTTTGAAACTGACAGTCGAAAGTGACTCAATGTGGGTTTGAGAAAGGTGAAACTAACAGTCCAAAAGGAGATTTTGTATTTAGCATTGTATCGATAACTCGATCTCGTCCCATCACTAAAGTAGTGGCGAAACACTGTGCCACGGAGATAACCTGTTCAAATAGTGATGCATGCAATCTGAATACATTATCGATACTGCATTGTCTATGGTAATTAGGGTGAACAATCTTAAGGTGAATTGGAGTCGCGCCAAAATCATACTTTCATTCAAACGTAATGGAGACATTATTTTTTTTTGTTTTTGCAATTGTAACACTTAAATTATACTATTTTGAAGACTGCTAGACTCTTGGATACTGCGTGAATACTTATGAGATCACAGACAAATGTTAACTTAGTCTATCTGCGACCATGAACGCTGTACTGTAAAGTGTTTAAAACGTTAGATGTAAATAAATATGTAATCAACGCGATAAACACCGAATTAAAATAGTTTTAAATCATTTCACATCAAGAAGTCTTCCAAAGCACGTAATCATCTTTATTATCCGACAATCAAGTGGTCCAAGCCTGCAATGTCCTAATCACACAACAAATCGAACCCACAACCTCCGGGTCTAAGACAAACGCCTTAACCCATACAAAAAAAAAATATTTTTACCGTTATGAAACAGTTAGTGGCTCCCTTATCAGGCAGTTAACAATTTTACCGTTTTAGTCAAAGTCATATTATGATAAAAATGTGAGTATTACTGACGCACTATTTCAGGGTTTGAGAAAGAAAACATAAAATACTAGAGTTTTGTCCGTAGGTCTGCACGCGTGGTAATTTTCAGTTAGTAGAACCATGAGTTTTTCTTGACGCAGACGCTAACGACTGCGTTAACAATTTTGTATGGTAGATCTGTACAGCGCCCCTGTCGGATAGTAAGGTAACTAAGCCCATACAAAATTTCAACGCGATCGCTACCGTCCGCGTTAATAAATGCATATAGTAACTCGTAAATGAATTAACAGTTTATTGCACCATTTACATACATACAAGATACAGCACGGAATCCCATAGTGGTGTGGGTTAGGAAATTTTTGAACGTTTGGTTAGGTTATGTAAGTTTTTTTACTATTGGCGGGAACTGTGAAGAGCAGTATCGGCGCTGTATTTTATTTTCCAAAATTTGTGTTTTTTGAGTGTTTGTGCATATTAATGGTGGATTATTATTCGCAAATTGTTCGATGACAAACGTGAGTGTTGGGAAGTGATAGAGTGTATATAATTTATGTGATTTTCATGCTTGTTACCAAAAGCTTCTAGTAATCGCTAAGTGCAGTTTTTCTATCACTCACTTAGCCTGATTCTTCTGACTGTACTTGACTACCGACTAGACTTTTAGACTTGACTAGGACTTGACGAAACCACACTGTAGAACTGAAGAAGATAGAAAAATTACAAAGGGCTATAAAGGACTTGTATCCATGGCCGTAAAACCCATTACTAAAAAGGTAAGTAATTTTTACTTTATATTATTTTTTGAACTTGAATTATTATTTTTGTAAAACGGGACCTTAATTATTAATAAAGGCTGAAAAAACTGATGAACCATGAATAAAAACAAATACCTAACTTAAACAAGATAATGGTAATTTAAAAAACTAAAAAAAAAAAAAAAAAACATCAGCCATTTTGTTTTTTCCTATTAATTTTATGTAACCAGTGTCACTCTCACAGTAAATACGAATCTAACGACACCTCTCAAAATCCATCGAGCCCTTCAGGCTGCAGCGGGCGTGCCAAACAATTATACATACAAAATATAGGTACCTACATACATACTCCTTCTGGCGCAGTCGGTTAAAAATAGAATACAATAAATATTTAAGGGGGCTCCCTAAAAATGGTACGGATTCCTTATGCGCACGTCCGACTCGCACTTGACAGTTTTTTATTAATTAGATTGGATTAAACCTCCGTCGGGTATATACGTATATTCTGTGTACTTTTTCTTTTCTTTAAAAAAATAAAGACCCGCTCCGTACCTAACAGTTCCATTTCGTTTTTTTTTTCTGTACCTAAGTTATATAATCTGTGCTGTCGCTAACAGCTGTGGCGTCTAGACGGGAAACATTCTGGAATAATTTCCGCGGTTGAATATTTTTTATAATATTTGCACGCTCGCTCTTGTTGATTTTTTTCACACCCGACGAAAAAGGTGTTATCAGTTACAATACAACACAGTCTTCGCCCAAAAATGCTTTCCAAGTTGCGTCCTCATCTTACGCTTCGGAGCTTATGCTGTGAGTCATTGTCCTTGATTTTGGTTATGGTTATTACAATGGAGCGACTGCCGTCTTACCTCCGCAAACCATTTAACAAGGTAACCAGACCAACAGGAACATTACCCAAGGTGTGTTAATGGCCAACACTGTTTGATTTCTTCAAGGCATCTAACTCAGAATTGACAGTGGGTATTCGATCCTCTGTCAATTCCCACCTACAACCGGGCGAAACACAAGAGCAGCTCGAGATAGAAAATGCCACCAAATGGCGGCCAATCAAATACGGGCCGCGCCTCACAATACAATATAACTTTATTGCCCACATCTGGGAAATCACGAAACTGACATTGTTAACAATATGGAGCAAAGGCGGACTTATTGCTAAGCAATCTCTTTCAGCCAACCTTTGTACAGTAAGAGAACATGATGTAAGGGTGGGCCCAGTAGAATTAAAAATGTCTACTGTATAGATAAATCAACAAAGACATAGATATATCCTAACACAGGTAAATTCATTAAATACTCTATATTATAAAGCTAAAGAGTTTGTTTGCTTGTATGAACTCGCTAATCTCAGGAACTTCAGGTCCGATTTGAAAAATTCTTTCAGTGTTTAATAGCCTATTTATCGAGGAAGACTATAGGCTAGAACCAAATCGAAACGGGTTGCTAGTTCTAAGATAAAATTATGGACAGATGATAATCATACTCATATTATAAATGTGAAAGTGTGTTTGTTTGTTTGTCCTTCTTTCACGTTAAAACGGAGCAACGGATTAATGTGATTTCTTGTGTGGAGATAGTTGGAGACCTGTAGAGTGGCATATGCTACTTTTTCCGTGACACAAACGGAATTCCACGCGGGCGAAGCCGCGGGTACAGCTAGTTGGGCTTGAAGAAAATAGAAGTATTTAATTTATTCTAGTAGTGGGGTACATTACCGTTGGGTAAATCAGTCAATTAACGAATTGCTAGTCATGATAATTTGAGTGTGGGAATGTAAATATTAACTTATCGATCGAAGATAAGAATTGAAGACGTTCTCCGTGGCGTAGTGGTTTTAACACATTAGTCCGCTGAACTCAAGAGGTTCTGGGTTTGATCTCCAGTCAAGGCAAGTTGGATAATGACAGTTTTAGGTTTCATACCTGTTGGCGACGCGCTCATATGATTTCCATATTTTTTGCCAACGAAAGCTATATTCATATTCTAATTTATTTATGGTGCTCGTATTAGTGATCCGAATTGAGTTCACGATATATTTTTGTATAATTTAATATGTGCGGTACCCACCATATTATTAATATTTATTTTAACTTTTATTGTAAACTTCAGGTAGTTTAAAAACCGTTAGTTAGATTCGCACAGAGGAAGCGAACGAGCGTCTCCTGACTATTTTCTCTGTTTTCCGCGATTTATCAAATTTCCTTCTGTATTTGTGCTCTATATAGCATTTTTAAACCTACAACTCGCTTTCCTGGCACCGCCGAGACCCCACAGCTTACAATTCCCAAAGGGGTCCTATTACTAAAACTGTCTCTAGGCTGTATTTCATTGACCGTGATTGTTAGACAGTTGTAATTTTCACTGTATTTATGTTGCCTCGATAACAACAAATACTACAAAATATTAATAATACACTGTGTAGTCTTAGCACTTGGTTATAAACCCGTGCTTATACACATTTTACCAGGTTAAACCGCCTGAGCACAAATAGTGAAAAAACATAACAAGGCGTAGGGATGTGACGACCCCATCGCCCACTGGGCTCACTTCCCAGTGCAGTCAGTCTCCGCAGGGCAGCTTGTGGCGAGCTGTTGGTGAGTAGCGACACCGCGGACCTGAGTGCTCCCAGGGAAGGCCTCGTCCCTCGCCTCCGACCTTCCTTCACCAAGGTCGGAGTGGACGCCGATGAGGGACAGGACTCTTACCTCTGGCTTGCCTTAGCCGGCCGGCCAGAGTGGAGTCGCAAGAGCTATATGCTCGAGGGTGGAAGTGTATTGCACGTAATGCCGTAATCACGGGGAAACCCGCTCACGAGGCAACTCGCGATGGCGAAACCGGAGCCGCACCTCTCGGCACCCTTAGCCGCTCATTCCAATGTTGCCCCTCCGTTGCCAAACGCGGCGACCACCGAGTCACCGCCTGCCACTAATATCGGTAATCATGATTATGGCAGGTGTCCGAATCTCTATTACAATAGCCCAGTTTCATCTCCACCCACACTTCATCACTATATCCCATATATCTTTTTCATACATTAGAAATAGTTCCTACTCCTGCCAAGACCTGTTCATGGAAATGTCATCTATTGATATAGCCGAGGACGGGTTTGTGCAGGAGCACCACATGACATCAACTTCTCCAAAGGGCCTCTACGCGTTGGATCAATATCCCCGCGCAAGCCTCTCAAAGGACCGGGGCAACCCGTAAATCCCAAGCGGAGATACATAATAATCACTTTATTTCAGACGTTTAGTCCATTTGGTTAGTAACAAAAGTGCTTAACCTAGTGTTAGTAATACACACACATCACAAGGGTGAAATAACATAAGAATAAAAATAGTGCCCATAAAACAGACATGACTTTTTGCGGTTTTGATAGATAATGGTACAAAACCGCGTGCGCGAATCCGACTCGAACTTGACCGGCTTTATTAAATTAATATAAATTATAGACTCATTCTAGCGCATCCCCGGAAGCGTTTTCAAAAAAATTAATGTTATTTATAATTCGTTCATATCGAGTGGGTTAAATGGTCAATCGACCCTGCTGTCAGAGCTAGAGCTCTTTCGCTGAACCGCCTTTCGGACTTTGACGCGGTTTAACGACCGCCAGATGGCAGCCGGGACTTTAACGTGCCTTCCGAAGCACGGAATTATCTTATCGGAAATATATTATAGTTTCCATTGAAATTAATGCAAATCCAGGATTTACGAAGAAGAAATATGACTACGTAATTTAATAAGATTAAGTTTTTAAGCCTATTCTTAGTCATATTTTAGGGTTTCTTTATATTATGCTCATGACTCAGAATAAGTAGGTAATAACTTGCATAAACTCTATGGTATACACATATATTTGTATTAAAAAAGTTAACTAGGTGCCCTCCGCATATTTTTTTTTAAATTCAGCAGCTATTTACATACCAGTTCATGGGATACAGCCATAGAAATAGATTAACTGAGCTTAAATAGTCAAGTTTTACACGAAATTACTTAAATTTACTTATTATTGCAGAAGTAAAATATTATGGTATACGGAACACTATTTTTTTTTTTGCATATTATTTTTATTAATATTTGTCCGCAGTAAATAGCTTCTATTTTTTACGCTTTTAAAATAAAATACTAAAAAATAACTTATTACTCTAAAGAGGTTATTAAAGAGTCGATAGGTAAAAGCTTAAAATTCTTAAAAGCTTCGCAATAAAAGCTCGCATCCTCAAAAATACTCGTAAAATTTACAAAATTACACGCCGATTGCAATTCGAAAGCTCAAAGAGCTTACAACACTTAAATAAAACTGTTTTATAAATTTTACTTAAAATTTAATACTTACAGAAATCGAAAAATAGACGAAATCGCTCTGGGATACAGTTATGATATCACAAAACACAGTTGTATACACTATTTATACACTTTGGATACACGAATTACACAAAAATCACGAAATGACGACACGACCACACGAAGAGTCGAACGCGACCAAACTACGGGACGGGGTGAAAAAATTGTATTGTGGACTGGCTTGGTCGGTGTTGCAAGCTTTTGGGAAAAATTACCCGGCTGAAATTTACCCTAAATACGAATTATCGATTTGCGCGAACATCAGCATCGTGGCGTCAAGGCGGCCTATTTGGGGAAGATAGGCAGAAGACCAGTCGGCCGTCTCAGATACCGCTGGAGTGGTTTAGTACAGGCTGATCTGTGAGAGATGGGAGCTGTCAACTGGCAGACATCTCGCAGAATAGAGCACTCTGGCGCTATCTTGTTCCGGAGGCCAAGATCCACTTCGGGTCACTGATCCAGCGGAGTAAGTAAGTAAGTGTAGCAGCATAAGTGTATGCATAAGTTTTAGAACAAGATGTGATATAGATTTTGCGTGCATTTTTGTTGGCGACCGTACATTTGTTTACTTCATCCGAGCCCTCCTAGTTTAATATTCAGCTTACGGTTCAGAGCCCAAGGTACGCTTTTACTATATGTGTATGGATTAATTACTTATTAAAAACGATTGTAGGTTTAATAGTTACTTAAGAATAATTTTTTTTGTAGACTATACTTTTAATTTTTTTTTTTTTTTTTGCTTGAATGATCTATGAAGAAAATTTCATGTGGCCACAGCAGTGATTTGTCAAGGTTTGTATCACCTACTAATGTACATAATTACTCTCTAGATAATATACGCGGCATAGTTTTTTTACAATTGTATAAATATGAATAAACGCGTTCGTTTTATGGTGATATCACAACTTCACATAACTGACACACAAGTAAACCCTGACAATACTTCTATTATTAAAGATAAATTTATAATGAGATTCGTAATTTATAAAAAAACTTAAATTATAATGAGAATCGACCATTTAATTGCTATAAATATAAAGAACATATCTGTTAAACATCTTTAAGTTTACCCACGACCTCCGAGCCTCAGGAGACTGGACCACTCAGGCAGATGATTAACGTCACAGTACATAAAAAAATCCCCAAAAATTGGGAACTTTCCCGCGCTGGCACGCCCAAAATACGATACCTGTATACAACACACACATTCCTTTCACAGGGCCCGTGTACACGAGAAGGGCTACTCACACACACACACGTGTTTGTGACCGGCGGCTCTGGGTTCAAATCTTGTATTGTGACTTAAAAACTAGTCGATTTTCGTCTAGTTGTCATTCAAGCGTTTCTCCGGTCGCTTCCTAAGTATGGCGAAGTCCGAGTTTTTGGTTTAATACAAACAGAATATTTAAGGATCTCATACAACAAAAATGGTTTTATGGTTTTTATAAATGGTACGGAACCCTCCGTGCGTGAGTCCGACTCACACTTGACCGATTTTTTGGTTTTGAGGACCTTTCTCTGTGGGGCGTTTACCTGAAGACCCAGAGGTCGTGGGTTCGATTTCTATGGAAAGCATACTTTCAGTTTGGTTAGGTAGGACCATGAAGCAATTACAAAGAGGGGATGCCGTAATAAGTGTTTTGTAAGAAAGTATTTGTGAGGCTACACGGGGCGGAAGGCAGACGTGCGGGGTGCTTGGTTTCGGCCGTGGCTCCAATCATGGAGCACGAGCAATAACAAGCTCCGCCCACTTTCGTGTCGGCGAGGCGCCAATGATCACATCACTGCGCCATTTCAAACGGCATCTCTTTGTAATTGCTCCATGGGTAGGACATAGCAGACTTGAACAAACTAGCTCTGAATAGTTATTTTATTTTTAGAAGTGTGACTAGCGCAAAATCGGTGAGTCGAATGATCTTCATTCGTCATAATCTCATACATACATACATACCATCACACCTTTTCCCGGAGGGGATTTCCAATTGCTACGATCCTTGCAGACTTCCCTCGTTTCTTCTACGCTCATCACTCTCGTCATACACGCTCGTCGATTACGGGTACTCCTGACATCTCCCTTTTTAATATGTCTGCGATTTGGTCGCAGTATAATCTCAAAACTCAAATAAACTCTTTAAACGCTTATTTTACTGCCTCTCGGAAAACTTCTTCCTGCTAAAAAGTTGTCAAAAGTTCGGAAAAAATAAAAGCCGGTAGATCCATACCTTGGATCCATGTTATCGCGTACAGTACGCTTCAAACGGAATTTCCTCCCTCGTACACTGCGATTATGGAATGAACTCCCTGCCATGGTTTTCCCTAGTGACTATAACATGGGAGCCTTCAAAAAGGGCGTGAAAAAAATCCTTCAGAGTCGGTCACGCGCTCGTGACATCTCCGGTGTTGCAGACGTTAGCGACTGCGTTATCAATTTATTATGACAAACCTGTACAGCGCCTCTGGCGGATAGTAAGATAACTTAGAAGTTCCTTAATGATTCTGAAATTGTCTGCGTTAACAAAATATGGTGGTAGAATTACAGTATGGGGTAGTGCGTACCTCTAAAGACCTATTATTGCTTATTAGTCTCTCTCAATGGAAAAGGACAATAATGTAAACAAATATGGCCGAAACTGGTTTGTCGATAGCGTTTTTGTGAAAATGATTTACGGGTTCATTGAGATGTGAATGTGATAAGCATTGATAAACAAATGTAAGTAATTAAAGAGTAAATTTAATAAATTTCTATTGTTTACATTATTGTCGTTTTCCATTGAGATACAGTCTTAATTTCAAGAATATTTATCAAGCTCAATGAAAAATCACACACCGCTTTTTCAAACGTGAAAAATCCAAGCGATAACTTACAGCTATATAAATCTTGTTAACGGCGTCTGTACGTGACGTTGACGCATCACTGGCGTGAAGAGGCGTGGGAATAAATGGGAATTTGTGGGAATAGATTTTACCACACTATACAGGTTAAGTTTTGATGATTAGAGAATGCATTGTGCCGAGATGAAGATGCTCAGGAGAATTGAAACGTATATCGAATAAAAATTGTACGATTTCGAACAAAAATTATTGTATAAAGTATAAAGAACGAAAATTATTCGTAGTCCGCCAATTGTATTTTTACTTGTGGCACAATAGTTTTAATAAATAAATAAATATAGCATTCTGTGTAATCTGCGGTTTTAGTAAATACGTTATAGTAAGTTTATGATACAAGTGAGCGAAGCTGGCCATTACATACGAGGCGGAGGCGAATGCCTATCTATAGAAGCAGAGTATGAAGGACCAATTTCGTTCACGAGTTGTCATATGACGAACATTTACGACGATCGCGACCCTGATTTTTTTTTAACCCCAAACGTCTATACAAATTTCGATTCCTCTCAAATCGACCTCAAGATCAAATCAGATGACCTAGAGAGAGTAGTAGCAGGCAAGCGCTGGATACAGCGCTTGCCTGCTACTCATTCGTGATCCTATAATTATTAATGTCATGTCCTCTGGAACTACCAGCACTAGGATGAAGAAAATAAATGTTATTTAATAGCCGCGAAGCGCGAACGGAGTATTGTAAATATCTGCCCTTGTCAGTTGACATATGACGCCATTTTGTGCGGATTTATGACGCAATAAAATGGCCGTTATTTCAAATTATGGAGGGTACAGGGGAATTTCTCAAAAATGAACGCTTTTCTCGGTCGAGCCTGTGAAGGATACAATAAGCTATCTCCTCGGTTAGAGTTGACATCCTTGGTGGCAAGGTTAGCTCTCTAAAGAAAAATTTACTTAACGATTTATTCTTTTTCAACATGAACTAGTGCACCCTTCTCTCAGCAATACAAATCGCATCGTAACACTTATACTGTAACATGTATGTTACAAGAATTTAGTCCTTAATTTGAGGTTATCATTTGGCTAAATTACTTTTTAGAACTATATTGTACCAACTTGCAAAAGTAAAAAAATCTAGCAAAAAGCAACTCCAAACGCACGCTTGAAAAGTTCGCTCGCGCCTCCAAACTAGAAACAACTAAACAAAGTATGCTTCCCGTGGGAATAGAACGGGTCGAAGGCGAACGCCTTATGTAGTTACTGGACTAGTGTCAAAAGAAATGTTAATGAGATACCGAAAATTCATCTTCATCTCTCGACAACTTGCGCTACAGGAGTACTATTTTGAAAAGTATACTTACACATTTAAGCATACTCACACATAATCGACAAATCGAATGATTTACGATCGATATCGTAAATTATTCGATTTGTCGTTTTTTTTTAATCATAGAGTTATAGCGTGCTTAATTCTCATCTGCAAAAATATGCAAAACTAAACGACGCACAGTTCGGGTTTCGCTCGGGCCTGTCTACGGAAAGTGCAATAGTAAGTCTTAAGCACACTGTTCAATACTATACGGATCGTAGGACGCCGGTGTATGCCTGCTTTCTTGACATCTCACAGGCTTTCGACATGGTCTCATATCATCTGATGTGGCGAAAGTTGGAGAGCAGGGGTATACCGAGTGAACTATTGAACCTGTTCAAGTTTTGGTATGCCAATCAAACAAACTACGTGAAGTGGGCTGGATCCCTTTCTGAAGCATATGTGTTGGGGAGTGGAGTGCGACAGGGTGGCTTGACTTCTCCTACTCTTTTCAATATATATGTGGATGATCTCATCGTTGAGCTGAGCAGCATGCGTGTCGGCTGTAGGATTGATGGAGTCAGCATCAATAATATAAGTTACGCGGATGACATGGTGCTGCTTAGCCCTACGGTGGAGGGATTGAATAGGCTTCTGAGGGTCTGTGAATCTTACGCGATCAGACACGGGCTTTCGTATAACTTGAACAAAACTGAGTATATGGTGTTTAAGGCCTCTGGTAAATGTCCTGCTCACCCACAAGTCACCCTCAACGGGGTGCCGGTCAAACGTGTGACAAAATTTAAATATCTAGGGCATATACTTACTGACGAACTTCGGGATGATTGTGACATAGATAGAGAACGTAGGGCTCTGGCGATTAGGGGAAACATGCTGGCTCGCAGATTTTCGCGTTGCACCGAACAAGTGAAAATCACTCTTTTTAAGGCATACTGCCAAAACATGTACACCGGAAATCTGTGGGTTAGTTATTCCAAACGTGCACTGAATACTTTAAGGATTCAGTATAACAATGTCTTCAGGATGTTGGTGGGACTGCCTCGTTTCTGCAGCGCTTCGGCAATGTTTGCCGAATCTCTTACCGACAGCTTCGCGACTATCATTCCCAAAAAAACATCATCGCTCATTTTCCGAGTACGGGGCAGTTGCAAGAGCAACCTGAGCACGCTAGCGGACAGATACACGTCCCCGCTATGGCGATGTTTGGTTAGAAGGGTGATAATGGAGGCTCACACACCTCTGTGATCACCTTTGTAATCAATATTTTAATTTTAATTTTATTTTAATATTGCTGTGGTCATTCTTGTGGTCACAAATCTTACTAACATAGATTAAGTATGTACTAACAAATATGGACCCATGTTGTCTGAAAATAAAGGATTTTTATTTTTATAGCGATTTACAATTTAATTCATTTCAAAAATATCACTCCCGAGATCCAGCTGACCAAAATACTTCACACAGTTAAGCTACACTTGTTGCGAAGACGCATGCCGCGCTAGGCCATTTAGTTTCTCTAGTAGACCTATGTTAGGCGTACGTCTGTTTTCTCATTATTTTTGCTCACACCATTGTTTTGCGTATTCAGTTTTTTTATGGTATAAAATAGAGTCCGTACTGTCCATCAAATAAACGGTATTGTTAGCATTATTTGACGTTAAGAGTTAATTTATTTTATTTAGATTAAGCTGTGTCACCTTGTGTCATTGTAAAAACCATAAGTTTATAATCTCTAGCGAGATTTTAAACAATCGAAATATTGTGAAAAGTGTATCTGCTGTTTTTGTGTTTGCAATTTATATAAATAGTATCTATTTGAACCTGGAGCACACCCCGGACACTCCATACAACAACAGCGCCGAGGTAACAACTACTAAGATTCGGTCGTGTTCGCAATGTGAGTGATGTGTAAGTGTCACTCGTAGGGTTTTGGTTATGTACCGTGTCTGCGTCATAGTTGTCCGTCGCGGCCGCGCGCCGAAATGTCATCCTTGCAATGTTTTGCTCTCGATTTTTACCCTTAATCTGCGCGGTGGGGTGAGGTATCTGTTTCGGGTGGGAGGGTGTGAGTGTCCATTCTGTACGTTAGTACTGTTCATAATTCAGTGCCTGGAATGCTATTTTTAAAATGTATGACATATAATTATGTCCAGTGATTTTCGTACGGGATCGAACAAAAATTATTCGAGTCGCCGACACACTTTTCAAAAATAGCACCTCTGGTCTGCTGTTTATGAAAAATAAATGATTCACGCAAAACCTGTAAGCCGAACGATTTTCGAATATGCTTCTCTTTAGTATTTAGGCGCAGGTAAATAATAAAACAACTAAATAAATAGAAATAATTTTATTTATCAATACAAAATTACATATATAGCCCGACCAGGTAAACAAAAACCCTGCATTAGCGTCGCTACTGATCGCCTTTAGGCGGCAACATGTTGTATGTGGCATGTCAACAACAAAATTGACAATGTCATTTAATGAAATAGAAATCAATCTTTAGTTTTTATTCGCGTCAAATATGACAACATCTTTCAAATCACTTTTCTCTCATTACTAGATATTATTTTTACCATTTTCACAAATATTTTTATTTGATAATCACAAAACACACAACGTCCACTCCTGTCACTTTTTGGCAGATGACATTGTGATGACGGAATGTTAGTTGAATACCTAGTTGCCAGTAAAAGAAATTAGTTCTAATATTTTTCCTCAATATGCCCAAAGCTGTTATTTCCTGGTCGGGCTATAGATTAGTTTAATTAAAATTACAATATGCACTTGTTAGTTTGTTCCCAATTTTTTTTAACATCTCATTTCTTTAATTTACATACGTAACGATAATCTAAAAAAGTGATATGAAGACGTAACCAGGTCAAATTTTCTTACGCAGAACAGTAAAAGACCCTTCGTTTGAAGGGGATGTGTAGCCAGGTAAAGTGGCTGACCCAATTTAAAGACTATCCAATTCTTTCGGTCACCTTTGTAACTGAATTTTGTAACCGGTTACAAAAATATAATTTTTTCTTTGTCTCAGTTACAAATTTCAATGGATTTAGATTTTTTTTTTAATAATAGCTTCCTTTATGAGAATTTCTGTTCGTATTTTTCAAGAAACCTCAATTTCTTGCGTTTCATTATAGTAGGTTCTTACGGGAAAAAATATGACATGGCTAACCCATTCTAAGGGGGTAATTCTTGAAAGTGCGCTTAGCCAGGTCCCTATAAATGCCCCTTATTTAACAAGGTAGTAGGAAGGGGAAGTTTGGTCCCGCTCAAATTAATCAAAAGAGGAAAGGTGGAAACCTGAATGGCTAACTATTGGCTAACCCCTTCGCGTGGCTGACCTTTACGGGGTGTTGCATCGAATGACTTTGGTTAGCTAACCTCCAAAACTTCCTTGAAACCCCAGAAGGGGTTTGCCGTCCGATCGCTGTTTTTACGTCAGCCTATCTTTACTCATATTATAAAGCTGAAGAGTTTGTTTGTACGCGCTAATCTCAGGAACTACTGGTCCGATTTGAAAAATTCTTTCAGTGTTGGATAGCCTATTTATCGAGGAAGGCTATTGGCTAGGACGAAGTCGAGACGGGCTGCTAATCATATACATATATGCCGGTTTATTTATTAAATGTTAGTCCCAACGCTAGTGCTGACATCTGTTAAAACAGTCATCTAATCATTTATCATTTAAATTAAGTTTCAGTTTGTTTCCTTGTCGACCTCGTAGGACCATTTCTCACTAATTTTCCAGGACTAGTAGCACGTTTTAAAGATGTTTTATCCTTAATCTTACTTTTTGGCACCTCTAAAGTTTTATTTCCATCATTAGCAGTTAAAAATTCAGTCTCCAAATTCTTAACTATATTTTGTCTTAACGATTTCTTAGAATACGTCTTCAAAGTAGAAATAGGAGTGAAAAATTCGTCAGGCGTAGAGGCTAGTGGTGTCGAAAATTCATTTAATGGCGTTTTAACATCATCCGAAGGCTGTGATACTAGAATATTAGGTCTCGAACGAGTATTTCTCGGCGTGATATTCTCTAATACGTGCTTCGTTGTCACAGGAACAGGTATTTTGAATTCAATCTTTTTCTTTGGTACGTTTTCTTCGGTCACTTCGTCTAGATTTAGTTTGATAACTTTACGTTTTTTAGGCAATTCTTCATCTTTAACTGTTATTTTTGGTATTTTCGGAGGCGCCTTAGCTTTTAATTCTGGCGTTTTAGGAGGATCTATATCTTTAGTCGGCGTAAGTTTCAAACCTTCAAATTCATCTTCTAAACTTGTATCGACATTTTTCTTTACAATTCGTCTCATTTCAGCTGAAGTGACCATCAAATTCATAACATCATTCCTCAAATAATCCGAAACATCGTAATCTTGCAAAATCTCATGAATTTTAACAACATTCTCGTCAGCTTTCTCGTGATTTTTCAAAGTCAGTTCGAAAAACGTAGCTTCAATTAGGATTTCTACTTCGAAATTCTTAAAATCATTAATCAAACCCCTCTTAACTGCATCGACGATAAACCTTTCATATTTATCAACATCGAATTTCATCAATTTCTTCTCGGCTAATTGAAAACATTTGAAAGCACCATCGAAATAATTCCTAGCAATATCTGTTTCTTTCGCCCTAAAATACATAGCTGCTTCTAGACCAACAGTATAAGCAGATAATATATAGCATATAGGTATTTCACAGGCGAAACAATCACATTTACTATGTTTAAGATATTCTTGGGTTCTAAAACCTGGGACAGAAATACAAGGCACTGAGGGACTGATTTGGTTTTTTTTTAAAGTCATACTCTCTAACATAGTCTCTATATCCTGTTTTAGGGTGAACATTTCCGTTTTGGAAATTTTTGCTTTTTGGTGCGACTGTGCCCCGTTTGAGGTCTGCATGCCTAAGATGTACTTTAGACGATTTTCGATTTTTACCTGTTGGAAATGAAGTTATGTTATTGTTTATTCTAATTTCTTAGTAAAAATATAAATAGTCTTTTAAATAGAAATTTAAAAAAAAAAATGTTTCAAATTTAAGTATCAATGTTACTTGTTAAAACGAGTCATTCTCTGAAATTAGAAAAATACACATATTATATCACTTTCTCAAAATTATTAAAATACAACTTTTAAAGTCATCATCATCATCATTTCAGCCGCAGTCAGTCCACTGCTGGACATAGGCCTCTCCCAATGATTTCCAATAAGATTGGTTGCAAGCGGCGTGCCTCCAGCGCCTCCCTGACTTTTACCTAAAAATGTTTACCGTCATCATCATCTGAAGGTCTACTAGTCGTTAGAGAAAGAACAAAAAAAACTTCACAAAAATGTCATAATTTCAAAACTGCACCTTCGAAAACACCACAATCTCAGACACAAAGATTCTTTAAAAACAAATATTCGCATATAAAGTTATTCTATTCTTTTCACGTCAAATTATCATAGAGAAAACAAAAATCAAAAATTACACTTCCAAATTCCTATTTCAAAATGATAATATTTTTAAAATCCATCCTCTATACAATATTGTTAAGCTGAAGAGTTTGTTTGTTTGAACGCGATAATCTCAGGAACTACTGGTCCGATTTGAAAAATTCTTTCAGTGTTGGATAGCCTATTTATAGAGGAAGGCTATAGGCCTCGGCGAAGTCGGGACGGGCTGCTAGTGTCTACTCATTACTTACATATACTCACTAACCAGTGCAAAGTACTAACAAAGTTACTGCTGACTCTCAAAATGACATATTCCTAGAGACACTAGATACTCAAAATGACGAGACTCTAGATTAAAAAAAAGACATATTCCTAGAGACACTAGATTCTCAAAATGACATATTCCTAGACACACTAGATTCTCAAAATGACATATTCCTAGACACACTAGATTCTCAAAGGACATATTCCTAGAGACACTAGATACTCAGAATGACATATTCCTAGACACTAGATTCTCACAATGGCATATTCCTAGAGACTAGATTCTCACAATGACATATTCCTAGAGACTAGATTCTCAAAATGACATATTCCTAGAGACACTAGATTCTCAAAATGACACTCTCTTAAAGACCTAGATTCTCAAAATGACCATATTTCTCAAACTTCTCAAAAATCAAAAATTCTCATAACGTAATTTTTTTTTACACCGACCTGCGTGTCTTCCAAACTGTGCACACAGGCGCAGCACGCACACAAGCAGGCCATCGTCACAGCGGCAGCACTCGGCATCGCTACAGCGCTCCACGCCCGACTCCGCCTGTGCAGTAGTAATGCTCTGCTGCGACGCACTGACAGTAAACTAGTATTTGATATGTGCGTTTTTAGTGTTAGGGATAGTAGGCGGCGTTGGTGGCGGTTGGTAGCTGCAAAAGAGATATAAATATTAGTAGTTTATGAAACTGTTGCATAATAAGGATTCTTACAACACGAGTGTAAGTTAAAGAATATTGTAAGACCTAACTATGTGCAGTTTCATAGACTACTTTATCTAATCTCATAAAATTAGATAAAACATAAGAAATTGTGTAAAATTTTCTTCAATACCGCTACGTTCTCAGAAATGTTTTAAAAACAGAAACAAATTTGAAAATGGAGTCTATCGATGATACTGATCGCGTGCGCGTGTTGGCCGCGTCCACAGATAATAAAGGACTAAGGAGGTCGCGATGTAGAAAAACTGCATTTCAACCTCCTTGGTCCCGGTCAAGCTGTACTTTAATGGGAAAAAAGTTATATTATGTTACAGTTTGTTTGTTGTTTGTTTGTTAGACAGTATGTTTTCAGTTTTTGGTAGTGAATTGTTTGATATGAATGATAAAAATCAATACCCAATTGAGAAACTTCTCCCTTTTTGAATTTCGGAAATGAATAATCTGTTTATACTAAAAAAACTACTACATTGCAAATTTAAATTTGGTATAATTTTTCAAAATACTATAGTTGGAAATGTAAGGATACTTTTTCGGTCCTGAAATTAGCTATTTTGGCTATAATGCCCAAACCATACTGGACACAACTTGTACTAGATAGGATTTTAACCCACGACCACAGGATCGATCGACCCACATTTAATTTTAATTCATTTAATTTAATTCATTTTTAAATTCTCAAAATGATCAAATCAATTTCTCACATTATCTCATAAACAATGTAAATTACTTCAATCGACCCCGCACGCCACTCACCTGTATTGCTAACGGCCAAGTAATGTCGTTGCGCCGAGTTCATAGCGCTAAGATTGCTCGCACCGGAATTCTTACACAAAACGCACTGCGCTTCTAGCAATCGACCTACTGACAGGTCCACTGTGAAAAAAAGGTAAAACAAATACATATTTTGAAACTACTGGTCAAATTTTGCAGTGTTTTGTTAATAAAAAAATACTTAAAACGGATTTTTTTTTTCATTAGTGATACAATAAAAAGTAAGACACTTTCTCATAGCGACACTTTCTCAAAATGTCACATTCTCAAAATGACAAATTCTGTAAAAAATTTGGTTGATGTTTAAAAAGTAGCCCATATTATGTTTTCATTCATTCAATGTATTTTTTATACTTACAACTGACGTGTCGTAACTTGTCCTGAGTATCCAATATACGCGCTTGAACGATCTGCAAAAGTCGTGCCGCTGTTCCCAACGCGCCAATACGCGTGTTGTATATCTAAAAATACATTTAAATACAATATTCTATTCTAATATTATAAGTGCAAAAGTCTGCATGTCTGTTACGATTTTACGGCCAAACCGCTGAACGGATTTTGATGAAATGGTATGAATATAGTTGAAGACCCGGGGTCGAACATAGGCTACTTTTTGACGCAGGCGGAGCTGCGGGAAATGGCTAGTAATATAACAATATTTTTATTGTTGTTTGTATATAAGTTATTTTTCTGCACAAAAATTGTTAGGCTTGTTGATGCACAACAAGCAAGCAAGAACAGTTGATAATTATTAGACCAAATAAATTATTAGCGAAGTAAATATATAAAATAGACTTTACTAAATTAGGATAAAAGAAAATGTTCTAAAAAATCGAAATTTGTAATAGGTAACATACGTATAATCAGGTTAATGGGGCATTGCATTCCTTTATGAGCAGTAGAGTTGTATCTAAAAATGCACGTCTGGCTGTTCATAGAGCATTGTTAATTATAAAATAACCAACTCTTATGTATGGTAGTGAAAGTTGGGTCTGGCAGGAAAATAATGAAAGCAGAGTGAATGCAGTTGAAATGAGAGCTTTACGGAGTATGTGTGGAGTACGTCTGAGCGATAAAATTAGAAATAGTGAGATAAGGAAAAGGTGTGGTGTGAATAAAGATGTAGTGACAAAGATTGAAAAAGGCATGTTAAGATGGTTTGGGCATGTAGAAAGGATGGATGAAAGGAGACTTACGAATGGTATTTACAAATCAAAGGTGACAGGAAAAGTCGGCAAGGGCCGGCCTCGGAGAACATACTGCGACCAAATCGCAGACATATTAAAAAAGGGAGATGTCAGGAGTACCCGTAATCGACGAGCGTGTATGACGAGAGTGATGAGCGTAAAAGAAGCGAGGGAAGTCTGTAAGGATCGTAGCAAATAGAAATCCGTAGTCTCTATGTAGTAACATACGTAGGAATTAAAAAATATATACTCACTGCTGCGTCACATACAAAAACCAAAGCCGTATCTACGGTTTTGTCATCCGCCATCAATTCAGCGCATGCCGTAGTCGCTTTCACCATAATATCTTGCAGTTTATCTGTCTGTCTGTCTACGTGTGATAGTAAAACTCCGACATTACGTATGAAGGACGATCTGTAATAATAAATAAATTAAATAAAAACTGCCCTCAGAGTCGTAAACACGGAGCAATTACAAAGAGGAGATGCCGTATAAATAAGCGTTTTGTAAAAAGTATTTGTGAGGCTACACGGGGCGGAAGGCAGACGTGCGGGGTGCTTGGTTACGGCCGTGGCTCCAACCATAATGATATCCATCTTACGGAAAGTAGCAGTACTACGTTATTTACAAATTATCAAGTACTTGTCAATAGATGTCACTAGTACGTCGAAGTTCCAATCTTAAAAACATGGCGATGTTTCATAAATTATGAACGTTTTAAATATTAGGTATAACTTATAGAGCCGTAAATGTATCTTATTTAACAGAAACCAATTCCATTCCATGCTAAATTTGTGAAAAAGCCGTGGATAGTCGTAATGCATTTAGGAGCTCGCGATCTGTTTCTCGGTACGCTTTTGAACGATTAGTGACAAGCTCCGCCCACTTTAGTGAGCGGCGAGGCGCCAATGATCGCAACACTGCGCCATTTCAAACGGCATCTCCTCATAGTAAATGCTCCGTGGTCGTAAATGATCATAATAGCATTAGGATTTAAGCTCGATTCAAACTGACGCGAATCCCGGTCGACTGGCGGGACGCCCACAGAAATAAGAATCGGTAGAAGTGACGTAGCGTGTGCCAAAGTTAACTGCCCTGCTAAGGACACTTTTATATATTCTTATTTCTGTGAATATATTCTGCGTTCGAATAGACCTTTATTCCTTTTCATGTCAGTATAACTTTTGCGACGCACAAATTTTGTTTCCCCTATATGGTTGACTGGTAGATAATACTTTTAGCATTGAGTCCGCCTAATTTAAAATTATGTTTACTTGTGGTACAATAAACTTTTAATTAATAAATAAAGCTAATTTAAAACTCGGATAACAAATTTTTAAATTTATATTAATTACTGATTTAAACAGCTCTTTGTAATTAAAAATTCTCCATCTAAAATGGATTTTACAAGAATTTGTTTAAGTAGACAATAACTCTGAGTGATTAAACGGTCGAATAAATATTTATTCAGTCTGATATACTGGTTTAAAGGCTTGTGCGGAAATTATTTAAGTCAGCAACTAAATAGGCTAGTTTCCAGGGTCAATAGACTAACATTAAAATTTTTTCCGTCATTTAGGGAAACAAAATATATTAGTGACGTATTTTTTTCTTTTGTCAATCGAGCGATAAATTATAAAGATATAACGCATCAAAGTTTAGCATTGGGGGCTCGTGACGTCACATATTGCGTAAAAGTGTAGCACACTGTGACTTCACACGGATTTAACGCACCATATCTTTACCATTCTTTGCTTAATTTTCAAAAGAAAAAATACTTCTCCAATATTTTTTGATTATCTAACTGACGGACTAATTATATTTTTTAGGAAACTAGTCTATTACTAGGCTGACAACTGACATTGATCATTAAGAAAATCTGAAATGAGCTGCTGACAGTAACAGGCGATTATTCCTACTAAGTGACCGAAATGAGAACAAAAAATAATGAATGAGCATCTAAATTAATACACTATATAATGACAGAACTTACTATTTCCAAAAGACGACTTTGTGACAGTAACCATACCAGTGAGCGAGCGAGCGACAGCGCATGTGACAAAAGCGACTTAGTTTTAAAAGACTACTTTTTGGCAGTAAATTTATACTGGTGTTACAGTGATCATTAAAGTAATCATTTTTTGTTCAAACTTCAGCAATCCAGTTTGCCCAATATTGGATAATATGCAGTACCTTAGATTGTCACTCGAATATATTTAAGTCGATCAAATTTTATAATGCTGCTCGGGTTATATTTTAAGCAACTCAAAAAAAAATATTTCAGTCGCTCAGTCAGTAATTTTATTTTTAAAATGCTTTCCGAGATTTTCTACTAAATCCTGATTTATTAAAATCTAAGTTCAATACTTGGCTAGATTTTTTTATGCCTCTGAAGCCAACAATTCACATTTAAATATTTACGAGTCATTTCCATAAGTTTTAATAAATTATCACTCAAATTCTTGTAAATCTTATTGTATTCCGCCCAAATTAAAAAAAAAATGGGCCGTCAATTCATATGAATTGACGGCCCATTTTTTTTTGCACATCTTGCATTAACACCCATATTCTCAAGCATTTCCTCAAACTCGACTCAACCTTACTCCACCTCATTGATATGATTAGTCGTCACAAGCTTCCTTGACTTGAGATGATTTCTCATTGGAGGTGAGTATCGAACTGTCAAATATAAGGTTGGTCGAGAGGTACCATGAGGCGGCTTCAAAAGTGATTAGAAATCAGTTTTTTACTCTTTTATGTTTTACTCTATTCTTTTTTATTTTTGCAATTTTTGTGCTTTGGATTGTTATTATAATCTGTGTCGTTCCTCATTGAAGTTTGCTCAAGCAACCAGCCAAGAATGTCATTTTCAAGGAAAGTTTGAGGACTACCTTAAGGCGTCCAATGAGTTCGAGTGAAGGACGTCCTTAAGGTTATGTTTAAGAATACGGGTGTATGTCCAACACTAAATTTAACAAGCTTATTATTATATATGTAAATGAAAACAAATATATATATTTTTGTGTTATTTAATTTTAATTTCTATTTCTTATTTTGTGAAACAATTCTGGCTCTGATTTGCGTTTTTTTTTTCAAATGGAAATGGAAGTCCGTAGTCTCTGCCTACCCCTACGAGAAAAAGGCGTGATGGTATGTATGTATGTATAATGAACTCCAAAATTTTATTACCATAACACAATATCTATTGATATAGGAGAGAAGATTGACCGAGTGATAGATTTGAGTGATTGATAGATTTTTGAGTGATTGATTGATTGATAAACTTACTTGTCACCAACATGATCGGCCAAAACACAGCAAATATAAGCTAGTTGAAGACCGTGGGTTTGTCTGCATAAATGTAGCAACTGTTGTACAAATATTTCGGCTATTTGAAGGACGAAATGTAGACTTTTCGTGACGGGCACTGAAAAAATTATATAAAATAAAATTTAGAATATTTAAAAAAAGCGCGGCGACTATTTGGGGAGCCCATTCATTGAGTGGCGAGTCACCGCCTGCCACTTATAGTCAGTAATCATGATTATGGCAGGTTACGATTTCTATTGCAATAGCCCAGTTTAAATCCATCCGAACTTCATAACCATAACCCATTTTATTCTTTTCACTCATTAGCAATAGTTCCTCCTCCTGCCGAGACCTGTTCATGGAAATGTCATCTATTAATATAGCCGAGGCCGGGTTTGGGCAGGAGCACCACATGACATCAACTTCTCCAAAGGGGCTCCACGCGTTGGATCTATATCCCCGCGCAAGCCTCTCAAAGGACTGGGACAACCCGTGAATCTCAAGCGGAGATACATAATAAAAAAATATACATATTGGTGTGGACATTTTGTATGGGAGGTCCAAAAATTTACTCCATATTTCGAGCCATGTATCTTGGGGAAAGTTGTTCAATTGCATGAATGGAGTCACTGGACGATAGGTCCAAAATGACTAAAATTTCACGGTGTATGGGTAAGACAGAATCCATGTTTTAATTAATTCATCATAATTTCGTGTAGGTCACATTGTCTATCGACTATGTATACCCTGGCGTCAGAGTTTTTCGGAACCGCCTCTCGGCCTCTGACATGGTTCCTTTAATTACCAAATGGCAGCCGGGACCAACGGCTTTACGTGCCTTCCGAAGCACGGAATCATGTTTATTATCAGACAATCGGGTGATTCAAGCCTGCAATGTCATAACCAAACTGGAAACAACTAAACAAAGTACGCTTCCTCTGGGAATCGAACCCCTTAACCACTGGACCACGGAGGCAGTTAATTAATTAATTTAGGCTTAACAAATACATAAGTTGGGAATACCTTAGAAATTTCTCTAAAATATTACCTGATACAAATTTCTCGTGTATATCAGTCAGCAAGTCGACAGCTTGAATCGCTCGGCGGCTAGCTTCATATTCTTGTGACAGTGTACGACTCACTTGTATCTGGTCTGGGTCCGTATTCTAATGAAAAAAAAAAAAATTAAAAACTTTTTTACTCAAATTAATTACTAAAAAAAAGACAAAAAAAAATAAATATATAAAATATGAAAATGTATGAGAAATAAATAAAAAATGTCTGTAAAGATCGTGACAAATGGAAATCCGTAGTCTCTGTCTACCACTACGTGAAAAAGGCGTGATAATATGTATGTCAATTAAATTACTGGGTTCATATTCTGTTAAAAAAAAAAAAAAAATTGTATTTTACAATTTTTGTGCTCCAAATTGTTATTATAACCTGTGACGTTCCTCATTGGAGTTTGCTCAAGCAATCGATCAAGAACGTACATTTTTAAGGAAAGTTTGAGGACTTCCTTAATTCGTCCAATGAGTTTGAGTGAAGGACGTCCTTAAGGTTATGTTCAAGAATACGGGGGTATGTCTCTAGAATAAATATGTTCTATCCATTTTTTACTCTTGGACAAGAAAGATGTTGGTGATATCGGTTTTTAACCAGTAATTTTACGTTTATACTTACACGATCATTTATTTTCCATCCAAATTTTTCGCTTGCATCTTGAAGATCGAATTCAGCTTTTAAAAACATCAAAGCAGCTTGTATTAATTGTGATTCTGTGTCGATAGCCTGAAAATATTATATATATATAAAATAGCAACCTTCGCCATATTGCAGAACCCTACTTATCCATACTAATATTTTTAATGCGAAAGTCTGTCTGTCTGTCTTTTCTGTCTGTTACGCTATCACGGCCAAACCGCAGAACGGATTTTGAGGAAATTTGATATGAATATAGTTGAAAACTCAAAACAATGACTCAAACATAGAGTACTTTTTGACGCAGGCGAAGCTGTGGGAAACACTTAGTAGCATAAATTCTGCAATCCGGACCCTATTTTTGAAATGTGTCACATAAATCACAAAAATTATTCGACTCGACGATGTTGCGTGACTCACACTATTCAAAAATGAATTTCCTCTATATGAATGAATGAATGAATAAACTTACCGGTTCTTCATCGAACTTTTCGACCAGCTCGCCGACTATAAACTTGTAATAATAGCTGTTAACAGAACGCACTACTGAAGAGGTTTCTAAAATAACTTCATAAAGCGTTGCCAGTATGTCCGCCTTGTTTTCAGCTGAAAAAAATAAAGGAATTTATGTTCGCGATCTTTGAAAATATTCATCTTCATACAACAAACAATAGTTTTAGAACAAAATATCGGTAGGTTATTAAAATAAAACTAAAAAAACCGACTGAGCTTCTGTGTTATTTAGAAATTTAAAAAAATTAAAAAATACCGCCATTTTGTTTCATTTTATTTTGATATACCCAGTGTCACTCTAACAGTAAATACGAATCTAACGACACCTCTCAAGCTAAAATCCATCGAGCCGTTCATGCTGCAGGGCGTGCCAAACAATCATACATATGTATGTATTATGTTTTTCGAGTGTATGTATTTACATACCATCGAAAAACATAACCCTCCTTCTGTCGCAGTCGGGTAAAAATAAAATACTAAAGATCTTTTTGACGATTGGAAATCAATTCGCAAGAATTTTCACAGACGATATATTTTTGTTGCATCATAACAACAAAACCTGTCAAGTCCGAGTCGGACTCGCGCATGAAGGGTTCCGTAACATCTACACTTCTACACTAATATTATAAAGAGGAAAGATTTGTATTTTTATGTGTATGTTTGTAATGAATAAACTCAAAAACTACTGTGCCGATTTCAAAAATTCTTTTACCATTTGAAATCTACATTCACCCTGAGTAACACAGGCTATACACCGCAGGTGGAGATGCGGGAAACAGCTAGTATCCCATATTGAAAATAAACGATTTCATTTCTTATATTTATTGACATTTTTTGCTGATGAACCCTAACGTGATCTTCTAATTTCTGTACACACCCCGGACACTCCATATAACAGCGGCGAGCCCGACCTACCACCTATTACTACTACTATGCTTCGGTCGCGTACGCACACGCGTCAATGTGTGTCATTCGTAGGGTTGGTTACTGCGTCATAGTCGTCGCAGCGGCCGCGCGGCCGAAGCGTCATCCTTGCAATGTTTTGCTCTCGATGTTTACCCTAAATCTGCTTGGCTCGGTGCGATATCTGTTTCGGGTGGGAGGGTGTGAGTGTCCGTTCTGTACGTTAGTACTGTTAATATTTATGTGATGTATGTAAGGTTAAGAACAAACTTACCTGCCATCCAACTATAATCATTATTAACCAGATCACACAAAGACCTCCATACACCAGCTATGGGTACTATGGAAGGCCAAAGCTTAGCGTACATTGTGAACTCGTGTTTTAGAAGTACGCTGAAACAGACAGACAAACAGATTAAAAAAGGATGCACAGTGAAATATTTTTTTTTAGGGTTCTGTAGTAAACACAAGAAACCTATATTGCGAAAAAGTGTAGCACACTGTGACGTCACATGGAACTTTAACGCGCCATATCTTTACCATTCTTTGTTTAATTTTCAAAAGAAAAAATACGTTTCCAATATTTTTTTGATTATCTGACGGACTAATTCAATTTTTTTTTAGGAAACTAGCCTATTCTGTGTTGTTAGTGACTTACCTGAATTTCAACGACACAAAAAATGGCTTCAAGTTCCCATACAACTGATCATTTAAGCACATTTTACATACATCCAGCACGGAAATAAGCTGCATCACATCTTGACTTTCTTCTTCGGAAGCTTTCAGACCCTTCGCTTTTATATCCATCACTAAGCTCATATATTTATCTGAGCTTAAACCTTCCGGACACGAAAATACTAAGCTTAAAAAAGCATTTTTCAATGCATCTTCATAATTTTTGCTATCCAATTCACATATGCTTTTATTATACAATGCTCGGCTAATATTTTTCAAATCCGTACTATCCTTGAAGCTATTTATTTCATGTGTTAAGTATATGTTAAATAATTTAATTGAGAACTCGTACTGATTAGATTTGTTTAGTAAAATCGCTGTATTGTGCACATCTGTTTGTAGTTTACGATAACATTTTTCATAATTAACACAACCTAACATTCTCAATTCCTTCAAAATTCCATATTGTTCCTCGATAATTGTATTGAAAATTGGTAAAATATAATCGGAATCAGTGTTATTTTTGACGAAATGAATACTCAGAAATGATAAGCGTAAAGCATCGTGCAAACCGGATTTAACTTTACAATTGTCACATTTTAAAAACTGCTCAGTATGTTTAGATTTTTTCATAATAAGCAATATAATTTTTAAGTAATACTTTTGAGATTGCTCAGTGAATATTTCATTCCATTTGCATTTTGCAACAATATATTCGATATACAATCTTAACAATTGATTTATGAATGGATATGTTACGTACATGATTTTAGAATATCTCAACTTTTCAGTAGTTTCACACGATAGTAAGAGACTATTAAAAATGGTTTCATTATAATTTGAGTTGGTCTTATTAGTGAAAATATTGCAGAAAGCGTTGGAATAAAATGTTTGGAAGCAGTGAAATATGTCCAGACGATGTCCCAAAAGACTAATGTATGTATGTACAACATTATTTAACATTGAATCTTTGAAATTATTCTTCGATGAATTATCAACTATTACATAAAAACAGTCGTTGAATTTCACATACAAATCTAGCAATTCTTTATCCGATAACTTTTTAAACGATTTCAAATCATTTTTCTTAGTAAATTCATTAAATATTTCCCCAAAAATCTTATTTAGTTCAGCAGAATAACGGTCATTGTACAGGAAATGTAGTTTTTTGATCAAAAATGTCAATGCGTTCATAGAAAATTGTGCTGTGTCGTATATTTGTATGACTTTTAGTATGTCTTCAGTTAGTTTTGGTAATAGTTTCACGATAGCCAACTTTCCTGGAATTTGAAAAAATATATATCAATGTAAGCATGTAATATAACACAGTTAAACTCTATTCAAACTGACGCGAATCGCGACGCGACTTGCGGGATGCCCACAGACATTAGAATGTATAGAAGTGCCATTAGCAGGCCAGTTAACTTTGGCACACGCTAAGGAACTTCCACCAATTCTTATACACAGAATGCACACAGAGTCCTGCGTATCCAATACAATAACGGCTTAAGGGCGCTGTTGGGGTTACCGAGACGCTGTTCCGCATCAGGAATGTTTGCAGAGGCTCGTGTGATATATATGGATGCGCTCGTGGATACCTTCCAAGCCATAGTGCGAAAGTGGGTGGCCTCCCTGATGCGGCTTGTGCGCGCTAGCTCCAACAGCCTTCTCAAAATTATCGCTGGCCATTCTTAAACACTGGACCCAAATACATTCAGACAAGTAAGTAGTAGATACGTGGGGCGCACTATAAGTTTCCGGAATGAATATGAAAAAATACTATTAAAGGTACAAAATTAATTTATTGTTTTTCAAAATAATCTCCCTTGGCGTCTATGCACTTTTTCATTCGATGAAACCAGTTTTGAAAACTTTTGTGCCACTCCTCTGTGGTGACCTCTGAAACGTGTTTTTCATACTCCTCGACAGCCTCTTCTGGTGATGAAAATCGTTGACCGCGTAATTGGTTCTTGATTTTTGGGAACAGAAAAAAGTCACAAGGTGCCAGGTCGGGACTGTATGCAGGATGACTCATGAGTTCTACATTTTTCGCCTTCAAAAAGTCGTTTGTCTGTCTGGCCGTGTGAGAACTAGCATTGTCGTGGTGCAGGATGATACGGCGTTTACGGTTATTTTTACGGAGTTCGTCAATAACTTCCGGCAAACAAATGGTCGTGTACCAGTCACTATTCACTGTACGACGATTCTCTAAAGCAACAGTAGCCACGTGTCCAGTTTTATTAAAAAAAGAAGCAATCATCCGCTTAGATGCACTTTTCACGCGCGCCACTTTGGTTGGTTTCGGCTCATCTTGAAAGACCCATACGCTCGATTGCTGCTTTGTTTTGGGATCGTAGCAATAAATCCATGTTTCGTCACCTGTTACTATGTCCCACACCAAATTTGACGCACCTTCGTTGAATCTGGTAAGCATGGCACTGCACCAAGTGACGCGGTCCGTTTTTTGAGCCTCGGTCAAGTTGTGTGGGATCCACCGCGAGCACAGCTTTCTCACACCCAAATGTTTGTGTAGGATTAATTGTATTTGACTCATGCCTATTTCTAAGGATGCGCGAATTTCATGGCAGGTCACATGCCTGTCTGTTTCAATCATACGGCGCACAGCATTGATGTTTTTGTTGGTCACAGCGGTGGACGGCCGACCATCGCGAGATTCGTCACTGAGATTGATACGACCACGCTTGAATTCTGCAAACCAGCTATAAACAGTTGTCTTGCATGGTGCTTCATTGCCAAAAGCTGTTTCAAGCCGAGCGATGCTCTGTTGAGCTGTCAAATTACACTTAAAATCGTAGAAAATCATACTACGAAAATTTTCCCGAGTTAAATCCATGTTGATGCAGACACACAATTTTTTAAATGGCGCCACAAGGTAAAAACAAAAGACAGTCAGATGAAACAAACTGCATTCTACAGCCAAAGAGTTCTATTTTCAAATGTTGCAATAAATTTTTAAATATTGTTTATGTAAGTGGCCAGTTCCGGAAACTTACAGTGCGCCCTATGTATAAGTTACTAACATAGTTTTAGAACCATTGTTACTAAAATTTAATATGGATTGTATGACTGTCCGAAATAAAGAGATTTATATTATATTATCATTATTTCTGTGGGCGTCCCGCCAGTCGCGCGGGAATCGCGTCAGTTTAAATTGACCTTTATGAGTGATAACTAAGAGAGGTAGGATATTATGTAAGGAGTAGTCCGTCTGGGGAAGTACCTCCACCCTACAGAAGACCGCAGTCAAATAACACTATGATGCAGTGTTGTGTTCCTGCTGGTGAGTAGGGTCGCCAGGCTTCAGAGGGGTCGCTGTGCTGATAGCGGACAGGTCGGCAACGCGCTCGTGACATCTCCAGTGTCGCAGGCGTTCATAGGCTACGGTAACCACTTACCATCAGGTTCGCCTGTTTGCCTACATAGTTGTATAAAAAAATAAATAACTCATTATAAATTATTCTGTGGGGTAACAAGGTAAACGATACTTGCGCTCCCTGGTGTCGAGTTTATCGAAACAGCCACTCGTCCTCTTATCATCATGATTTCTAGTCCTTCCCATTTCAATTGGGTTCACAAGGAGGCATTTGACATAGGTTATTTCTAGCCGGTCATTTTGAAAATCGTCAATGAAATCCTATGACCAGCAGTGGACTGTGGCTGGTATGATTTTATTTATTTGACTTCATTACAATAGTGTAAAGGGCGGACTCAAAGCCAGAGGCATTTTCTACCAGTCATGACGATGATGAAATAAACAAACATGATATCTTATGCCGGACACTCCAAAAAACAGTGGCGAGCGCGACAGCTATTACAACTACTGCGATTCGGCCGCAAACGCACACGCGTCAATGTGTGTATCACTCGCAGGGTTGGTTATTTACCGTATCTGCGTCACAGTCGTCGCAGCGGCCGGGCGGCTGAAGCGTCACCCTTGCATTGTTTTACTCTTAATTTTTACCTTAAATCTGCGGTAAGGTGCGGTATCTGTTTCGGGTGGGAGGGTGTGAGCGTCCGTTCTGTATGTTAGTACTATAAATAATTCTGTGCTTATATTATCTTTCTCACCTGCTTTCAGCATTTCTATATAGGTGATCCTATCAACCAAGATACTCCAGTATGTCTTAGCGTACTCCGCTAACATGCTTTTGACGTCACACTCGAACGGCATGAAGGATACTTTCAGCACCAATTCGGGAGGTATTGGGGATTTCTGTGGAAAAAAAAAAAAAAATATACTTATTGACTGAGCAAGTTAAGAGTAACTGCCTCTGTGGTCCAGTGGTTGAGGCCTGTGCCTTTGACCCAGAGGTCGCCGATTCGATACCCACGGGAAACATACTTTATTTAGTTGTTACCAGTTATGTTTGGGCATTGCAGGCTTGAATCACCCGATTGTCTGAACATAAAGATTTGGAAGGCATGTTAAGCAGTTGGTCCCGGCTACTATCTAGTGGTCGTTGAACGAACCACGTCAGAGGCCGAGAGGCGGTTCCTCACAACTCTGACACCAGAGTGTAAATGGTTGATTGACAATGTAACCTACTCGAAATGTTGATGAGTCTTCATTTATGGGTCTATCATAGCTTTTTGTGAATTTCCACTAGGAGTAATTTGTGTATGCTTTTGGGGTCAGGTATTGCAACTTCGCTGTCAATGTGTAATTTTTCCAATCATTCAGAATGTGTTTAAGATTCCTACTTGCCCTGTAGAAGATGTATCTTGGTGTCAGAGTTAGAACCATGGAGCAATTACAAAGAGATACTGTTTGAAATGGCACAGTGATGTGATCATTGGCGCCTCGCCGACACAAAAGTGGGCGGAGCTTGTCATTGCTCGTGATCCGCGGTTGGAGGCACGGCCGAAACCAAGCACCCCGCACGTCTGCATTCCGCCCCGTGTAGCCTCACAGATACTTTGTAATTGCTTCATGGTTAGAACTGCCTTTCAACCTCGAAAATGGTATCTTTTACAACCACCAAATGGCAGACAGGACAAAGGTCTTAACTTACATTCACCCATGGAGTCATCATTAATATTAGACAATCAGGTGATTCAAGCCTGCAATGTCCTAACCAAACTGGACACAACTAATTAAAGTAAGCAAGCTTCCCTTGGGAATCAAACCTATGTGCAAATGCCATACTACTAGACCATAGAGGCAGTTTTTTGGAAATATCTGTGATGCAGTGTTGTGTTCCTGCTGGTGAGTAGGGTCGTCAGGCTCCAGAGGGGTCGCTGTGCTGACAGCGGACCACCACTTAGCATTAGGTGAGCTGAACACCTGTTTGCCTACTTAGTTGATAAAAAAAAAATTATAATTGGTTAAATACTCACCAATCTAACAATAAACCTATGTATATGATAGATGCACCCAAGAGTCTTCACTCTGTCCAGTTTCTCCAATGAGCGAGTCTCCCTCACACAGTCTATGACTAGAGAGAGCAGCAACTTTGGGTCTATGTTGTCCTTCCATGATGGGACTTTGTCTATGTTCCTGAAAAGAATAGGCGACAAAATCTTTAGTTTTATTTTATTAGTATACCATTTCATGACACGAAGGATGCCGAAGACTGGGCAATTGTAACACATAGAAACTAAATGCAATAAATCATATTAAATTATCTCAATCTATTCAAGGCCAATTCTAATTATTTTAAAATTGTTTAATTTAATGTGTGAAAATTGCAAAAACATAAAAATCATCTAATAATTGCTGTGGGAAACCCTTCATTAACCCAGCTTTTCCAGCTCATACATTCTATTTTATTCTACTCATTTGTAAATAAACTTTTATTGACAGAAACATATTTCGTAAGTGTAGAGCTAATGAGTTTGTTTGTTCGAATGCTTATAACTCGGATTTAAGAAATTCTTTCTGCATATGATAGCCTGATTCTCAGGGAAGGTTTTAGCATATAGTACATCCATGATGACGGACGTAACCGAGAGAAAAAGCTAGTCAATTTACGTGTGTAAACTGTGTAGTTTTGCAGATTGATTTAATAAAATTCGATGACTCCCGATGTCCAAAACTAAAACTTTACTAAGGAATAATACTAATATTTACCTGCACAATATACACAACACGTTCACACAAAAAGGACCCCTGTCTTTTGCTGGTAATTTGGTTAATATATCACTATGTTCACTGATCACCTTTTGTAGATCACACAAGTCTGTTTCCGTCCCATTTGCTTTAAGTCTCGCAACAAAGTCGTTCGCTTCCATTGTAGTTAAAATTTGCACATTAAAAAATTACACATTCATGAATTCAAGTAAATTAATTCAGTAAAATCGCAATTTTTATTTCAAATACGAGGAACCGTTACACATGTCAACAGACACAAATCAAAGTAGGGTGACCATTTTAAAATTGGCGATTCTGCCCGACACTAGCTTAAAAACCTGCCAAGTTTTGTGTGCTATTTAAAAAGAAATTCATACAGTGGATTTCCGTTCTAAACTAAAAGAAAAAGAAATTGTGTTAAAATTGAACTCAAAACGGACAGTGTTAAAAAGTTAAATTATAGAATAGAAAATGAGAAACTATGTGGTGTTTTTAATGAAATCGAAAACGAAAATTAAAATTAATTTAAAACATATTCTTAAAGGTGCCAGATACTTGGCCGCTGGTAAATTGTTAAGCATTATGAACAAATGCCTCCAGACTAATGCCGTTGATCACTGAGCCAAATGCAGAAACTAAATCTTTGACTATAAAGTAAAGAAAAACTTGAGGACTACTCTCTTAATTATCTTCTCAGCGATTGACCTAATAAACCTTTGTCAGTGTTTAAAGCTATCGAAACAAAGGCGTATGACGACGAAGACATTCGAGGAGCTATCAAACTCCTCACTTTGGATTGTAGTCTGGCACCCGCAAATTCTACGACCTTCGAAAGCCTGTGCGATAAGCATCCGGCACCATTACGGACTTTGTCTAGACCCCCAGAGAAATATATTAATTCTCAAAATCTAACAGTTACTGTCGAAGATGTTGTGGGTGCCCTTGATTCTTTCCATGTCAGTTTGGCAGCTGGTTTGGACGATTTACGACCGCAGCATTTAAAAGAATTGATTTCAATTTCGGCTGGAGATAATGGACGACTTTTATTGAAATCTCTGACTAAATTATGCAACTTTTTCTAGAGGGCAAGTTATGTGATACCATCTGCCCTTTCTTCTATGGGGCCTGCCTGTGTGCGCTCACGAAGAAAGATGGTAGCATAAAGCCGATAGCGGTGGGTAGTGTGTTTCGCCACCTAGTAGCAAAATTAGGGTGCCCTGCTGTGGTAAATCAAATGGATGACCACCTGCGCCCATATCAGCTCAGATTCGGCACGCCTCTTTCTTGTGAAGCTGCTATACACTCTGTTCGCGCCTTCGCATTGAACTCAGACCATGGCAATGACGTTATATTAAAAAAATGATATTGTTACGATACGCGGCCCCAGAGTTGACAACCACTGGAAAATATTAAGCAGCCCTGACTGCGAAAACTTCACGTACAATCGCTGCGTGTTTCCATACGGGCATAATTGTGCGAAAGATCTACACACACACATACATGGCTTGTCTCGCTCTCACGTGTTCGAGAAACTGAATAAACGAGATCGAGAGTCTCGCTGTCTCTCTCTTTCTCTTCTGGAGTAATTGTGATCTTTCTGGAAACTTCAAAAAGATCACAATTACTCCAGAAGCCCTGAGTGTAGGGCATGTGCCGAGGCAGAGGAGTCCATAGGTCACATTTTGTGTCATTGTGACTCATTGGCTAGCAAGCGAATTGACCTTTTCGAAACAGCGTATCCGGAACTAGAGGACTACAGGCACTTCGCACCAGGTGATATTCTGAAGCTCATGCAGTCTTTCTTCAGAAACCCTGCTGTGGGTGAGTAAGGCATGGGGTAAGTACAAAAAAAAAACCCAGAGGTTCGACGTGCTTCCTTGGTATAGGACCCCTTATGCAAGATAAGATAAGATTCTGGAAACTTGTCGACCGCGTTCCACGGGCTATATAAACAGCGGAAGTTGCCACTAGAGGCGAGTTCAATTTGAATTGAGCGAAACAAATGCAAAGAACAAGTGAAATCTACGACGTCGGCTATTTATCAGGACAGTGATAAGCAAGTGATCTGGACATCGTGTACGATTAGTGAGGTTAAGTGACGACCATCCTAGTGGAATTAAACGTTATTTCGAGTCACCAGGTGTTTTTCTCCAAATTGCGAACCCCCCAGCTCGTAACAATATCAAGAACGCCTTCAATAGTGTTGAGAGAGATGTTATGCTGGCTGAGGTGAGGGATAGAATACCTTCATTATGGCCTTTTCTTAGTCAATGTTACGCCTCCCCTACCAAAGTGTGAGCTATACCCATGTGGAGAAGCAGCTTCTCAGAGCATTGACACGTTCCGTGAGATACTGCCCAATTTAAAAATTTTGAATCTGCTGACGCTTTCTCTCCTCGGAATCTCCCTTCTTTGGGGAAGCAATTTCAATGGCTCTTCAAAATAAGCGCGACTTACTTAATAAGGCTCTTAATTCATGGCGACAACATCCGTGTCCTTTATATGGAAGATGCCTTGAGCGCTTGGCCATTGGTTTGTCCTGTCACTGAGCTTCCCAAGAACATATGCGTTTAGCGCGGATGGGACAATCAGTTAAGTAGAGCCAAATATGAACAGGTGCTTAAAGCTGCCGTAGTCATTGATGTTGCTCGACTCAAGGCAGTGGTGTCTCCAGAGTTTAGAGCGCTTGACCCCATGCTCTGCCATCGCCTTACGTGGGTACGGCTCTGGATGACGGGTCACTAAGGGTGGCAGTACCCTTAAGACTCGGAGGCGATGTATGTGAACCTCATACTTGCGTATGTGGTATGTGTGCGGACTCCAAAGGCCACCATGGTTTGAGCTGTAGTAAATCAGCTGGCCGCTTTCCTCGACCCCACATGCTTGATGAGGAATACGGCGAGCTTTGGTGTCGGCTAGCATGATCTGTACTCTAGAGCCCGCAAGTTCAAGCCGTTCGGACAGCAAAAGGCCAGACGGCCTTACCTTAATACCTTGAGTCGAGAGGCCGTTGTTTGTTGTGGGACGCAATATGTGTCAGCACCTTTGCAGCCTCTCATCTATCGCGTACTAACCGTGCGGATGGTGCGACTGTTGAATGGGCAGCCACCCAAATACATAATAAATATGCTGCTCTTAATTCATATCTGTTTATCCCTTTTGCTGTCGAGGTAAGCGGTGTATGGTGTAGAGTGGCAAAGGATTTTGTGCGGGAACTCGGAAGGCGTATTAGAAATAATGGAGCTGACCGCCGCGCTGAGTCATACCTGGGGCAACGCATTTGCGCTGCTGCAAGTGTTTTGGGCACATTTATGCAGGGCGATGCGTGGCGGTCTGCTCGATTAGGTTTTATTTTATTTTTATTATTTGGTTATTGTTTTAGTTATTTAGTTTTATTTTATGTTTACAAATTAATAGTTTTAAAATTTGGTAGGTTTATGATTTGTACTAATTTTTAATGAAAATATAGAAGAATTCACTCAAGATGAAAAATGAAAATTTTATATTATGCTTTTAAGAAAAGTCAATGGATTTGGGGAATAAAACATGATAAAAGTTTCCAGAGCAGTAATACGCAAAAAGTGCACGGCAATCTAATTGTTTTTAGTTCTTTTAAAAATGTATTTTAAGGGAAATTAGATTTACAGAAATCTGAAAATTCTACTGTTATCCTATCTAGTGTCGCATGTCGGCATAATTTGCCCTTGCAAAACTGCCCAAACGGCAGAAGTCTGCCACAAATGGTCACACTGTCATACAAATAAATCAGTGGGAACTGTCAGTGTAATTTTGACATTGACATTTAACAACAAAAAAATCGCGTTTTGTTTAATCTCCAACTTCTGCGACAGGAGGGACATGTTTTTAACCGACTTCAAAAAAGGAGGAGCTTCTATGTTCGTGTGTGTGCATTTTTTTTTCTAGGTATGTTCGCCGATTATTCCGCTAATTGTGGACTGATTTTCACCATTCTTTTTTTTTATTCGAGAAGGCATACTCCCGAGGTAGTCTCATTGTCACTCGAGAAAATCGATGGAAAATCTTAAATTTTTATGTACTCTTCATTTATGTTCACCTATTACTCCGCCAATTATGGAGCGATTTTTTAAATTCTTTTTTTATACGAAAGTGCATACTCCCATTATCAAGATGGTCCCATTATCACCAAGTAAGGATCTGATGATGAGATACCAGGTAAACCGAGGCCAAACCAAAATTTTTTCGGCACGCTTCACATTTTATATTATCAGATGCTAGTCAAGTCTTAACGTCCAGTAGTTACCATATTATGTTGATGAGCTGGTGAAGGAAAGTATAAACTCTTTAACGGTAAGGAGTAGGAGAATAATTATTTGTTTCTTCATCTGATTACTGAGATTCATAATCATTTTAAAAGGAACTTCCCCGATGCTCTTGAAGTCATCATATCAGGACCTGATGATCTAGGGGAAATCGAGGGATTTTTTTCATACCTGACTACAATTTGGGTATTAATGTATACTCTCCTAGGTCCAGCGGACACGGCGTTTGCTTTAGACCTTTAGAAGGTCTTGGGTTTGATACCCATGCGAAGCAAACTTCATACAAGGCGGTTCCGGAAAACTCTGACACCAGTGTGCAGGGTCGATTGGCCATGTAACCCATTCGATATAAATAGAATTAATGAATATGAGCCGATGCTGGAACGTTTAACCGACTCCTAAAAATGTAGGTATTGCATTTCAAACTAAAAAGCGTGAAATAAAAGTTTGATAAACTCATCTGAAAAAGAAGAAATAATCAATTGGTTGTTTTATATTAAACGTGGTTCCTTATCAAACATTTTATTTAATTTGAAGTCGGTTAATTTGAAATAAATTGAGTAGAATACCCAATAGGCTACTTGACTCAATATATTTTATTAGTCATATTTAATATTTGAGTTACCGAATTCGAAAACTGAAAGAATTTTTTAAACTCGTAAAAACTAGATAAGTTATGAGCCTTTGGAATCCTGTGGAAGAGGAAAATGTCAAGAACCAAGAAAGGTAAGGTAAGGTAGGTCACTTAATGGTGAAGTGACGTCACTGCCACTTGATTTCGTGCGTACAAAAGAAATAGCAAGACGTCCCCACCACGCTCCCACTTTTCTTCATTAGAAAACTTTAAATGTTAGACTAGACTCCTATAATTAATTACCAATTTTGTTGTCTTTTTCGGCATCGGTTACTTTTTAGTGTACGTATTGTTTCATATAAAAATATTGTTAAAATGTGAACACAGTGTAACCTATTTAGGTATTCTACCTTTCTATTTAAATAGTATTTATACTATTCTCACTACCAGAACGCTCTACAGCCTAAATAGTTCGATGGATTTTAGCTTGAGAGGTGTCGTTAGAATAGTATTTACTGTGAGAGTGACACTCACTCATGTGATACAACACTCAGTTTATAAAAAAAATACGCAAGTTTTGGGTTTTTTATTCACATTCAATTGGCTAGTAAACTTTTTCATGAAAATGTCTAATTCATAAACCATTTTGAGGAATAGGCTTAGGGAACAGATTACATTATTCAGATCTTTAGATAAGCAAGTATTTTTTAAGAAAATCGCATAAAACCGAATGACTTTCATTTTTTAGCAAGGTTGACGTATGACGTAGCCGGATAACTTCCGGCTATTCACATTTAATTTTTTAGGTTGGCAGCACAGCGTAGTGAATAAATATTTTTTGTTTGGTAGCGCTAATTAAGCGCTTCACGTACTTGTCACCCATGTCAAATGTCATCTCTGTTCAAGTAAACATAACCTAATTACATTCATTCATACATTATAATAAAGAAGCGGTGTCCAATTATTGAAAAATCAGATGTAAACGGATGAAGAGACTGCAGTAAAGTCCAATAAACAGGCCAATATGCAATAGATACGAGAAATGGGGTACCTAAATATTTGGCGATTGTAAACAAACAAGACACCAACTCGCAGCTCGCGGTCCATCTTGACTTTGACATTTGACACTGACATATATATTTTTTAATACCTTAGTAATTTTTGCAGTTCGAAATGGCCATTATAGCTGTGTGACGTCTTCACCATAAAATCTTTAAAATTAAATAACAAAATAAACATAATTTGAAGAATTTTTTCGTTTAAATTGTATCTCAGGAATAGTCTATTCTATCAATAAAATATATAATATACACAATTTATTTTTTAGTTGACTAGGCAATTTAGATGCCATAATATTTTCAAACTACTCAGAACCGCAGTCGGGTATTTTAGGTTTACTAGGAGCTTTTGGCAACAAGCATGAAAATCACATAAATTAAACACTCTATCACTTTCCAACTCTCACGCTTATTCTCGAACACTTTGCTAATTATAGTCCACCAATATTATGCACAAACACTAAAAAAACACAAAATAAATCGCCGAAACTGTCAAAAGTCCTTTTTTTTAATCTGTTGAATGAAATGAACTGTCAATCAAGTGTCAATCTCAAATGAAATTTCCGCGCAACGCTTGCAGATGCCGGTTTCAATTTTATCACCGATTTTTCTCAACAAAATAAATCTAAAATAGGTAGATGTAAAATTATTTCTCAGTAATCTGCTTACCAACTTCAATTGCATTCTTGGAAATAGTTCGTGCTACGAGCCCTACAAGTATCTAAATTAATGTGACTATCCATAACTTAACAAGGTAGAAATCAATTGCTATTTTTCGGTGTTTTTAAATATTAATCTTAATTTATTGTTATGTATTATGGAATAAATAGTTAAATCAAAATGATTTTGAAAGTATTCTGAAATAAAAATGTAACATTAGCTGTAAAAATATGTTAAATTGTTTGCCATCTATTTTACTAAAATATCGTTTTTTAAATTTCAGACTGCACGATGAGACTGTTCCTGAGGTACTACTTAACACTCTCTGTAACAGTGTTAGTGTACTTTAACAGCTCAAAAATATTGTTCGACAAAATCTATGACACAACTGAAGTGGTCGTGGATGAATTATTCCACATACCGCAAGGCTTATTGTACTGCGATGGACTGTATACACATTATGATCCAAAGATAACCACTCTTCCTGGGTTGTATATAATATCTACTATATTCGTCAGACAACGTTTCCCATGCGAAACATACAGTTTACGATTCGTCAATTTGGTTGCTTCGTGTGTTAATTTACTACTATTCGCATCTATATTGAAGTTCACATATTGCAACACTACCTATATTAAAAATGTGACACAAGCATTGACATTTGCGTTACTACCTCCTTTGTATTTCTTTTCGCATGTGTATTATACGGATACTTTATCGCTCACATTTTTGCTAGCATTTTCGAGGGTATGTTTAGTAAATAGATCCAAAATTTTGATATTCTTATTCGGAGCGATGAGCGTCTTAATGAGGCAAACGAACATTGTTTGGATAGCAATGGTTTTCGGTCACAAAATATTAGACCTTCTTATCAAAAGCTCAAGGGTTTTCGGAAATCACTTCCTTAGTAATACAAGGTTGAATCCTCAATCGATAATCGCTAGGGATATCGATAAAACAAGATTAAAAAGATATTACAACTTGTACGATCTTTTTATAGCAATAATGTATCATATAACAACATGTTTCGTAACATTTTTCAAATATTTAACGCTCAACGATATTGCTATACTGGTTTCTCATAGTTTAACGTTATGTTTGTTTGCTTGGTTCGTGAATTATAACGGATCTATAGTTTTAGGAGACAAAACTGCTCATCCAGCAACTCTACACATACCACAAGCGTTTTACTTTTTAATTTTCTATGGTATATTTGGATTGCCGTGCATTATGGATAAATTTTTTTCAACAATAAGACTTATTTCTGTGAACAAGTTCAAAGTTATAATTTTTGCTGTTTTAATGATTGTTATAGTACACTATAATACTATTGTCCATCCATATTTGCTCGCCGATAATAGACATTACACATTTTATGTCTGGAATCGTTGGTACGGAAAATATGAATTCGCAAAATATGCTATGATACCAGTGTATATTTTCCTATTGTTTAATTTGTATGATAACTTGCGACATCAAAATTGTGTGTCTTTTTTGTTACCGTATTCAATAGCTTTCTTTTTAGGGTTATGTTTGCAAAGCATGATAGAGATAAGGTATTTTTTGGTTCCGTATATCATTTTGAGATTAAGATTTGCAAAACCAAACCGTATGATAGTTGTATTAGAACTTTTATGGTATTTAATTATTAATGTGGCCATGTTTTATGTATTTTTCACTAAAGAAGTTATGTGGGTAAACTTTAAAGATCCCCAGAGGATTATTTGGTAATTTGAGACCATTAACTTAGATTTAGGTTCAAAATGTGTCAAACTATCGTAGTTACTAGTTTATTACAGAGATGGGTAAGACATGGATGTAGAAAAATAACCGGATGGCACTGCTAAATAGATATTGTGTCAAGTAAACTCTGCTTCCTTTCGTACGTCCATAGGGCAGGTGTAATGTTTAAGATTACCATTCGATGCACATTGTATTGTATGGAATTGTATGAGACATGACACACTGTAAAATTTGTATTTTTGTGTGTATGTTTGTAATGAATAAACTCAAAAACCACTTTGCCGATTTCAAAAATTCTTTCACCATTGGGAAGCTACATTCACCCTGAGTAACATAGGCTATATAACAGCTAGTCTAATATAAAGTTTATTTGTAATATAGTCACTTATGCATTTATAATTATATAGGATTTATAAATATTAAGCTCAAAGCGGAAAATATTTCGAAATTTTGTGTATTTTTTATTTTCTTGATAAACAAAAAACAAATTTTCGAATCTGAGCTATTTTTAGCTGCAAGATAGAATAGAAATTTTTATGTATTTTTTTATTAAAGTAATGTAGGATGCAATATCCACTGCTGGACATAGGCCTCCCCCAAAGATTTATTTGTCAACTGTAAGTGTACAAAAGTCAAATTTTGAATTTGACAATATTAGAAATCATAGTCCATAGGCTACTTACTCTACAGTAATCTTATTCTATCAAGTTTGTAAATATATGATGTGAATCTTGTATATTTTGCCCCAAATTAATAAAATTAACAGATGTTTTAAGCGCATTTTAACTAATTTGTTTTGTCACTAAAAATTTCATTAAGAGAAAAGGGCAATGCATATTTTAGTTAAAATAGCTTAATAAACATTTGTTAAATAAGAGGTTAGTGTCTTACATATCAATGTCAATAGGATTAAACAATTTTAAATGGTGTATTTAATATATGGAGTCATGAATATGTACAATGTGAGTAAAAATAACATGCATAATCTATAGTACACTTGTTCCAAAAAATATGCATGGACTTTTGACGCTGACTGTACAGGGGCCTTAAATGGATACCATCATTTACTAACTTACACCCAAAAGTGGTATTTTTTATCGTGGACCATTGTACCTAATTTAGTTCTAGCGATAGACCTCAGATCTGCAGTTTTGGGATTTGTCTTTGAGCACAAATGTACTGTAGGTACATTGTAATGCTATTTTTTACTATGCCATAAATATTAATTAGATTATCTGCCTAATATAATTGGTATTCCGCTAAAACAATTTTGAACCAATATTGAGCATAACAATCGCGCAATAAGGCAGATATATTTATGGCATAGTACAAAATAGCATTACAATATTACAAAGTCATAGATGTGTCAGAAAGGTTCTCGAATGGCGACCTGAAAATAGTCGCAGGCAAGCCCTGGATGAAGGCTTGCTTCCAACCGGCCAATCTGGATACCATTGGGTCTTTGTCCAGCAGTGGATTGACTGTCGTCCCTGTGTCAAACACATCTAAAATAGAATCTACGCGTTTCGGACATAAACCTTGGTTCCGGTTGTTATCGATAGATGGCAGTCGTAGGCTATGTCAGATGCTGCTAACACGCTTCGGGTCATTTTCTTGTTGGTCTGGTTTATCTGTAAAAAGTCCGAAGGTCACACGGCAGTCTCTCCATTGTAATAAGAAGTTTAGACATTAAATTGTGCAAATGTATTGGAATTGTTAGTAATATTTTTTTTATTTGTGATATTATGATAAAATCGTTTTGATTGTTATTAATTTTAATTTTATTGAATGCAGTGTCTTTTTTTTCTATAATTGTAATAAATGTATGATTGATGTAAATCTTGGTTTAATTTACCTTTGAAAATATTTTTTAAACCAATTCATTTTCTGTTACCAACCCTAAGAGTAACGCACATTGACGCGTGTGTATGTACATAGGGCGCACTGTAAGTTTCCGGAACTGGCCACTTACATAAACAATATTTAAAAATTTATTGCAACATTTGAAAATAGAACTCTTTGGCTGTAGAATGCAGTTTGTTTCATCTGACTGTCTTTTGTTTTTACCTTGTGGCGCCATTTAAAAAATTGTGTGTCTGCATCAACATGGATTTAACTCGGGAAAATTTTCGTAGTATGATTTTCTACGATTTTAAGTGTAATTTGACAGCTCAACAGAGCATCGCTCGGCTTGAAACAGCTTTTGGCAATGAAGCACCATGCAAGACAACTGTTTATAGCTGGTTTGCAGAATTCAAGCGTGGTCGTATCAATCTCAGTGACGAATCTCGCGATGGTCGGCCGTCCACAGCTGTGACCAACAAAAACATCAATGCTGTGCGCCGTATGATTGAAACAGACAGGCATGTGACCTACCATGAAATTCGCGCATCCTTAGAAATAGGCATGAGTCAAATACAATTAATCCTACACAAACATTTGGGTGTGAGAAAGCTGTGCTCGCGGTGGATCCCACACAACTTGACCGAGGCTCAAAAAACGGACCGCGTCACTTAGTGCAGTGCCATGCTTACCAGATTCAACGAAGTTGCGTCAAATTTGGTGTGGGACATAGTAACAGGTGACGAAACATGGATTTATTGCTACGATCCCAAAACAAAGCAGCAATTGAGCGTATGTGTCTTTCAAGATGAGCCGAAACCAACCAAAGTGGCGCGCGTGAAAAGTGCATCTAAGCGGATGATTGCTTCTTTTTTTAATAAAACTGGACACGTGGCTACTGTTGCTTTAGAGAATCATCGTACAGTAAATAGTGACTGGTACACGACCATTTGTTTGCCGGAAGTTATTGACGAACTCCGTAAAAATAACCGTAAACGCCGTATCATCCTGCACCACGACAATGCTAGTTCTCACACGGCCAGACAGACAAACGACTTTTTGAAGGCGAAAAATGTAGAACTCATGAGTCATCCTGCATACAGTCCCGACCTGGCACCTTGTGACTTTTTTCTGTTCCCAAAAATTAAGAACCAATTACGCGGTCAACGATTTTCATCACCAGAAGAGGCTGTCGAGGAGTATGAAAAACACGTTTCAGAGGTCTCCACAGAGGAGTGGCACAAAAGTTTTCAAAACTGGTTTCATCGAATGAAAAAGTGCATAGACGCCAAGGGAGATTATTTTGAAAAACAATAAATTAATTTTGTACCTTTAATAGTATTTTTTCATATTCATTCCGGAAACTTATAGTGCGCCCCACGTATACGCGACCAAAACGTAGTAGCCATAATAGGTAACGCGCTCTCCGCTGTTGTATGGAGTGGTGGATGTTATGGTGGTTAACTTTTAAGTGGGACTGATGGACAATTTAAAGCCCATGTTAAAGATCTACTTTGTAAAATGGCTTATTATAGTACTGGTGATTTTCATAATGACAGGAATGTTGAACTTAAGCTTGGTGCAGAGTCCTCGACAAGCTGACATATCATTATATATTCTGTTTTTACATTTTACATTTTTTTTATTATTATTATTTTTATTCAGTTTTTATTAAATTTGAATAAGTAATCTGAAATCGTAATAAAATATTGTGCAAAATGTTGACCTTTTTAACTAGTTAATTATGGAAAGTTTTTTTCTTATTTGTAAATTGACGTTTTGAAGAAAATGCTGCAGTGGAGTTTGTGGTGCCGCTTCTTCTCCACTTGCGCTTTGGAAGTGGTGGTAAATTTAATATTATGTAAATTGACGTCAATAAGTGATATTTATATCCTATATTGAAAATAAACGATTTAATTTCATTTCAGTAATAATAAAACAAAAACTATCAATACAATAGTTTTATTTTAAAAACGAATCACCAATTTACTTATAACATATAAGTAGATACATAAACAATGCATTTTTTTTTATTCTAAATTAAAAATAACCTTAGCCAAGGATTTTATTTACAATGTTCTTAACATTATTTCTAATACCAACAAAATAATAAGACATCCATTCATTACCAAAATGAAAAATTACAAATATTTCTGTATAAAATTACATATTTAGTGACTTTTAATAAATAAGGATGAGGTCCCTAGTCTAAGAAAAATTATCAGTTCCCCTATCTGATGTTAGGTGGCGCTTTAAAAATATTTAAAATAGTAATTTGATGGCAAGACAATATTAATGAAAATTACAATAGCAATTTTTTTATTTCTACCAATAGACGGCGCTAGCGTTCGGCCCCGAAGACTGTCAAATGGAACGTTTGTCAGAATTTTAAAAATGGAATTGTAAAATCTAACCAATTACAACTCGTTGATAAATGTGCAAAGGTCAATAGCCTACTTACACTAATCTACTCCTCACCGATTATGCCGAAAAGTCATTCAGCTCGCCGGTATTGCGTAAGTCATTAAAAAAATATGGCCAAAGCGTTTGCCGTGGTAGATCGTGGGGTTGATTCCCACGGGAAGCATATTTTGTTTAGTTGTTTCCAATTTGGTTAGCACACTGCAGGCTTGAATCACCTGATTGTCTTTTTTTTTATACAACTAAGTAGGCAATCAGCACACCGGAGATGTCACGAGCGCGTTGCCGACCTGTTCGCTGTCAGCACAGCGGCTCTGGAGCCTGGCGACCCTACTCACCAGCAGAAACACAACACTGCATCACAGTGTTATTTGGCTGCGGTCTTCTGTAGGGAGGTACTTCCCCAGACGGACTACTTACAAAACGTCCTACTTCTCTTCGAAATATCTCTGATAACAATGATAATTCCGTGCTTAGGAAGACAATTAGTCCGTTGATCCCGATTGCCATCTGGCGCCGTTAAAGGAACCTCGTCAAAAGACGGCTCCAAAAAACTGTCACTATGATTTACATGTTATATTGATCCAATAAACAAATAATGTCTTTTTTTCCATCTACCCCCAAAATTTTTTCACATAAAATTAAAATCACATCATCTCATGTTTTTTCTTCTCTTTCTCATGCCTTTTGGAATGCAACACCATTTTACTTCTAGTCATAAATCTTTTTTGACAGACAGGACATTCGTATCGTTTATCACCTATATGCATTTTGACATGCATAACCAAATTTGTTTTTTGAGTGAAAGTTTTTGCGCAAATTTCACACGCGTACGGTTTTATGCCGTTGTGGACTTTCTCGTGTCTGTCTAAGTCCGCCTTTCTGTAGAATGAGGACCCGCATGTCGTGCAATTGAAGTTTTTTATACCTGAAAAAGAAGAAAAAAAAAATTAATTGCTTTTCAGCGCGGAGGGCGAGTGCTATTTTTGAAAAGTGTGATCATCAAAATCGGCTAATCGAATAATTTTTGTTCGAAAACGAACAATATTTATTCGACATTTGAGTCATACATTCAAAAATAGGGCTCCAAATCTTTTCAGAATAATCGATTCTCGAAATATTCAATTCCTAGTTTACATTTACAAAATGTCCAACCATCATCATTTCTTGTATGTTACATTGTCAGTCGACAATGTACGCCCTGGTGTCAGAGTTGTTCGGAACCGCCTCTCGGCCTCTGATGTGGTACCTTTAACGACCACCTAATCGCGGTCCTTATCGATATTGCGAGAGTCAAAAATAGGGGGTTGCCTTTGTTAAAATAGGGTGCGATTCCCACAGAAAGAATTTGTTTGATTATTTCAAATTTGGTTAGGACATTGCAGGCTTGAATCACCTGATTGTCTGATAATAATGATGATTATTATCAGACAATCACCGTTATGGAATTTCACGTGTCTGTCTAAGTCCGCCTTTCTGTAGTATGAGGAGCCGCATGTTGTGCAGATGAAGTTTTTTATACCTGAAAAAAAGGAAAAATATATTGAATTCTTTTTCAACACGGAGGGAGTAGGGAGTTGCAATGTTTATAGGATTTTTTTTCATGTCATATCATGGAGTAATTACAAAGAGGAGATGCCGTAATAAGCGTTTTATAAGAAAGTGTTTGTGAGGCTACTCGGGGCGGAAGGCAGACGTGCGGGGTGCTTGGTTTCGGCCGTGGCTCCAACCATGGAGCACGAGCAATGACAAGCTCCGCCCACTTTTGTGTTGGCGAGGCGCCAATGATCACATAACTGCGCCATTTCAAACGGCATCTCCTCTTTGTAATTGCTCCATGTGTCATATCCATCCATAAAGCAGTAGGACCAGATGCCATCCCGGAAGATTTATGGAAAATTCTCTGTCCTCTAGCAGTGAAATGGCTGACAAAACTATTTAACCTAATTCTCATCTCCCAAAGGATCCCGGATGCTTGGCGTCACAGCTATCTGGTACCCTGATGTGAGTGATTGTGGTAACTACAGAGGTATCAAGCTCACGCACAAAAAAATTGCGAGCGTATACTGGGAAATCGTCTTGGATTGTTGGTATTCATACCAATTTGGATTTACGCCAGGAAAGTCTACGACGGACGCCATCCAAACTCTGAGAATTCTCATGGGAAAACACCGTACCAACAGGCAAGATTTGCATCTGGTGTTCATAGATCTCGAGAAGGCCTTCGACAGAGTACCGCGAGAACTAGAATGGCAGGCCATGAGGGCGTAACATATCCCTAAATACTACATCATACTTGTGCAGGATATGTACAATGATATCGGAACACAAGTGAGCAATTTAGCTGGATTAAGCGAATACTTTGAAGTTGGAGTTGGAGTACACCAGGGATCTACACTTAGTCCATTTCTCTTTAATTTGGCTATGGACTATCTAACCAAAGACATTCAGTCTCCTCTACCTTGGAACATGCTCTATGCCGATAATGTTGTGCTCATCGACAAATGCGCCGATAACCCGAAGTTAACTCTAAAAAAGTGGAAGGAAGCTCTTGAAAATAATGGTCTTCGCATCAGTGGAACCAAGACGGAGTACCTAATGTGCTCCTTTGGCGACCAACCATCAAATGGTATTGACAACTGCATTGAAGAAGAACCACTGCCTAAAGTTAACCAGTTTAAATATCTTACAACGTTGACGCAGATGTAGACGCGGATGTTACCCACAGAATCAACACCGCCTGGCTAAAATGGAAATCATTAACGATAACAGTACTGTGTGATAGTAGAATGCCGATACATATATAAAACTGCAGTAAGGCCCGCTTTGATGTGTGGTTCCGAGTGTTGGGCTCTAAGAAAATATACGAACAAAAGATGCACGTCAATGAAATGAAAATGCTGCGATGGTCAGCAGGAGTAACGAAGCTCGACAAAATACGGAACGAATACGTGATAGGTTTTTTTAAAGTCGCCCCAATAGCGGAAAAAATGGTGGATAGTCGTTTGAGATGGTTCGGTCACGTCATGAAAAGGGACGAGGATCACGCAGTCAGAAAAGCCTTGGCAATTCCGGAGGTGAAAAAAGCCGCCTGCAACGTGGAGGACAACCGTTGCCAAGCATTTGGAACGGGCTGAACTGAGCACTCAGACAACCCAGGACAGACTGTCCTGGCGCAAACGTACGAGGAGGGCCGAACCCCAAATAAAGGAATAAGGCACGGAAGATAGAATAGAATAGAATATTATTTATTGACAGACGTCTCAATAGGTGGCGGCTCAGTATTACGCTAGACATGGCAGCATGACTAGCACTGGTTTTCAGCCGCCGCCTTCTGAGGAGTCACGGTGCACCAACATATCAGGTGCGCGCACCAAAAAAAAAATCCCTTAAATCTATGATAGGCGATCTTAACTAATAATAACATTACGAGAATTAAAATAGGTAGGTACATAGATTTTTACTTTTACTTTGTAGGATAGGATAAGATGACGAAGTCATATCCATCCATACTTCCATACTAATAGAATAGAATTGTTTATTGACCAAAACATTATAACAAAACATTTTCAACAGTTGACCGCACACTAGACTGGACCTGAATCGTGGACATCAACGGACAAAGTACTATATGTGCCAGTTAACTAAACGCGTCGATTACACTACATCATCATCATCATTTCAGCCGCAATCAATCCACTGCTGGACATAGGCATCTCCCAATGATTTCCAAAATGATCGGTTGGCAGCAGTCTGCATCCAGCGTTTGCCTGCGACCTTTTTCAGGTCATCTGACCATCTGGTCGGTGGATGTCCAATCGTTTACCGGTATATTTTTGGCGTGAAAGAACACATAAATTAGTTAACTTGGTCTTATTGAACGTTTCTTTATTTTTATGAATAATATGGTAAGACTTTACAATCTTTATACAGTTCTTCAGTGGGATATGAAAGCGGTGCTCGCTTAAGCTTGATGAGCTTAATCTTGGCTGCTCTAGTATGTATGTATGAATGATTGTTTGGCACGCTTTGCAACCCGAACGGCTCGATGTATTTTTAGCTTGAGAGGTGTCGTTAGATTCGTATTTACTGTGAGAGTATATATATATATATATATATATATATATATATATATATATATATATTAAATAAACAAAATGGCGGATGTTTTTAGCTTTTTTCACTTCCGAATTACACAGAAATGCAGTCGGATTTTTTAGTTATTTTAAATAACCGTAATTGTTTGTTTTGTTTGTTAATATTAGGAGAAGTTTCATATAAAAGAAAATAAAATACATAAGAAAATTTACAACAGGATAACGACTGTCGGGTCAGCTTGTAACAATATACCTACCAAGATTTTGACCAATTTGGTTAATTTAAAAAATTACCAGTTCCCTGAATGACACACATTCTCACACAGTTTCATATTTTGACTCATATACAAACTGGATAGTTTCTAGTACGACCCATTTTCAATAGGACCAGTTATTAACCAATTTTGAAAAATGACTTGTTCCTAATATGACCCAAAGTTAAAATTGCTGAATCTCTAAGTGACTTGTTGCTAGTATGACCCATTCCGAAATTGAGGGTCCAAAAACGACCCGTTCCTAGTATGACCACTTCTGAAATTAGCATAAGTATTTCTTTCCCGAAATGACCCTTTCCTAATATGACCTGGATGATATTATGAATTACCAACCTTTATGCGACTGCTGATGTGTATTCAGATGTCCTGGCTGGGAGTACGTCGATCGATATTCTTACATTGATATTGACCAATTTTGATTCTTAAAATGGGCAGTTCCGTGAATGACTCAATTTGAAAAATGACCTACTTCCATAAGGAACAATCCAGCCAATTCCAGAATGGACCATTTATATGGCCATATGACTGCATATATCAAAATAACCTGTCCCCATTATAACACATTCTGGAATTAGCAGACCTCGAAACGACTCGTTCCTATTATGACCCGTTCCCAAAATAACCTTTAAAAACTAACCTTTATGCGACAGCTGGTGTGTTTTCAGATGTCCTGGCTGGGAGTACGTCTTCCCACAAGTGGAACACATGTACGGCCTCTCGCCCGTGTGTGTTCGTAAGTGCTTCTTTAACTCGTAACCCGTTTGGAATGTCTTGCTGCAGTGGTCGCATGGACGGCGCTCTTTGGGTGTGAATGAATGAATGAACTCTTTATTGCACCATTTACATACATAAAAGAAAAATACAGCATAAAATCCAATTATCATTATGAGTAATTAGTACAAAGTGAATAATAATTTTTGAAGGTAAGTGAAATCGATGTTTTTGTTTAATAAGACCGACCGTACAATATTTACATAAAAAATAATAAACAAGTACACTAATGAGTCATACATCCATTAAGGTACATCCATTTTTAATATACCAAATTCTTAAAATGACCTATACTCAATGACAAGTTCCCAAAATGGCTAGATCCTAATTTAACGTCAAATATTGCTAATAGATGATAGAAAACTTATCTAATTGACACAGATATCTTCGCTCATTTCATAAAACCATATATTTTTTGTAGCAATCAAGACATAACTTTTCGCGGGTATGTGTTAGTAAATGCTTCTTTAGCGAGTGAACCAAGGTAGGTTCAAAAAGTGACCAGAATTTATTTATTTATTACGGAACCACAAATGGTTACATATACATATAACAGAATGCAAATATTAAAATAATATCTAATAAAAGTTGGTAGTCTCATGTCTATGACCTATTTACAATTTGGATAGTTCCTAGTACGACCCATGACCAAAATAACCAGTTCCCTTATTGACCCATTTTAAAAATTACTAGTTCCTAATATGACCGAGTGTAAAAATGTGTGCATATCAAAATGACAAGGTCATTTTTAAAATAGCATACCCCGAAATGACCTTGTACCCATTATGACCCGTTTGAAATATGACCCTAAATATTACCAACCTTTATGCGACAGCTGGTGTACGGTTTCTCGCCGGTGTGTGTTTGTAAGTGCTTGACCCATTCTGAAATTAACAGACCCCAAAACCATCCGTTCCCATTATGACCCTAAAAATTACCTACCTTTATGCGACAGCTGGTGTATACTCAGATGTCCTAGCTGGGTGTACGTCGATTGATATTCTTACAAAGATATTAACCAATTTTGATTCTTAAAATGGGCAGGTCAATGAATGACCCATTTTGAAGAATGACTAGTTCCTAATATGACCCAGTGTTAAAATAGCTGAATCTACCAACCTTTATGCGACAGCTGGTGTATACTCAGATGACCTAGCTGGGTGTACGTCTTCCCACAAGTGGTACACATGTACGGCCTCTCGCCAGTGTGTGTTCGTAAGTGCTTCTTTAACTCGTAACCCGTTTGGAATGTTTTGCCGCAGTGGTCGCATGGACGACGCTCTTTGGGTGTTGTGCGTTTTCTTTTTCTGAAAAAATTCAATCAATCAATCAACTTTATTGCGAATTATGGGTGTACAATGATGTTATATATAGCAATTGCAAGATGTTAGACCACAAACAGCCGCACGGCATGCAACATGTTTGTCCTATTGGACAGCATTTTGGAACTTGTCGGTAAGGAACTCTTTTACACTGTAGTATGCTTTTTCAACCAACCATTTAAATAATTTTTCTTTAAAGCTATTTATATCCTCGATTTCAGTAATATCCTGTGGTAATTTGTTGTACATTTTCGGAGCCATACAAAACACACTCTGTCGGAAAAAGGAGGTTCTGCATGAAGGATTAGACAATCTATTACGATGGCGAATTCCCACACACTATTTATATAAATGTTCTTTCTAACAAACATTACACATTCATATATGTAAAGGCTTGGTAAACATAAAAAAAAAATTGTGACTGAAAGTGTGGCCTACAAATTTTGGAATTTGTACATAAAATTACAATAGTAAATCTTATTGTTATGGACTGATATTATCAGAGAGTTGTAAAAGACGCGCGTATCCGTAGCGAATGCTCGTGTCAAGCAACGGCGAGACGCGACCACTATGGGATTGGTCGCTCTTTATATCTTGAGCTACACCGTGCTTTGTAGGGCAAGTTAAGCCATTGTTACTGGTTGTTATCGTGACCCTAATGACAGTGTCAGATGCCTTTGCGCAGACTGTAAAAATCTGACAGTCTTGGTCGGTTCACGTTACTATTGGTCCGGTCTCCCTGATAAAGGGTTATGGAAATCCGACAGCAGTTGCTCCATTATAATAACCAATGCCACCAAATCAAGAACCATGACTTATAGCATACCTTGTATGTAAATCATAGTATTCATGAAAAATTAATGAAAACTTTTAAAACAGATGGGACAATTTTATAAACTCTCCAAACTTCAAGATGTACACGCATCAGCTAATAAGCTGCTAGTGTGTTCAAAAATATAAATAAATAAATAAAGGAACATGGACCAGAAAAGCACAGGTCAGATTAATATGAAAAGACTTGGAGGAGGCCTATGTCAGCGGACGATCTAGTATTGAGAATTCCTAATTGTAAAACATACTGTATCCTTTTAATATTACTGTAAAATTAAAAAAAATGTCAGGAGCATGGTACTTGTCATCCTAGCAAATCATACCAATCCTTGGTTTTAAATGCGTGCGACAAATCACAATTATGTAAAAAATAAATAAAAATAAATTACTTTTTCGGCTGTGCGTCCTCCTCGTCGGATATCTCAATAACCTCGCATTTAACTACGATTTCTTCGACAGGCACGTCTATGACTGGAACCTCTATGAACGGAAACTTCTCTCTGGGTCCCTCATCTTTTTCTAAATCTTTGTCAGAGTCCGTTCCAGCCGGAACTTCTTTCTCCGAATCTACGGGAACGTCTGTTTTTGGGTTATCTTCTAAGGGATCAACTTTATCGGAGTTTTCTGGACTATTTTTTGTAACTGAAGAAATTCCTGTTGGCGCCTCTGCTACGGCTGAACTCACTGAAAATAATGAGAAAGCTTTTTAACATATTGATCGCTGATGAGCCGGCAAAACAAAAGAAAAAACAAGAAATTACAGGATTAAGCATGTAAAATACCTTCATACTTCAACGTTTTGTTAACGACATTTATGTTTTAAATATGCGTGAGATGGTTTAAAATTTAATTTATAAGAAATCCATTGTTTGTCGGGTCATCGGTGATCATTGAGTTAATATACTTCCATACTAACATTCTAAATGCCAAAGTCTGTCTGTTACTCTTTTACAGCTAGCCCTGGACTGATATTGATGAAAATTGGTATGGATATAGTTGAAGACAAAGTCGGAGTCGCATATAGGCTACTTTTTGATACAGACAAAGCAGTGAAAAAAAGTGAGACAAAAAAGGCTGCTATTTTTTTTTTATTTTAGTTTCGGATTTGTTAATATTGTTCAAGTTTTAGTATGTATTCATAATTTGTTCTTAAAAAGGGTTACTTACAGTATTTATAACTTAAGAATGACTTAAGAGCATGGTAATAAATTCTGATTGACTGGATGAGATTGGCTGTGTGATGTATTATTATTAACTAGCTGACCCGGCAAACTTCGTACCGCCTCCGAAAATATTCACCTTTTAAACCTTCCCTGGACTTCCACAAATAATTCAAAACCAAAAATAGCAAAATCAGTCCACCCGTTCTTGAGTTTTAGCGAGACTAACGAACAGCAATTGATTTTTATATATATAGATTTCTAATATGCTATATTGTAATGTGCAAGAAAATGTAAATAAATAGAATTAAAATAAAATTAAAGCCAAAGTGAGGTAGTATAGTTGATATGAAGGACATAGGGTAGCTTTTATCTTAAAAAGTGGCCAAGAACTGGGTTATGTTGATCGAAGTTCATTGTGATTTAGGGAGTTTTCTTTATATAGGGCAGATTTTTTAAATTCTGTATTTTTTAATAAAGCTTTTTTGTCTGTATGGGTAAGACCTTTGCCCGGTAGTTGGATGAAATAAATTAAAAAGTAAAAACATGCTAAGAGCTAAATTAATCAGTCTTTCACTTCTCATAATCAAAGTATTTTTCAAGTAGCGTACACATTAGAAATTGGATAACAGAAACCACTTAAATACTGCGATATGGCAACCCTCTTTGGAGTAATTCACCATTGGTTGAAGAGAGATACAAAGAAATAAAACTTATACAGTTCATTGCACAATTTATGTAACAAAAGATTGATGCCTGATTGATTGATTGCAAAAGGTTGGCTGGAAGAGATTGCTTAGCAATAAGTCCGCCTTTGCTCCATATTGTTAACAATTTTATAATTTCAGTTTTGTGATTTCCCAGATGTGAACAATAAAGTTGTATTGTATGCCTATTTAGAGATCTGAGTGAGAGAAAAAGAGGCGCATACACAGAAAATTACCAAACTCTGGAAATATTTCCATTTAATCCTATTTATTCTCTCCCAATCGTTATTTATTCCGGGAAGAAAAGAAAACTTTTTATCTATATGGTAATATAAATTTACATAAAAAATAATTGAATTTCAGAAAGTTTCAGAATAACTAGTTATCATCACAGTACCCTGATAACATATTTATAATCTCTTCTCAGAAATATGACATTATTTCACTAAAGTCCTGTTGTCGGTGCGATCTTTAATCACCAGGTATTAACTGGCAATCGTACCGTACCGCCTAGACCGCCACTCCACAAGCATTGATACAGTCGATTTTTTTAGTGTACTCATACTAATAGAACCGAAATACCCAAACTTTGCTTTCATCCCAGGGAATAAACTCTAAGGTATAAAGCAAATTTGGTATAAAATATTAAGGGAATTTAACAAAATCAATTTCTTCCCGGGTATTTCCAAACTTCCGGGAAAAAATGGGAATTAATTGTTTTCTCTTTCCATTTCTTCCCGCTGCCCATCTCTATGCCTATTATATTTTGGATAATAACAGCTAATTCGTTACGTAGTGAAAATTCGACCTCTAGACAATGTACTTATGTTACATTACCAAATATTCAACAAAAAACAAAAATGTAAGGTTGCGGCATTTCTTGTTTTTAGTCAAGTTAATAAATCCAAACTTACTTTTATATCTTCTTATGTACTATTGTATTGTGAGCTAGTTATTGTAAATATTCGTATTATCTGATAGTAAAGTTTGTTTTGGTGGAAAATAAAAATTTTAATCTTCCAAATACGTAGCCGTCATGATAAAAACGTTCCGTTTGTGGTTTTTTCATTCAGCATTTGGCATTAGCATCGATTTGACAGTTCTTGAACTTTTGAAACTAGTTTGTAAAAATATTTTTGATAAAAAATATCGAACCGAAATAATAGCGCGTAATGAAACGTACTAAGAAAAAACACAAAAAATCTTGACATTGACAGTTTGCGTTTTGTTTCGATAACATGCCATCAAAAAGGAATGTTTTGAAAAAGTTGATATTTTTATTAATTTTATGTAATTAGAATAAGAATTAAATAACTGATTTAAACGAAACACTAATCAATTTGTTTGTAGAAAAGTACATTCCATAATATTGAGGACTGGCTGATGCGTTGTAAAAAAAATAACAGAAAAAATTAGGGTACCCTATTTCGCGAAACATATAAGTACCTACTGAATACTATATTATTGAATTTTTTTAACATAATCAGAATTCAAATGAATGTAGGTAAACATAAGCACTTACAAAAAACATTGATCCACGTTGACCTTCTTATATAACCCTGCCGGTTTAAAAAGATTTCCACAGAAATGTATTTCAGTGGAATGTTATTGTATCATCGATTTTGTAGCGTTGGAGATAACCAACCGGGTCAGCAATGATGTCATACTATGTAGATATAATTTTAAATGTGACGTTACATTTACTTCGGCATACGAAACCGGGGAAGTAGCACACTTTTTATCAGTTAAATTAGTTTTATAGTGAAAATATTGGATTGAACCGGTAAAAATTATGTCATATTATCAATACAGATCCACGGGTAAGTTGCGAATGTTTTTTTAAATTATTTTTTAAATTTTCTTTTTATTAGCCGGTAATTTGGGTTTAAAAATAATTTTTAGAAAATAATATACCTTAGATTTAATTAACTAAAAAAAATACGCATGATATTAAACAATCAATTGACTTCGGTTTAAATTAAAAAAAAAATTGTTAAATAAATAAGCCTAATATTAAGACACAAATTTCATAATATCGGATCGATGTAAATAGGTCCAGGTAAAAAAAATGTTGTAAAATAATAATAAAAACAAGTTATTTAAAGGAGTGTCCATGATTGATGAACAGCTGTTTTGCGATGATGTCACATTATGATGGCCTCAGACGATTGAAGTTGTTAACTGCAAACGAGTAGCTACTTTATGCTTATTTACAAGTACACTCGGGGTCAAAAACTTTACTATATATTATAGAACGTATTATTTCATCGAGAATAAGAATTATGGTACCTGTACAAGTGCCAGAGCCCCTTATCCTAGATCTGGCCCTCCGACACAAGAGATATTTCCTGTTCAGCGCAACCTCCTGCCAGTCGGCTCTAATATACCTAAATATTACATTGCTCTTTATAATGTACCTAAATATTATTTATTTTAAATTTTAAATACAAGGTGTTTTAAGTATGACGTGTCTGTATATTTGTATGTTATTTAAAATAATTTAACCCTTCCCATTAATAATGAAATAAATTGTTATAAAATTCCTGGCAGCCTGCGTGAGTCTTTTCACATATCGTGTTGTAGGAATCAAATACGAAAAAAGAAATGAGCTAAACTTCAAACAAAAACTGCATCGAAATCGACCCATTCCTTAACACTTGAGTCGAAAAATTTTTGTTCGATATCGAAGGATTTTTATTCGATATTAAATGATTTTCATTAGACATAGACATATATCATACATTTCAAAAATTGGGCTCCAGGAGTGCTTCATTTGAGAAATACGAATCACTCAAAGCTTATTAGTCGAATAAAAATGGTTCGACTACACGATTACATCGAAAAATGTCATTCGAAATCAAACTATTCAAAATAATTCGACGCAACAATTTTGAGTGAGATATACTTTTTTAAACAGAGCTCCTGAAAGAATCAATTTTCTACTCGACAGGGAATAAGTGAAAAATCTCTTTTCAGTGAAGAAAGCGACAGACAGAATGTTTTTATTTCAAATCATTAAGAATTTTATTCAAACTACTTAAAAACTTCGTTTTACTTTTTACTAAAGATGCTTTTATTTCAAAATCTAGATACCTATTGCCTAAACGTGTATATCCTAATTACGCATCAGCAAATCTACATTTGACCTAATTTATACAGTCTGAATCTAAACACGTAGGACGCAAATAATTCGGTTGCACGCAACGCTCATAAAAGTAAACAGATGATTGCAACGGGGTCAAGGATCGATGGCACAATTCTGTTACTCTAGTATTGCAAGACGGCGCGGCGGTAGAATTTAGATGATTCATGTCGCCATCTTAGATCAAAATTTTTTGTGTACACCGTGAAATTTTAGTCGTTTTGGACCCATCGTCCAGTGACTCCATTCATGCAACTGAACAACTTTACCCAAGATACATGGGTCGAAATATGGAGTAAATTTTTGGGCCTCCCATTACAAAATGTCTCATCACGTGACCTAACTTACTATGGGAAGTCCAAATTTGTTTTTCATGTTACGAGCTATGTTCCTTTGGAAATTTGTTCGGTTGCATGAATGGAGTCACTGGACGATGGGTCCAAAACGACTAAAATTTCACGGTGTATAGTCATACCCGGAGTAAGGTATGAGAAAAAGTATGACACACGTAAAATTGGTGAGTCGAATAATTTTTCAACTTAATCAGTAATTTCGCAACCTATGCGTATTCCAAGCAGACCAAGGCAGGTCGTGGGGTAGTTCTTCTCGTGGATGACTAAACTGGCTACAGCAAGATCTCTTTCCCAAAGTATGTACCTGAAACCCTATTTTTGAAATGTAAATATATGTCGAATGGCAATGAAACATAAATCATTCGATATCGAAATAAATTATTCGACTCACCAATTTTGAGTGCGTTTTCAAAAGTGACACTCTTACGCCACAGTCAAGGGTTCCAACCCTTTTAACAAAGAGGTAAGTGAGGTAGGACATTTTGTAAGAGTAGTCCGTCTGGGGAAGTACCTCCACCATACAGACCGCAGCCAAATAACACTGTGATGCAGTGTTGTGTTCCTGCTGGTGAGTAGGGTCGCCAGGCTCCAGAGGGGTCGCTGTGCTGACAGTGGACAGGGCGGCAACGCGCTCGTGACATCTCCAGTGTTGCAGGCGTTCATAGGCTACGGTAACCACTTACCATCAGGTGGGCCGTACGCGTGTTTGCCTAAATAGATGTATTAAAAAAAAAAATCTGCGGCTTTTTCATTTTTGGGGGATAAGACAAACAGATTGACGGTAGTCTTGCAGTAAGACTAAATTAAAAAAAATTATTCTTATCTTCTGTTCCAGGCGTCATGCCACCCCCACCACTGACAGACAAGCTTAGGCTGTACCACGTGGAGATGAACCCCTACGGCCATAGGGTAATGCTGGTGCTGGAAGCCAAGAAGGTCAAATACGAGGTCTACAAGCTGGATCCCTTGAAGCTGCCTGAGTGGTTTAGAGAGAAGAATCCTCGGTGTATGTACGAGATTCTGATGAAAATTGATTTTATCATAATTTTAAAATTTTCTTATCATTATAGTAAAATACTACGGTAAAAACCAGTAATAAAATGGGAGTCGAAATCTCACACGAATAGTTCTGTACAATCCATACTTCCATACTAATTTATATCATCATCATCATCATTTCAGCCGCAGTCAGTCCACTGCTGGACATAGACTTCTCCCAATGTTTTCCAAAATGATCGGTTGGCAGCAGTCTGCATCCAGCGTTTGCCTGCGACCTTTTTCAGGTCATCTGACCATCTGGTCGGTGGATGTCCAACGCTGCGTTAACCGGTACGCGGTTGCCATTCGAGAACCTTTCTGCCCCATCGGCCATCGGTTCTCCGCGCTATGTACTACTACTAATTTATATCCCTACTAATATTATAAATGCGAAAGTCTGTCTGTTACGCTTTCACGGCCAAACCTCTGATTTGGCCAGCGGATTTTGATGAAATTTGGTACTGAATATAGTTGAAGACCCAGGGTAAAACATAGGCTGCTTTTTGACTAAGACGGTGCTGCGGGAGACAGTTAGTTTTTCTTTTTATGTAAAAAAAAATACTACGAAACCCTTAAAACCAGTAAAGTGCGAGTCGGATTTGTACAGGAAAGTTCCGTACAATTATCTATGAAAACCCCAAAAAATCACGTTTATTGTATGGGAGCTCTCTTAAATATATATTTTATTCAGTTTTTTAGTACTTTTATGTTGTAGCGGAGACAGAAATACTTACATCATCTTTGAAAATTTCAATTGTCTAAATACCACGGTTCATATATATGATACAGCCGCCTTGATAGACGGGTATACAGACAACATTAAATTAAACTATTTTAATACGCCTGACGTTTCAAACACTTTACAGCGTTCATGGTCGCAGGCAGACTAAGTTAACATTTGTCTTTGTTGTCATAAGATTACAAACTACCGCCTGAAATTTTTATTGGGAACTATTCCGGCTTAATTTAATGAATAACAATCGCGAAAACATAAGAAATCATTATACAGACAACAGTTAGCAAAAGCAGCACTTTAGTAATAAGGCACCATTTTACTCCTTGGGTGCGGAACCCTAAAACACAAACAGTCGAACGAGAACCTTCCTCCTTTTGAAGCCTGTTAAAAATAGCTATTGACTGCGTTATTGCCTAATACTTTCCTGATTTATATTATTTAATGTAGTAAAAACTGATATCTAAATCAAGCGGGAGTTTTTAATTCGGTTTAGAAGTTTTTTAAAGTATTTTAATCTTATTATCCCGAATCGGGATTCCCGATGTCTAACCTGTTTTATATCATGAAGTCCTAGCCGTTGGTTGCCCGGAAGAAATTGCTCTAGCTTTATGGCCGCCTTTGTACCATAGATAATAATATTCATGTGCTTTCTACAATTTAGTGCAATAAAGAGTTGTCTATTATTAACATATTTTATTTTTTCAGTAAAAATACCAGTATTAGAAATACCAACGGAGAACGGTGACAAATACCTGTTCGAGAGTGTGGTCATATGTGATTATTTGGACGAGAAATATCACCGGAACCCTCTACATTCCAAGGACCCCTACGTGAAGGCTCAGGATAGACTGCTTATTGAAAGGTTTAACGAGGTAATTAATTTATTTGTTGCATGGTCAATTGACCATGTACACTCTGGTGTCAGACTTTTTCGGAACCACCTTTCAGCCTTTGACTTGGTTCCTTTAACGACCACCAAATGTAAATGATGAATGATGAAGTTAGGGGTGTTATTTCCAAGCATCTGCCCGATGGCTTGGATACATAGCACACGCGTACGCGAGCCCGACTTACCCGAGCTGCTACTGAGTCAACCCATGTCCATCCGAGTCAGTAGCATCCTAGCACCTCATCTTTTCCCCAAACTCAAACCCTTCCTTAGCTTAAGAACACTTCCGATGGGCAGCAGCGTCGGAAGTACGATAAGCCGCTGAAACTGCGCTCGCCAACCCGCCTGCCAAGCGTGGCGAGTATGGCAACAACCCTCAATTAATGGGGAGGCCCAAGCCCAGCAGTGGACTGACTGCGGCTGAAACGAAATGTAAATGTGTCTTCTGAAGCACGGAATCGTCATTATTATTAGACAATCGGGTAATTGTAATGTCCTAAGCAAATAGGAAACAACGAATGAGAAATAATATCCAAGGTACCCTCTACTTTTCAGAGCTCCCTCAAAAATTTTCAGTGAATTAAATATTGCAACTAAAGAGATGAAAATTGTAATTGTTTTTGACTGGCTTCTCAGACGTCCGCTTTACTTGAAAATAAATGTATTTTTGTCTACCACTATTAATAACACTAGGTATTTTTATAATGATTAACGCAATTTAGTTAAATATGTTTGTTTTTTCAGTTAATTAAAGGCAGTTTAGAATGCTTCGACACAAACTTCGCGTTTGGCAGCGATCAAATTATACAGACTTTGGATATATTTGAAAAGGAATTAGCTGCTAGAGGTAATATTCATCTTTCGGACTCTTACACTCTCTCCTTTTCAGTCCAAGCGGTAAGATTGTGGAATTCATTGCCAGCTGATATACGAAACTAGACAACTATCTCAGTTTTAAGAAACTAGTTAAGGATAATATCTGTTCTTAGCACAATAGATATTTATGTACGTATTTTATATGTAAGTTTATTAAGTGACACGCTTAAAAATAAGTATGTATATTTATTTTACGTTGTGTAATGCATGCGTATATGTGCACCACATATATTTACATTGGTATATTTTTTGTATGTGCTGCATAGGTACGTTATGCTTTTATGTTTCACTTTTTCCAATTGTTAATTTGCGCCTACATTCCTGTTTCATATCATGAAGTCCTACCTGTTGGTTGCCTGGAAGAAATTGCTCTAGCGATAATAATAATATTCATGTACTTTCTACAATTTGGTGCAATAAAGAGTTATTTATTATTATTTATTAAGTATGCAATTTTAATAATGGTATTTGTGTATTAAATAAAGTAGTTTATATTACAATAATTTTATTAAATTAGTACCTAGGTAATTAGGTATACCTAGTCTTCACTTTTCCTTTCTTTTCTGTACACGCTAATTACCCTTTTTTTGTCATTTCCTCTCTTGGGTCTGGTGGAAGAAATTTCTTTCGAAATAAGCAGCTCCCTTGTACTGTCTGTTCCACTTATGTAAAATCCTTTGCATTTTTATTGCATACATGAATAAAGTAAATAAATAAATAAAATAAATATTAAATATTAAAAATATTTATAATTTTTATTATTAGTACTAAAATACAAACATATGGTACTTCAAAATATAGTCGACCGACTTTTGGGTTAATACATAGGACCTTGATAGGATTTTGGACATTGTTTATACTGCTAAATCTTCACTACATTTTCATGACGTGACTTCAATTTTCAGGAACAAATTATTTTGGCGGGAATCGGCCAGGCATGCTGGATTACATGATCTGGCCGTGGGTGGAGCGACTGTACCTCCTCAGATGTGTAAACGAGCAGAAATTCGATAGCAAACGTTCACTGTTCCCTAATTTTGTAAGTATATCTTTACCACTAACACGAGACGTTAAATTAACGCAGACGTTAGCGACCGCGTTAAGATTTAATATGGAATTTCTTAGTCACCTTACTATCCGCCAGCCCCGCTGTACAAGTTTGCCGTACTAAATCTTCTATATATATATATAAAAATCAATTGCTGTTCGTTAGTCTCGCTAAAACTCGAAAACGGCTGGATTGATTTGGCTATATTTGGTTTTGAATTATTTGTGGAAGTCCAGGGAAGGTTTAAAAGGTGAATATATTCGGAGGCGGTACTAAGTTTGCCGGGTCAGCTAGTTGGTAATAAAATTTCATGTCAATAAAATCATGTCGTTGTGTTAAGCATTAAGTCTGCCAATTGTAAAAGTATTTTTTTTACTTGTGGTACAATAAAGATTATTCCATACTTCCATACTATCCATACTAATATTATAAATGCGAAAGTCTGTCTGTCTTTCTGTCTGTCTGTCTGTTACGCTTTTACGGCCAATCCGCTAAATGGATTTCGATAAAATTTTGTATGAATATAGTCGAAGATCTGGGGTCAAACATAGGCTACTTTTTGACGCAGGCGGAGCTGCGGGAAACAGCTAGTAAATAAATAAATGGTTGATGTACTGGAGTGCTATTTTGTGAATGACTCGAATGATTTTTGTTCGAATATCGAATAATTGGCTAGTAAACTTTTTCATGAAAATGTCTAATTCGTAAACCATTTCGAGGAATAGGCTTAGGGAACAGATTACATTAATCAGATCTTTAGATAAGCAAGTATTTTTTAAGAAAATCGCAGATAACCCAATGACTTTCATTTTTTAGCAAGGTTGACGTATGACGTAGCCGGATAACTTCCGGCTATTCACATTTAATTTTTTAGGTTGGCAGCACAGCGTAGTGAATAAATATTTTTTGTCTGGTAGCGCTAATTAAGTGCTTCACGTACTTGTCACCCATGTCAAATGTCATCTCTGTTCAAGTAAACATAACCTAATTACATTCATTCATACATTATAATGAAGAAGCGGTGTCCAATTATTGAAAAATCAGATGTAAACGGATGAAGAGACTACAGTAAAGTCCAATAAACACGCCATTAGGCAATAGATATGAGAAATGGGGTACCTAAATATTTGGCGATTGTAAACAAACAAAAAACCAACTCGAGGCTTGCGGTCCATCTTGACTTTGACATTTGACACTGACATATATATTTTTTAATACCTTAGTAATTTTTGCTTTCTTGCAGTTCGAAATGGCCATTATAGCTGCGTGACGTCATCACTATAAAATCTTTTTAATTAAATAACAAAATAAATTTAATTTTAAGAATTTTTTCGTTTAAATTGTATCTCCGAAATAGTCTATTCTATCAATAAAATATATAATATACACAATTTATTTTTTAGTTGACTAGCCAATTTTCATTCGACATAATAAGTCATTCATTTCAAAAATAGCGAATCGATACTAAAACTAATTAATAAAAATTGCTTTAAAAAAAATTCCAGACTGATTGGGGCGATCAAATGCAGTGTGACGAGGTGGTGAAGAAACAGTCCAATTCTCCAGGCGAATACTTTGATTATTATAAGAATGCACGCGCGCACTCTATGGGCTATTATCTATAATGTCGCTAGTGTCGAAATGTGATCATTGGCGCCTCGCCGACACTGCAGTGGGCGGAGCTTGTCATTGCTCGTGCTCCATGGTTGGAGTCACGGCCGAAACCAAGCATGTCGCACGTCTGCCTTCCGCCAAGTGGAGCTTATTACGGCATCTCTTTGTAATTGCTCCATGCATTCAACTCATCAATTTTGCGTGAATCACACTTCACCCACTCTAAATTGGTGATTCGAATGATTTTTATTTATCATAATATGTGAGTCAAACGTTTTCATTCGACATAATGGGGCCTTCTATTACCTCATAATACCACCCAAATGCAAGTAAGTAAGCAAGATGTCGCCTTACACATCTTATAGCGCCATCTCGCTTACTCACTCGCATTTGGATGGATATAATAACAGTGAGCCTGTCACGCCTTTTTCCCGAAGGGGTAGGGGTAAATTGAAGTGCTCTTTTTTATCTATATCATACAAAATCGTTCGACTTACAGATAGATAAATATACAATTTATTGTACCAATCACAAAATTTAAATTAAAAGAAACACATTTTACAGATTATTTCAAATGAAAATCATGTATTTTGAGTTTACAGTTCTCAAAAATAACACTATTGAGCTATATGTTGCCTCAGTGTAAGCGAGATAAAATGTAAGAAAAGTAGCATTTTACCCGCTTAGAAGATAGAATTTTCAAATTTATACTCATCATGAGTGTAGAGACTTACTAGTATAGATTTCAAAATTCTCTCTAAACGGGAGATTTTTTTAGTGTTTATAGAATTTGCTAAAGAAGTTATTAACGACACTGAGTGACAGGCATTTAGATTTTATCTAAAAAATCAGCTTTATAATAGTCAATTATTTAAAATAGTCAACTTGAAAAACATTTGCTTACAATCACTTAGCTTGAATTAAGAAAAAATACAAACGATTTTTAAGGTTACGTTATAACAAATTAAATATAATTTCAAGCATACGGTCTTCTTGACAGCAATGTAAAGAAAAATCATTTATTTGTCCTTAATTTGTTAATTAAAGGGCTCTCCGTATATGTTGGCTTAATATCATCTCTTAATTCTATCCAAATGCAAGTGAGTAAACGAGATGGCACAATATTGTAAGGAATCGAAATCTCGCTTTCTCTCTCGCATTTCGATAAAATTAAGACATCATAGTAACCTGACTTATTTATTTCCTCGTACAAACCTAGAAAGCCCGCTTGGTTAATTATGTCTTGTACTTAATTAAACTAGTTGTTAACTTATTAAAATAAGTATAATTTATGATCTAATTATAAGATCTGCATTTTATATGTGACTTTTTATTGTAAGTAGTAGTAAATAAGTTTATATCTAAGTACCTCTCTAAACATATATGAAAAAAAAACTTTTTTTAAAATTTTGGATTAGATATTTAAATTGCTTTGAATATCAGTTTGGTGGCTCAAAATTACTTTGCAATGTTATTTGAACTGTACCTATGTAAGTTAAATAAAAGTTAGAAATTATCATTGAGTTTTATTATGCTTGTGCCTATATATATTTATTAAAAAAAAAAAAACTAATGCTTGGCTATTTTACTGACAACATAAAAATCTCACACGGTATTTAAAAATTCAATTTTATTATGATTAATTTTACCATGTCTTATTCAGAAACTCTACTTTAAAATCTCAAATCACTTTCGTTCGACTTAATGAGTCACTGATTCCAAAATTGCACCCTAGAATTTTCCTATATAATTAGCAGCTAAGCTGAGACAAGAGTTGACAGGATAGAACATCCATACATACATACAGGACAGAATAATAATACCACCGAAATTTGTTACAAAATAATTAGAATTTATTAAAATTATGTCTGATACAAAAGTAGTTACCTATTTTAAATTTAGCGCCAATTCGCTAGCTTAGACACTAGCCAATCCAATAATATTATTAGCTAGCGCCACCTATGGAAACCACAATAAAAGCAAAATATAGGTCAAACAAAACGCAAATCCATATGTACGCTTTCGTTCAGAAATCTCGCCTGCCTGTTGAATTGACAGTTTGACACACCAATATTTTCGCGCACATTTCTAAACGCAATAAACAGCTGTCAACATTTACAAACACCTATTGCACATTCGTATCTCAAAAAACATACAAATTAAATAAAATCTAATAAAATCATTTAAATTAAATAAAAATATAATTACAATGCCTTTAATACGTTCCGCTAGTTACAATTTGTTCATCGAAATTTTAGTCCGTGTGATTTTACTGTCATCTTTTTGGTAAGAAGCCTTCCATATGCTAGGTGTAAATTTTACACCGATTTTATCGCATTGTATTCGCATTTTAAATTGAAATCTTAATTTTTTCGGCCGTGAATATTTAGTTTCAAGTTTATTTTACAGATATATTTCACAGTTTTTGCGTAATTTGTTATATTAATCTTGTAATTTATTCCGAAAGACTTCGCATGTTTTGCCATCTTTATCATGATAATGAGTCGACTAAGGTCTGTAGTTCACAAATTGTATTAACTAACCTTGTGAATTAACATTTGTGCTAATAAAACCTCTAATTACCAATGTTTAGAGCATCAAATCAATTGAAATAATTATCTTATCATTAATTGATAAGTATCTTTAGAATTATTTACACTAGGTAGAAGTAGAATACTACTATGATACAGTGTTAAAGTTAGTGTGAAAATGTTGCTAAAAATGGCGGCTTAAAATAATTAATATTTATATTACTAGCATGAGGACGTGGCCAACAGCAACGGAGATGATACTTGTATTGTGGCCCTTAAAAGTATGTAAGACCACGATGCCACTGTCATTTATTGACTGCGGAGCTGAACCTTTCTGTGAAGCCATAACCGAACTGGAAATAACTAAAAAAGTTCTGCTTCCCGTGGGAATCTAACCCAAAATCTTAGACCCAGGCCAAAGCCCTAACCACTGGACCAAACTTGGATCAATAAAAAAAAAAAATTCTTATGATTACAGCTACATGGAAACCATGACACCGTTTACCCGTGTTATACTACCTTCAGACTTATCAGAGTACAAATACCCCAGACGTGACTCCTACGTACCGAGTGGCATGCTGTGGGCTATAGTGTTGTCTGTACCATTCACATTGTCTTTGTTAGCCTGGGCGGTGTGCAACGATTGTAATGATGCTTTGGAGGTGAGTTGGAGGTCATCTATACTATATAATTTAATAATATTATAAAGCTGAAGAGTTTGTTTGTTTGAACGCACTAATTTCAGGAGCCACTGGTCCGACTTTAGGGGGGGTCATATTAGAAATTACATTGTTTTAGATAATTAATTACGTGGATCATTCAAAAAACATATACAATAGTTGTTGCATGTACTGTCCGGGGTGTGCCACAAAGCACACCCCGGACAGTACATGCAACAGCGGCGAGTCCGATACCTATTACTACTACGGTACGGTATCGGTCGCATATTAACGCGAGGCGTAACTCGCGAATGGTCGTCGCCATGGAGTAATTACAAAGAGGAGATGCCGTAATAAGCGTTGTGCGGGGTGCTTGGTTTCGGCCGTCGCTCCAATCATGGAGCACGAGCAACGACAAGCTCCGCCCACTTTTGTGTCGGCGAGGCGCCAATATCACTGCGCCATTTCAAACGGCATCTCCTCTTTGTAATTACTCCTTGGTCGTCGCAGCGGCCAGGCGGCTGGAGCGTTTCAGGTTGGAAGGTGTGAGTGTCAGTTCTGTTATTAGTAACTCTGTGGTAGTATTAAATAATCAATTGTTAATTTTAAATTTAGGTGAGTACTGGAAAGTACTAGTTGACAGCGCGTTAGTGACATCCTATCATGAGCGAAAATAGGCTCATTGCCAACATAATAGGGCACAGGTGAAAATTTCAAATCGCTTCATTATTTTACTGCTTGTAGGAATAAAGTTCTTTAAAATCCGATAGAATATCAGCCAAGTAATTTAAAAAAAAACACATTTAATACCCCTGAAAAATCGATCTTTTCGGCCCCATTTCCCTGTGCCACGTCGGTAAACATATCAAAATTATAAAAAAACAACTGTCATTTTACCGTTTTGATAGTTTGGCTTTGACACAGATATTGACTCCGACTAGACTTTTAGACTTGACTAGGACATGATGAAACCACACTGTAGGACTGAAGAAGATAGAAAAATTAAGAAGGGCTATAAAGGACTTGTATCCATCGCCGTAAAATCCATTATTAAAAATAAAAACAGATATTGACTAACCTTATTCCTACCAACAGAAAAATTATAACGAAGAGAAAATTTACTACTAAAGGTATGTGTGAGGAGAGAAGATAAATCCACAGGGAATAGTACAATATTTATTATTTTTTTACTTTACAAATTTAGACTCCAAGGATACACGTTAATAAGAAATATAGATAGGAGTCGTGAGCTCGAAGTAGGCACGGGATCCAGTCAGGTAGTCGCTATGAAATAGCCAGCCACTTAACTTGGAGATGACGAGATGATCCGAGAGAGCTCTTCTGGTGTTTTTTTTTGACCGGACCTACAATTTTAGCTCCTGTGAGCTTTTAAATTTACAGCGGGAGCTCTTCTGGTGTTTTTTTTTTTTTTTGAACCGTACGAACATTTCTAGCTACAGAGAGCTTTGGAAATTACAGCGGGACGGTTTTAGGCGAGGGTTTTTGGCCACTCAGCCTCTTCGGCAAAAGCGCAAGGGGCTCCCAGTTGGGACGAACCTCGGCCATGGGCTTTGCCTTTGAGCAATGCGAGCAATGCAAACTCGCGAGCGGTAGCAAACGCTCTATGCCTTAAGGGCCGACACTATTGTGCCTGAAAGGCCTACTGAGAAACCTATCGGTGGCGTGAAGCGCCCTGGTACATTTAGGTACCTAGTAAACGAGCTACTGTTCCTTAAAAGCTCTTCTGGTGGACGCGCGCAGGCTTATATATGGCCCTCAGGGTGATGCGGTGCGGGGAAGCGGGGAAAGGCAGCGGTTGGCGAAGGCGCGACGTCACAAAATAATGGAGCATTTTTGAAATTTTCATTTGTTTTATTGTATGAAGAAAAATAAGGGATAAGAACCTACAACCTCCGGATGGTAGTACTTAGGTCTAGACCATGAGGAAGAATATGCTAGTTTCCTAAAAAAATATAATTAGTCCGTCAGTTAGATAATCAAAAAATATTGGAGACATAATTTTTTCTTTTGAAAATTAAACAAAGAATGGTAAAGATATGGCGCGTTAAAGTTCCGTGTGACGTCACAGTGTGCTACACTTTTTCGCAATATGTGACGTCACGAGCCCCCACTCCTAAACTTCGATGCGTTATATCTTTATAATTTATCGCTCAATTGACAAAAGAAAAAATACGTCACTAATATATTTTGATTCCGTAAATGTCAGACTAATTTTAATGTTAGAGTCTTTTGACCCTGGAAACTAGACTATTGAAGATCCTATGTTTTTCAGGTACTTCTGGCTTGGTCCCTGTCACTAGGAATCAATGGAGTTTTGACAGACACGATAAAATTGATAGCAGGTAAAGTTTTTTTATCTAATTTATAATTTAATAATTCGTTTAAGCTATTGTTCAGCTTTATAAGCGGTTTTTTTGCTTTTTTTTAACCACTGCTGTTGAGGGTGATGGAGGAGACCTTTGCCCAGCAATGGGATGAGATAGGTTAACAAAAAAAAATATGTAAAGATATTCTCGATCTTTTTTCGCATCGTTGAATGGAGTGACTACTGTCTAATGACCTTTCAATGGCATTCAGGACCAACGGCCGCCATGTTTTTTAATAAAATTTAATAAATATACACAAGCAAGCTACTACCCACCCAACCACTACTGTCAATCCCGGCATGCCCTCCACCAATAGTTATTTTAGGTACTAATAAAATTTCCTTTCTAGGGCGACCGAGGCCAGATTTCTTCTACCGCTGTTTCCCAGACGGTGTCGAGAAACCCGACATGGAATGCACGGGCGATAGTTATGACGTCATGGAGGGCAGAAAGTCCTTTCCGAGCGGACACAGCAGTTGTAAGTAAAATATGGCTAAAATAACATTAAAATAGGTCTAGATATTCGTTTTATTACGGCTAAGTTGTCTGCTTGTGACTTCCCATTGCCTAAAAAAATAAATTAGTTCTTCTTTTTCATTAAAGACTAGCTGACCCGGCAAACTTCGTACCGCCTCCGAATATATTCACCTTTTAAACCTTCCCTGGACTTCAGCAAATAATTCAAAACCAAAAATATCCAAATCGGTCCAGCCGTTCTCGAGTTTTAGCGAGACTAACGAACAGCCATTGATTTTTATATATATAGAAGACTAGCTGTTTCCCGCAGCTCCGCCTGCGTCAAAAAGTAGCCGTTGTTTGACCCCGGGTCTTCAACTATATTCATACCAAATTTCATCAATATCCGTTCAGCAGTTTGGCCGTGAAAGCGTAACAGACAGACAGACAGAAAGACAGACAGACAGACTTTCGCATTTATAATATTAGTATGGAAGTATGGATGGTGCTTCAAGAATTTAAAAATTTAATCTAAAACTTATATGTCATATCATTAATAGGCTACTTGACTGTGTTCATATTTGGACGATATTTAAGAGAGGTAGGATATTTTGTAAGGAGTAGTCCGTCTGGGGAAGTACCTCCACCCTACAGAAGACCGCAGCCAAATAACACTGTGATGCAGTGTTGTGTTCTTGCTGGTGAGTAGGGTCGCTGTGCTGACAGGTCGGCAACGCGCTCGTGACATCTCCGGTGTTGCAGGCGTTCATAGGCTACGGTAACCACTTACCATCAGGCCTGTTTGCCTAATTAGTTGTATAAAAAATATATATTTTTATATGGCACAATACGCTTAAAATGTAAAAAAATGTAGTAAAAGATTCGGAAACAAAAATAATATTGGTAATTACTCGTAATTATGGCAGTAATTTGTTAAAAGTTTTTTAATAAAACATGGGAAAGACGTCATTTCACCCCTAAGTGCGTCCTTCACTTGACTTCAGTTTCTCTCAACAGAATTTCAAAGGCTAATTTATTTATTTTATTTAAAATGTTAAATCTTTTATTTCAGTTAATTAAATTTAAAACAAAATCTCAATAATATAATATAAGTTAATTAAAAAAATCCTTCAGAGTCTGCAACGCGCTCGTGACATCTCCGGTGTTGCAAGCGTTCATAGGCTACGGTAACCACTTACCAATTGGTGGGCCGTACGCCTGTTTGCCTACTTAGTTGTATAAAAAGAAAATCTAAATAAATCTAAACTAAAACCTAATAATAAAAATTAACCTAACATTTGACCCCAAAACTTGTCGACGCCGCTGGTGACAAGAAGGCCGGCTCACAGGAGTGGAAGTTGTGTATTTTGTCATCATCATCATCATCATCATCATCATCATCATCTTAGCGCCTTCCCGGTTGCATCCTCAGCTGTCCGCTTCGGAGCCCGGGTCCGCTTTCCTACTTTTGCGTCTCCACTTCGCCTGGTCTTCGGCATCCCTGATAGTTAGTCCGTTAGCACGCATATCCAGCTTTGCGACGTCAAGCCAGCTCTTCTTGGGCGCGCCCCTACTACCAGGCCCTGGCGGAGGCGGCATGGCCAGACACTTGTTGCCAATGTATGTTGCCGGTTTTCGTAAGACGTGACCGTACCATCGCAGGCGATTTTCTTGAAGCTTATCCGCTATGTCACGGACATGAAGGCTACTCCGAATGCGGGAGTTTCTTATGCGGTCCTTCCGCGACACTCCGCACATCCAGCTCAGCATCTTCATCTCCGTAACACGCAGTTCTTGCTTGTGCCACTCAAAGATGGGCCACGTCTCACTGCCATGCAGGAGGGCAGGTCTAATGATAGATTTATAGACCTGCCCCTTGAACCTGATCGCCATTCTGAGGTCACAAGTGGCACCAGTCACCTCACGCCACTTTGCCCATGCCGCTATAATACGATTCTTAACACCGCAATCGATGTCCCCGGACGCATCGAGTACATACTATTATCCAAGCTACGATACAGCATAAATTTCTGGGGTAAAAGCTATAATTATAATATTGATAAAGCTTTTGTAGCCCAAAAAAGAGCTATTCGGACAATGGTCCGCATACCACCATGAGAATCGTGTAAGCAATACTTTAAAAAGCTTGAAATTTTAACTGTCCCTTGCTTATACATATTTGTGCTTCTCACAGATTTTATCAAAAAAAGAGGTTTATACGAAACAGATGAAGAAATGTTACGACGAGAAGGTACGAGACGGAAAGATTTGAATAGAGTAATAACGCCGATTCTTAATGTTGTAACACATTGTCCAAGAAATCAAACTGTATTCCTCATAGATTAATAATTGGTCTCGCGCGCTCGACTAGATACCGCGCTGTGAAGAAAAATCAGTTTCCAGAATGCGGCCACTTAATAGGAAAGTGTGTGCAAAACAATGTGCAAAGACGCACACTAGCGTCGATTATGGTGTTGCCAGCTACCTGACTGGTGCCCGACCAATGGGAAAATTATTAATTGCTGAGGTCTTGTTACGTATTATAAAAAGTAGCTCAGAAAAACCTTTAAAATGAAATTAAAATAAAACTGGCCAAGTGTGAGTCGGCTCGCGTGTAAAGGGTTCTGTACTATTTTTTATTTTTCTCTATTTGGACCTCCTAAACAAATTTAAAATTATCTCATAGGTTTTCCTGTAATTTATGAATCGAAATTCTGGAATCTTTCTTTTGATTTATTATTACACAGTACAGTATGTTAAACGTTACTTTAATTTTCTATTTAGCTTGGAGCTAATTGATTACTGACCTCTTTTTAGTTGTAACCCGGGTTTAAATACAGATAAATAAATAGACATACACATCCTATTAATATTATAAACGCGAAAGTTTGTAAGTATTAATGGATGTTTGTTACTCTTTCACAACTAAACCGCTGAATTAATTTTCATGAAATTTGGTACGGATATAGTTCAAGACCCGGAGTCAAACATAGGCTACCTTTTGACGCAGGCGGAGCTGCGGTAAACATCTTGTACATACGAGTAGATATTATCATGGCCTTTTCCATACAGTAGTGTTGCCGGAAAATACATTACACATCGAATAATAATCGATTCTTTGATAGTTGAAAATATAATCTAAGGTATCGATAGTGATCATATATCGATAGTATCGATATTGATACTATTTATAATATATTTCTGTAATTTTTTTTCTGTATGAGTTGAATGACGATGATTTGTGTTATGCCCGCTGTACATCCCGCCGCCGAGTTCCGGTATATCTGTATAGTATCGGTGCCTGAAATGCTTGGTATTGTTGTTAATCCATTAATCGATTATTTTTCATAAATTCTCAAAAATCAATACTACAGATTAGATTATATCGATACTACAGATACATAATCGATTAATAACCATTGATATGAACGATTACCTTTGTTGATTAAATCGATATAATTTATATCAACCCATTTCAATAATCGACTAATTGTTTGATATTGCAGTTAATAATCGATTAATTGTCAAAATTCGATTAAATTAATTATATCAATACTTTCGATATCATAGATTATTTAATAAAAAAAAACCAAATTCGATTAATCAATTATCCGGCAACAATACCCTACGGGGTACCAACTACCTAAAGGCCATATTTAGAATGTTGGTCGGCGTAAAGTGGAAATGGAATCAAAATAGTGATAGGTTGCTAGTCGCATCGCCTACTGATAGGTATGGTTCTTCGATTTTCGCCCACTTCCTCGGCCGGCTTATATGGTCTGCGCGGGAAGAGAAGCTACTAGTACATTCCACGTATTTACTTTTCTCCCAGATCAGCATTAAAGAAATAAGATGTTTGTGGCGTGCGTCCACGTCTTTTAATTAAAAAGGAAGCTATAGTTTTATTAAGTTGTATAGTATTAGTATTATAAGTTTTTTATTTTGATAATTACTTGTAAATATTTTAAATAAACTGCAATACTAAAACTTGTTAATTTTAGATAATTTAACTTTAAATTTTGTATATTTTTAATGTCAACGAACAAGCGGACAAGTGTTGTTGTTTCATATTAGGGATGGCGATCTGAAATCGATTAATCGAAGAATCGATTTTCGGAGCCAAAAAGATCGATTTTTTAAATCGATATGTAGTACTAAATCGATTCGGTGAATCGATATTTCACCCTTGAAAATCGACATTCGATTTTTTTGGTATAAACCAAAAAACTATTTTCAATTAATTGAATGTATCCGTATTATAAGAGTGCTGCCGGTTAAAGAATTAATTATTCAAAAACTCGCGAGATGGCTGTATGTTTAGATTCCTTCGCATCTCTTGAATAAAAAAAGTTACGTTCGTAGTCTTTGACTTTTTGTTTTTGTTTCTATCTATGACTGGCTGGACTGTCTGTCACTGAGTTGTCATTGTCAGTTGCGTCATTCCATCCAGCCATAAAATATTTTTAGTATTTATTTCATTTGTTTATTGTTGATTGATTGAGTGATTCTCGTAAAGCGATATAAATACTAATTTTTATGTAGTGTTTGTTGCGGAATAATAACTAATTAGGTAAGTAAAGCGCTTTATTTTTTTTTTTTCGTGCTATTATCTATTAGTTGTGATTATTAAATCTAACCATGTATGTCATTCATTTACGTTTATATACGAATAATCATTTAGATATTAAGCATTGGGAACTATAAACATCATTTAGATATTAAGCATTGGGAACTATAAGCTACATTATCTATTAACTTTGTAAACAATTTTTCTTAACTCTGTAAAATTTTTAAATGTAGAAAATAAATGTGTTATTTTATACTTTATCTGTTAGTTTGACATGGTAATGAAAATATTTTTTATTATCGAATTACCTGATTTTACTGATAAGAGATCGATCTATTATAATATGTACCTTGTTTTTAATAAAATATTACATTATAAACGAAAACTTGAAAAAAAGATCGATTTTTCGGAAATCGATCTTATAGACCTCGATTTTTTTGTAATCGATTCATTAGGTCACGATTCGAATCGATTTAATAATCGATCTTTTTCGAAAAGAATCGCCATCCCTATTTCATATAGATAGCGAATGCGATGCGCGCGCATGCATGCCAGCCGCTGCGATCGGCTCGGACGATGCGCGCGCAGCCCACGCCACGGCGATCCGTGCGTCTCGCCGGCTCGCCAGTCCGAATACCATCTTGAGACTGAACGCACGTTGCTTGCGCTCGCATTCGCGCGCTTACGTAAACTCATTTCCCGCTTGATCCGTTCCTTCACTTTTCTCACCTGTATTTTGTGCTTATCATAACCTTCTGTTAATCTTTAAGTTGTCGGTGTGCTTGTATTGTATTTGTTCTATTTAATTGTGCTGAACTTTTAATTATAGTGTTAAATTACATATTGACTTTATTTAATTATCCCGCCTATAATTATAGCACAATAGCCTAACACTTATCATATACATTACGCACGCACCCCGCTTTATGTTAAAGACAGACAAAATTGTCAGAAAAAGTCAAAATTACAACATCTCTCTTTTGGAGTCGGGAGTTAAAAAACAAAATATCTAAATAATAAAAATCAAAACCTCGGGGAATTTGGGATTATTTAATACACGGCAACATTGAGCACCGAGCGGTACTTCGCGCCATATTTTAGGGTTTTATTATTTTCGTGAGTAATTAATGTCCATATTTCGAAATAATACAATACTTATTGATGGTATGTAACACCAGTATCTTCCTTATTTCTTTTAGTATTATTCTTACACAGTTTAGTCATTAAATTTTATATTTATCTAGACATCCAACTCACTCATCGGTCGCGGCATGACTGACGCGGGTATGCCGCAACCATGCCGGTTTCGGCATGGTTTTAGTTGCGAATTTATGTAGTATGCCGACGGTATCTAGTCGTAGCGCAGCGGAGACCAATTATTAATCTATGTGTATTCCTATTCAATAAGTTATCCAATGACCTTAAAGTAGTTAGAGAGCTCTCGATTTTTAAAGAAAGATTAAGGCAGTTATTGTTGGAGAAGTGCTGTTATGAAGTTTACATGACATTAAGTAATATTGACATTTAATTTAATAGAGAATTGGACATTTATATAATGTGCAGTTTAACTGTGCTGTACTGTTTAAAAAAAAATTACTTGTTTTAATTTGTAGTTGATTGATATAATTCGCATACAATGTAAATTGTTTAATGAATAAATTGAATTGAAATACTATTTAAATCGATCATTAAGCTTGACCAGGTCTTCGCCTATACGTAAAGGATGAGGATCTGAGGTATTACAAGCCATGTACTCAGTTTTCGCTACGTTTAGTTTCAGACCGCCGTTCTCAAGTGACTCCTTCCATTTGTTTGCTCGTTGGGTCAGTCTCCCCTTGCTCGCATCCGTCAGTGCGATATCGTCTGCATACATGAGTAGTCACGGTGGTTGCTCATGTGTGTCTCTGATTTATTTATTTATTTATTTAAACTTTATTACAAAGAATGTAAACGGCGGACTTAAAGCCGTGGGCTTTTTCTACCAGTCAACCAACAGGTGGTGTTGAGAGACAAAAGTAAGTGCAAAGATAGAGGAATTAATTATAATTACCTTATTATACATTCGAACAAATAAAACATCCAATATTATTACATAGACTACATATATATAACATAAAGTTAGTGGACCGGTGAGACTCCCCGTTACTGGGACGTTGGATTCGCTTACACACATTGTTGTGCCGAGTGTAGTCTGATGTCTTGGTGTGGTGGGGTCCTACTACTTTGTATTTGACGTTTGTAAAAGTTGACATTTAAAATTTTATATTTTTGTGATAATTTGTAATTTTTGGAAATTAATTTAATTATTATTTAGTTCCTGTCTCGTTAAATGGATTTTTAATCTGAAAATAAATGATTTATTTATTATATTTATTTATAAACCTACATACTAACTACTTAAATAAATATAATTATATATTCTCTGAAAGCGTGTGAAGATAATGTGCGCGCAGTAAACGTTTAAATGACGCACGGCTGCGGGCTTCACGAATATCGATTGGTAGGGCATTCCAGAGCAGCGCGGCTTGAACCGTAAACGAATTCCTGAAAACCCAGTTCGAAAGGGAGGTATTTGAAGTGTTAGATGTCTACAGGATCGGGACTCCCTCGACCGAATGTTACAGAGAAAAGTGAAATTGGACTTCAAATACATAGGGGTACGAGGGTCAAAAAGTATGGCGAAAAGAGTAGACAGAATGTGAAGATTTCGACGAAAATGGATAGGTAACCAATTTAGTTGAGACCGATAAGACGACACATGATCATATTTCCTAAGTCCGAAAATAAACCGCAAACAATTATTCTGGAGTCTGTCCAGTTTATTGATGTGGTCGCAGCTCAAGTCAGGGTAGCATACATCTAGAGAGTTAACTAGCATCGTCTTAGTTTTAATAGGGAGAAAGTTTTTAATGCTGATGCTACTTGATACTTCGTCTAATATCACACTGAACAGGTAGGGACTGAGAACTGATCCCTGGTGGACCCCTACTGTGACGGGAAATGGTTTGGTGTCACCAACAGCAGTCTATTGAATCGGAATTGCGGTACATATCTCGGATAATCTCAATAGATCTCTGGTACCCCTTTGGTCCTCAGTGCCCACCAGATCATCGATCGAGGAATACAGCCAAAGGCCTTCTCCATATCTAGAGATAAGATATGCAGCGGCTCATTCCTTCTCCTGTACTCCTCCATGTCGGTCCTTAGAGCAAAAACAGGGTCCATGGTCCCGTGACCAGGGCGAAATCCATATTGACACTCCGAGACTGCACTCTCCTGCCGGATCCGAGAATCCGCTATATGCTCGAATAGCTTTATAGTGTGGGACATGACCTTTATGCCGCGGTAGCTTTGGCACTCCTGCACCGATGCCTTGCCTTTAAAAACTGGAGTAATAATACTTAGCCTCCATTGGTCAGGGAATTTACCACCGAAAAGAATGCGGTTAAAAAGGTCAGCCAATATGTCCACACCACGCGGGCCCATCGCTTTCTAGGCCTCGATAGGGACTCCATCGGCACCGACAGCCTTCCGAATTTTTATGCGGCGAAGAGCAAGGCGGACCTCGTCCGGTGTGATAGGTGGCACTAGTCCCTGGTTCGGAGGGAGGTCCCGCGGCTGTACCTCTTTGTGTTACTTATTCAGCAGCTCGTGGAAGTACGAGCGCCATCTCTCCTTTACCGCAATGTTGTCGCATATGAGATTGCTTTGGGAATCTTTTACGCATCTACATTTACAAATGTCCTGCGCAGCCATGCCCCTTGAACGAGCCAGCTTGTAGATAAGCTTTTGCCCCTCAGACGATTCTAGCTTGTCATATAAAGGTTGCAAGTAGTCTCGTCTGGCTCTGGCAACAACGTTCTTGCTGGCGCGTTTGGCAATCCTGTATGCGTCGCGGTCTTCGGGAGATCCTGGCGCTTGCCACGCTTTGAAGAGGGCTAGTTGTGTATTTTGTGATTATCAAATAAAAATATTTATCAAAATGGTAAAAGTAATATATATTGTAATAGGAGAAAAGTAATATAAAAGATGTTATCATATTTGATACAAATGAAAACGAAGGATTGATTTTTTTTTCACTAAATGACATTGTCAATTTTGTTGTTGACATGACACATACAACATGTTGCCACAAAAGGCGATCAGTAGCCAATTCAGGGTTTTTATATTCCTGGTCGGGCTATAATCAAATAAGTACATATTGTAATTTGAAATTAGAAATAATATAGATATAAATTGAATTTGAATTAAATAAAATAAGGAATTAAAGTAAATTCTACTTGAATTTGAATTATAAGATCAAATTAAGTCGATACTAAATTAAATTAACATGCATTTTGATGGGATGACTGAATTTTCAATTTGAAAGTAGACAACTCGTGGAATATATCGTAACACTTACTATATCACAGATTACAGAATATTTGCTATACAGATATTCAATCGCCAAACATTGGAACGCGCCAACTTTCCTGGTTACTCTCAATATAAAGTCATTGTTACGCCATCTATCGAAAATATAAAAAGTTACAAATTAAGATTTATAACTTTTGAAATACAGCACTTAAACAACTTGTAATAGAATTTAAGTACGTAAAAAAATACTATTTAAAAATTCAGTTCTTTTTTTCGGCAAAAACAAGCGAGATCAGTACTTTAAATATTTTTCTTTTTGAAGCGCCATCTTACATCAAATAGCGGAACTAATTCTTCTTATTAGGCAATGGTGGCCACGTCTATACTATTCTTTCGGGGCACACACAGAAATACGAATACGTAGACGTGCCATAAACTGGCACACACTACTGCACTTAGATTATTCATTGTGCTTTACTAGGTAACTAACAAAAATCACTCTTTCGGATTTTGGAATACGTTTCAAAAATGATACAATACAATACAAATATCTTTATTGCCCACATACAGTAACAATAATTGTAATAAAAACACAAATAGTCAGTAATCATGATTATGGCAGGTGTCCGATTTCTATTGCAATAGCCCAGTTTAAATCCTTCCAAACTTCATAACCATAACCCATTTAATTCTTTTCACTCATTAGCAATAGTTCCTCCTCCTGCCCAGACCTGTTCATGGAAATGTCATCTATTGATATAGCCGAGGACGGGTTTGGCAGGAGCACCACATGACATCAACTTCTCCAAAGGGCCTCTACGCGCTGGATCCATATCCCCGCGCAAGCCTCTCAGACCGGGGCAACCCGTGAATCCCAAGCGGAGATACATAATAATGTCCATTTTTTTTTTATTTTTGTTCTAGTATCATTCTGCTCGCTGGGCTTAGCATCAGCCTGGCTCTGCGGCAGACTTGGGATTCTATCGCGACGTCGCGGCAGCTCGGTGCGGGTTCTAATTTGTCTGTCGCCGCTTGTGGTAGCTGCCTGCGTGGCTGCTTCCAGGAGTTGTGACTACCATCACCATTGGCAGGGTCAGTGTGACATGTCCAGGGTTCTTATTGTGTCTTTGAGAGACGAGTTTCTTGAAGACAGACAGGCAGGGCGAGTGTGACATTGTCCAGGGTACTTATGGTGTCTTTGAGAGACGAGTCTCTTAAAGACAGGAAGGCAGGTTGATGTGACATCCTCCAGCTACTTGTAGTGTCTTTGAGAGACGAGTCTCTTACAGACAGGAAGGCAGGTTGAGTGTGACATCCTCCAGCTACCTTATAGTGTCTTTGAGAGACGAGTCTCTTAAAGACAGGCAGGGTCAGTGTGACATGTCCAGTGTTCTTATAGTGTCATTAAGAGACGAGTGCATCATGATATCGTCTGATCTTTTAATAAGCGACCGGAATGCAAGGTTAGTGTGACATCCTCAAGTTACTTAGTGTCTATAAGAGACTAGATTCTACCTACTGCATCATCAGGTCTTCTGGTAGTCAGTTGGCATTTTGTGGTATGTATTTTAAGTTGCAGTTAAAAGAACTAGTCCATATATTATTATGATACTGTTGAGAGGTAGGACATTTTGTAAGGAGTAGTCCGTCTGGGGAAGTACCTCCACCCTGCAGAAGACCGCAGCCAAATAACACTGTGATGCAGTGTTGTGTTCCTGCTGGTGAGTAGGGTCGATGTGCGGACAGGTCGGCAACGCGCTCGTGACATCTCCGGCGTTGCAGACGCTCATAGGCTACGGTAACCACTTACCATCAGGTGGGCCGTACGCCTGTTTGTCTTCTTAGTTGTATAAAAAAAAACTTTTTTGGAGTCTAGCGATTAAGGCAGTTACTTTAAGACCCAGAGGTCGTGGGTTCGATTCCCATGAGAATTTGTTTAGTTGTTTCCAGTTTGGTTAGGACATTGCACGCTTGAATCACCTGATTTTCTGATAATAAAGATGATTCCGTGCTTCGAAAGGCACGTTAAGCCGTTGGTCCCGGCTTTTATCGATAGATGGCAGTCGTTAGGCTGTGTCAGATGCCTTTGGGCAGCCTGAAAAAAACTGACACCTTGGGTTATATTCCTGTTGGTATAGTTTCCCTATTAAAAGGGTTACGTAGGTCATACGGTCCATTGCTCCAGAGCCGCTAAATTTAGGACCATGACTTACAGCGTACTCTAAGCTGAGAACGCAACTAGAAAAAAACACGTTTGGACGAAGAATTTATGAATTTTTTTCTTTGCAGATATCCTAGTGGGATCCATACTTGGCTATACTATAGCAATATTTTGCTATAGACAGTATTACAATTCTCTGTCATCAGATTTAGCAGGTGTTCCTTATGTGGTATCAAATTCATTATCTAAATATGTTAACGGTAAACCAGATATCAGTCCAATTAAAGATAGCAAAGAGGTGGAATCTACGCCGTTGTTAACTGGTAGAAAGGAAGATAAATGGATATAAGATTGTAACATTTTCGTAATATAATATTTAAAACCCTTTTATTGAATAAGAAAACATAATACATACAGTGTGTATTCAAAAACTTTGGCATAATTTTCACTGTTGAAAGTCAAGCAAGAGATCTTAAAATGTGGGTTTACAATAACAGTTTTTATACAATTAAGTAGGCAAACAGGTGTACGGCCCATCTGGTGGTAAGTGGTTACCGTAGCCTATGAACGCCTGCAACACCGGAGATGTTACAAACGCGTTGCGGACCTTGAAGGAATTTTTTCACGCCCTTTTCGAAGGCTCCCATGTTATAGTCACTAGGGAAAACCATGGCAGGGAGTTCGTTCCATAATCGCAGTGTACAAGGGAGGAAATTCCGTTTGAAGCGTACTGTACGCGATAACATGGGATTCAAGGTATGGGGATGAAATCCCTGACGATGGCGAGGGGTGCGATGGTAAAAAGTGGCTGTAGATATACATATACAGGGTGGATTTAAAAACATTGGCATAACTTCCGATGATGAAAGTACTCATGAATATAAGCTACTTTTTGTATGAGACAGACTCAATCCGACCGAAATATATATCAGCTGTTCCATACATTTTGGGCGAAATATTGTAAAATTTTGTGACAAAGATAGAAAAAGGAATGTTAGGGTAGTTTGGACATGTAGAAAGGATGGATGGAAGGAGACTTACGAAAGGTATTTACAAATCAAAGGTGACAGGAAAAGTTGTTAAGGCCGGCCTCGGAGAACATACTGCGACCAAATCGCAGACATATTAAAAAAGCGAGATGTCAGGAGTACCCGTAATCGACGAGCGTGTATGACGAGAGTGATGAGCGTAGAAGCGAGGGAAGTCTGTAAGGATCGTAGCAAATGGAAATCCGTAGTCTCTGCCTACCGCGGAGGGAAAAATGCGTGATGGTATGTATGTATGTAAATATTGTAAAATTGTATGGAACATCTGATATTTATTTCGGATTGAGTCGATCCCATACAAAAAGTAGCTCATATTCATGAGTATTTTTATCATTGGAAATTGTTCCAATGTTTTTGAATCCTGTATATTCACATTTAAGATCTCTACTTGACCAAAAGGTTGGCTGTTAGATAATGCTTCTAGCACTAAGTCCGCCTATTGTGATATACTATTGCAAATTTGTACAAGTTTAAAAAATAAGTGTATGTGTAGAACTTAACGGCCCAAGACCTAGCGGAGAACTAGTTGACCGTATTGTGAACAGAATAGAACCATGCCACAGAATAAGATCTTCTACTAAATTTATTTTTAACATTCATAACAAACATTTCACTACCAGAAACTGAAAACGGTAAGATATTTTAAAATCCGTTCTTAAATAATTAAGTTAAAAGGCTTTGAAATTCTGTGGAAGGGGAAATGTTAAAAAAAGACAAGAAAATTAATTTAAATGTTTGTAAATTAATTTAAACTATGTTGGTTTAAAACCAGAGTTTTTGACCGTTGACAATTGGGTAGACCACAAGGTTTACAAATTTGAAAAGTAATGTCATAGCATGATAGCATACATGTGTTTAAGCTCATTGTTGAAATTTTCACTTTGAAATTTTGCACAGGCGATTTTATATAACAATTTAAAAATAGATGGGAAAGTCCATTTTGAAAATATAAAATTACCAAAAAATTATATTATAATCAATGAACACATGAGAAATAAAGGAACTTTCATTTAGGAACTGATTACATAAACGCAATATTTAAGGTAGTTGTCGAACAAATTTTAGTTTCACCCTTGTAAATTAGCTAGGCGTGACGTCACTGCTAAGTAGCCATTAGTATGGAGCGTTTGGTATCGTCCAAAATGCACGTGAGTTTAACTTGGTCATATCTCAGTTAGTTTAAGTTTTATCGACTTTTTTTTTGGATCATTGTGCCTATTATAGTGAGGTCTTTCATTTGAACATGAAATCGAAAATTATCGAAAATCGTCATGCTATTCACTCGTTGCACATCAATAGGTGTATTCCGTTTTTATTCACGTGTGAAATGATAAGAAAAAGAAGTACCTAAATTTGAACAAAAAATTATCGTTGCATAATTTGGAAAATTATATTTCGACCCCCTCAATCCTTCCATACATATCTTGAGATCAGCTGATTAAATGGGAGGTCGACGGCTAGAGATATTATGAATAAAAACTGTTTTATATACAAACCATTCAAGATTTAGATTTTTCTAGAGACTTTTGCCCAGCAGTGGGACTAAAAAACCTATTTAAAAAGAAATTGTAACAGTTCTTCCGCCACCAGTTATTGAAAAGTAATGTGATTGTACCATAAGGGTCAGAGCCCATGAATAGTTTTCCTTACTAAATGTATGGAGAAGTATTCACGCATTTTTTATTGTTAGTCCAGCATGCCCGACACTAATAGTTTGTCTTCTTTCATGAATTATTTCAGTTAAGTTTAGTAAAGGTTTGTTATTTTTTAATTTAGTAACCGCTTGACCTTTTGTTGTGAGAGTATGATCTCAAAAGTTAGTTATAGTGAGATTTACCGTATATTTATATATATAAATTAGTCAGTTAGATAATCAAAAAATATTGGAGACGTATTTTTTCTTATGAAAATTAAACAAAGAATGGTAAAGATGTGGCGCGTTAAAGTTCCGTGTGACGTCACAGTGCTACACTCTTTCGCAATATGTGACGTCACGAGCCCCCACTTCTAAACTTGGATGCGTTATATCTTTATAATTTATCGCTCAATTGACAAAAGAAAAAATACGTCACTAATATATTTTGATTCTCTAAATGACGGACTAATTTTGATGTTTGTCTTTTGACCCTGGAAACTAGCCTATAGGGTCCTGTTCTCCTCGAATTTTTTTCTCCGTTTTTGCTAATTTTATGGTAATAAAATAAAAATAAAAAAATCAACCTTCCATACAAATCTAGTCATCAGCTGACAGGATTTTGTATCGGAGGGTGAATAGGTATTTCTCATCAGTTTTCACATGAATTTTCATGAACTTTAAAAAATTTGGCCAAAGTTTTCAGAATAAACCTGTGTCATTGTTGTTGTTTATGTTTATTGTCTATGTAAAAAGTTTTACTGAGTTCATACGGCAGTCGCTCCATTGTAATCGTTTTTGGGTCAAATAATTCTAAAAACAAACAATCACCTGATTGTCTGATAATAATGCTTTAAGGCATGTTAATACCGGTTGCCATCTGGTGGTCGTTAATGGAACCTCGTGAGATACCGAAAAGCGGTTCAGAAAAACTTTGACACCAGGGTGATTGACCATGCAATCCACTTGATATGAATTATGAATGCATAGAAAAATATCACCGAATTTGTTACCAATATAAATTGTCTGTAGAGTGATTTGTTAGTTTTTTTTTGTTTTTGTTTTTTTTTTAGATCCCATAATCTGTACCCCTGCTACAGTTACAGACTTTCCTCTGTTATAGTGGTTGACTGGAAGAGATCCCTCATAGGGATAAGTCCGCCATTGTACATTAATATTTAATTATTTTTTAGTTAGTTACCATAATAATATGGAGCTCTATATTATCGTTCGATTTTCATTCGACTCGCCTATTTTGGGTGAGTAAATATTTTCAAAAATAGGGCTTCATTGTAGTTTAATATATTTTTTCAAGTTCCTAAGTAGTTTTTGTGCTGTGACAAATATTTGTGATGTTTTTTTAGTTAATTTATTTAGGTATATTTGTGTTGTACATCGCGTATTGTTTTTTCTTTTTTGATATGGCTATTACTTTCGTATTTAGCCAGTAACATGTAAAGTTGTTTATTCAAACAAGTATAAAGTCAAGTCAGTAGTTAAGTCAAGTCAAATCATAATCAAGTCGAGTCAGAAAAGTCAGGCTACGTGAATTGGTAGAAAAACTGCACTTAGCGATTTCCAGGAGCTTTCGGCAACAAGCAAGAAAATCACATAAATCAAACACTGTATCACTTCCCAACACTCGCGCTTGTTATCGAACACTTTGCGAATAATAACCCACCATTATTAAGCACAAACACTAAAAAAAAACACAAACTTTGGAAAATAAAATACAGCGCCGATACTGCTCTTCACAGCTTCCCGCCAAAAGTCTGTCGTGTATGTTCCTAGTATAGTACCTAAAACTGACCATAGATTTTTAATTTTGCTCTCTGCATTTGTTTATTTCAGTGATTTACACCGTGAAAATTTAGTCATTTTGGACCCATCGTCCAGTGACTCCATTCATGCAACCGAACAACTTTCCCCAAGATACATGGGTCGAAATATGGAGTAAATTTTTGGACCTCCCATACTAAATGTCTCATCACGTGACCTAACTTACTATGGGAAGTCCAAATTTGTTTTTCATGTTTCGAGCTATGTTCCTTGGGGAAATTTGTTCGGTTGAATGGAGTCACTGGACGATGGGTCCAAAACGACCTAAATTTCACAGTGTTATACATTGGAAACTTATTATTAGAAGAGAAACTTGGTATAAAGGCTCTATTTATTTCTAAACAAATTTCTTCCAACGGACACACACGCGCCATACATTACATTTGCATGCCTAAATGATTGATTGTTAGGACGAATTATCAATGTGTAATATCTGATTTTACTCTTTCAATGCAAATAAATGTTTTCTATCTTTCTTTCTTTCAAAAGTAGAGCTTCAGATCGCAGATCTTTTTAGGCTTGATATAATATGATCACGGGATTCGAAACATTTTTAGATTATCTTTTCTTCGCGGTTTCGTACGTATTGATATCCCACGAGAACGGTACTTTTTCCGGGATGAAAGGTAAACCTATGTCCTTCTCAGTACTCCTGGCTATGTGTATGCGAAATTTTAGGAAGATTGGTTCAGTAGGTGAAGCGTGATGAGCTAAAAAAACAAACAAACGTACTAACATACAAACTAACTTTCGCTTTTATAATAATAGAAAATAATTTTAATGTAAACGATGTTTCATTTAAACCAAATATGAGAATATCAATATTTTTATTTTGTGACGTAGTCATAAAAAAATAAATCAATATTTTTATTTAGGATAGAATAGTTTTTTTTTTAATTATTTATTTTGTGATATAGTGTACATTTTATAATTTTCACTAAAAGTGAAATGAATAAATTTTGTATGAAATGTTTTAATTTATGAAATTTGAATACCTAAAGAAAGAACATCCGCATACGGTGACGTTAATGATTTCTTAAGCAAAATTTACAAACAAAAATAAAAATTCTCCGATTTTCTTTAAGTTTCACTCATTAGTATATATTTACAATACAGAATTATTAACAGTACTAACGTATAGAACGGACACTCACACCCTCCCACCCGAAACAGATACCGCACCGAGCCAAGCAGATTTAGAGTAAACATCAAGAGCAAAACAATGCAAGGATGACGCTTATGCCGCGCGGCCGCTGCGACGACTATGACGCAGATACGGTAAATAACCTACGAGTGACACACACATTGACTCGTGTGCATTCGCGACCGAATCATTGTAGTCGTTACGTATCGAGCTCGCCGCTGTTGTATGGGGTGTCCGGGGTGTGATATAGATTCTACAATTTTTTTTTGTTTTTTGCTTTGAATAATTTGCTTAAGTAATATTTAACGTCTAGTACGCTATTACTTTATTAATTTTAATCAAATTGTACAATACAAAAAAATATATAAATATCCGATCGTATTATATAGATGTAAGTTTCATATTTAAAAATTTTATAAATTGATTGTTATTGTATGAAATACATTGTTTGTGTTTAGAAAACGTAAAAATTTTAAAGGAAAATGTGTTAAGAAAATAAAAATTATAATTAAATATTTAAAAGAAATGGCTGGTGGTTTTATTTTGTGTATCGCGTGATTTTCAAACGATTCACCAATTCTGAAATAGCCAAAATAGTCTTTTGGTTTTGGTAAATCGAAATGAAATGAAATCGTTTATTTTCAATATGGGATATAAATATCACTTATTGACGTCAATTTACTTATATTAAGTTTACCACCACTTCCAAAGCGCAAGTGGAGAAGAAGCGGCGCCACAAACTCCACTGCAGCATTTTTTTCAAAACGTCAATTTACAATATCCTTAAATAACTAGTTAAATGAACGAATTCACATGTTTGTCAACCTTTCGTATTACTAACAGGATATTTTACATATTGCAACAGTAATACTGAGATAGCGCAAATAATGCTCTCAAAATAAATATTTAGATATAATGATAAATTTTGACTGGTGTATTTTTTTTTATACAACCAAGTAGGCAAACAGGCGTACGACCCACCTGATGGTAAGTGGTTACCGTAGCCTATGAACGCCTGCAACACCGGAGATGTCAGGATATATATTCTTTTTGTTTTTTATTTTAATTTAAAAATGGCAGTATTAAAAAAAACACAGAAACCGAAAACAGAAATAATTTTTAGTGGTTCAAAACTAAAATAAGTTTTAAGCCTTTGAATGGAAGGAGTCAAAAAACAAGAAAAGGACGAACTATGTGTGTGTACGTACCAAAGATTTAGAATTTTTTTGACTACGTACGTACCTCTACGAGTGTGCTACGAGCTGCTACGAGTGTGCTTCGAACTGCTACGAGTGTGCTACGTACCTCTACGAATGCTATGTATGTCTACGAACAGCTCATTCATATCGAGTAGGTTACATGGCCAATCGACCCTGTATACCCTGGCATCATAGTTGTTTTGAACCACCTGGAACATCACCCGAAGTGTGTTAGTGGCCAACACTGTCAGAATTTTTCAGGCTGCCCCAAGGCATCTGAAACAGCCTCACGACTGCTATCTATCGATAACAACCGGGTCCAACGGTTTAGCGTGCCTTTCGAAGCACGGACAGCTACAGTACAGTAACGGGAAAACTTGATGAAAGACTGTTCCAAAAAGTCTGACACCGAGGTATAGATGGTCGCTTGACCATGTAACATGTAATCCACCTTACTCATCACCATCATTTCGTGTATGCTACATTGTCAATCGACCATGTACACCCTGGTATCAGAGTTGTTCGAAACCGCCTCTCGGCCTCTGACTTGGTTCCTTTTACGACCACCATATGGCAGTCAGGACTAACAGCTTAATTAACGAGCCTTCAGAAACACGGAATCATCTTGATTGTCTGTCAAGTGATTCAAGCCTGCAAAGTCTTTTTTTTTTTTTTGTTAACGGAGGGGAAATGCATTTACGCACTGAGTGTAGGCCTCCCAGGCAGAGTGCCTAGACTACCCACTAAAACCCCTCCGGCGTTTCCGCACCGGCTGTTGAGGGCGCCATGGGGTCGCGTTAGCATTCTACCACGACGCCCTCCAGCCATGGCCTTTCGGCCCCCTCTGTTGGCCTTTCGGCCACCCTCCCAAATCGGGCAGTGGCCCATAAATGGACCACGCCCGTCCCCCAGACCCACATCCGTTCTCATCATAGACGGCGGTGGAGTGGGCTGTTGGCAGAAATTGGCCGATAGTCAACAAGACCCTGACTACTAGGGAGTTATTAACTGTCACCCAGGGTGCACCGTCCCGAATCCCTTGTCAGCCCGCCCTCTCACCGGATCCGTGGGATCAAATGAGAACGCAAAGCTTTCAAAGGACCGGGCACTCGAGGAGGTTCCCTGCCCTGCACCCCAAGCCTGCAAAGTCCTAACCAAACTGGAAACAACTAAACAAAGTATGCTTCCCGTGGGAATCGAACCCACGATCCCCGGGTAGAAAGCGAACGCCTTAGCCACTGGATAGATAATACACCGTGAAATTTTAGTCGTTTTGGACCCATCGTCCAGTGACTCCATTCATGCAACCGAACAAATTTCCCCAAGGAACATAGCTCGAAACATGAAAAACAAATTGGACTTCCCATAGTAAGTTAGGTCACGTGATGAGATATTTTGTATGGGAGATCCAAAAATTTACTCCATGTTTCGACCCATGTATCTTGGGGAAAGTTGTTCAGTTGCATCAATGAAGTCAATGGACGATGGGTCCAAAATGACTAAAATTTCACATTGTATAAATTTATTTTGGTCAACTACAAATACATGTATCAGAAAAACAGTATTAAACACAAATGTGCCACAGCAGCACAAGTAGTCTACAGCTCAGCGATATCACAGATAACAGAATATATGCTATACAGATATTCAATCGCCATACATTGAAACGCGCCAACTTTCCTGGTTACTCTCAATACAAAGTCATTGTTACGCCATCTATCGGAAATATAAGAAGTTACAAATTAAGATTTATAACTTTCGTAATACAGCACTTAATCAACTTGTTATAGATATTAAAGATGTAAAAAATTGTGTTTTAAAACATCAGTTCTTTTATTCGCCAAAAATAAGCGAGATCAGTACTTAATTAAATATTTTTCTTTTTGAAGCGCCATCTTACATCAAATAGCGGAACTTATTATTTTTATTAAGCAATGGAACTCCGGAGAAGCAAACGCCGATTTTCAGCTGTCATCCATTTTTGAATGACTTGATCAAGCGCAGTTTAACATGATTAACTTGAGGCTCAGAAATTGAAAGGATTGGTCGCCATTTAGTGGCATTTTGAGCTCCTCTGTGCTTCGGATGGCACGTTAAGCCGTTGGTCCCGGTTGTTATCGATAGATAGCAGTCGTGAGGCTCCGTCAGATGCCTTAGGGCAGCCTGATAAGATCTGACAGTGTTGGCCACTAACACACTTCAGGTCATGTCCGTGTTGGTTTGGTTTCCCTGTAAAAAGGGCTCCATTGAAATAACCAGTTCCGCCAAATCTAGGACCATGACTTATAGCGTACCCTAGGCCCCGAAGCGGAAGCTGACGACGCAACTAGGAATACACGCTAGGATGATGAGTACGCAAACCTATAAAACTCAATTTTAAATATGCAGTGTTTTAGCGTTAGTTAAAAAGTTAATTTAATGCATAACTCTCATTTTATCGCAGTCGGTTAGTTGACTTTGCTGGGGTTGAAGCCAGCAACTTGATACCATAACGCGAAACTCATGTTATTACGCTAACTGTTTATTTAGAACTCGAAATAAAAATGTTAGTGCCATCATGAAAATAACTAACAAGTATATTTGTCTCTATTTTTATTGTCTGCTAGCTGTTTCCCGCAGCTCCGCCTGCATTAAAAATACCATACAACAACCTTTTTAATTTATTTATTTATTAAAACTTTATTGTTTCACAAAGTACACATATACTTATAACAATTGGCGGGCTTGATGCTAAGAGCATTCTCTACCAGTCAACTATTGGGAGAAACGGAGAGATAGTTTGGCGCAAAAAAGTTAAGGGGGAAAAAAGTATTACTTATAGAGCAAATTTTATCAAAAGCTTAGGTTCATACACTACGTAAACATACACAAATACTGTTTCGTTTTAAATATATACCTACATTACCAATGATGAAGTCAAGTCACATTGAGAAGTTTTCAATAACTGAGCGAGTCCAAAATGTGCGCAGGTACTCGCTTTTTAAATAAAAATTTGTTAGGACTTTCCTTAATTGCCGATGTATAACCATTTTAATCGCAGTTTTTTAATATTAGTAGGTGACAGTTCCTACACTGCGACCAGAATATGTATGGGCGGGTGGGTCTTCAATCATATTCATACCAAATTTAATCAAAATCCTTTCAGCGGATTGGCAGTGAAAGCTTAACAGACAGACGTATAGACAGACAGACTTTCGTATTTATAAATTACTAGCTGTTTCCCGCAGCTCTGCTTGCGTCAATATGTAGCCTATGTTTGACCCCGGGTCTTTAACTATATTTATACCTTTCATCAAAATCCGTTCAGCGGTTTGGCCGTGAAAGCGTAACAGACAAACTTTCGCATTTATAATATTAGTATGGACTAGCTGTTTCTCGCAGCTCCGCGTTGCTACCGCTCGCGAGTTTGCATCGCTCGCTTGATCAAAGGCAAAGCCCGCGGCCGAGGTTCGTCTCAACTGGGAGCCCCTTGTGCATTTGCCGAAAAGGCTGAGTGGTTAATAGCCCTCGCCTCAAACTGTCCCGCTGTGAATTTGAAAGCTCACAGGAGCTAAAATTGTAGGTCTGGTCAAAAAAAAAGTCCACAGCTTCGCTTACGTCAAAACGTAGCCTATGTGCCCATATGTCTATTTCCTATGTTAGTTTGGTTGACTGGAAGAGATCCCTATTTGGGATAAGTCCGCCTTTTGTTGTAACCTGTATTCTGATACTATGTTCTTTGTGTACAATAAAGATTTTTACATACATACATACATAAATCTTAACGCGATCGTTAGCATCTGCGTTAACAAAATCTCTGTTTGGTTTTCCGTGCCATCTTTTTCACAGCTATAAATAAATTCTACGTAAACAACTTAATAATATTTTTAAATTAACCGCCCAGTTTCGAAATTTAACTTTTCCAATAAAAATGATAAGCCACCAAGAGACATGTTTTGACTTTTAATGTGGAATATTGATAAGCAACTAGCACATTAAGCCGTGGGCATGTTAATAATAGTATGTTGGTCTCGGCTGCCATCTGGTGTTCGTTAAAGGTCGGTAGTCGGTAAAATTAACCACGTCAGAGGCCGAGGCGGTTCCGAAAAAGTCACCACCACCACACCACGTCCCGTATGTGTAAGGTTAATTGACCATGTAAGCCACTCGATATGAATGAATTGGAAATAGAATAAATGCTTTATAATTATTAACAATTATACTGAAATACGTTTATTATTATTAAACTTCATTTCAACATAAAAAAAACAACTTAACCATTTTTTTTTCTATATGGCTCTTACTTTCGTATTTAACCAGTATCAAGTGATTTTTTTAAATTAAGTTGTTTGGTCAAGCAAGTCTAAGGTCACGTCAGTAGTTAAGTGAAGTCAAGTTGAGTCAGAAGAGTCAGGCTAAGTGGTGGTAGAAAAACTGCATTTACCAGGAGCTTTTGGCAACAAGCAAGGAAATCATATAAATCGAACTCTGTATCACTTCCCAACACTCACGCTTGTTCTGGAACACTTTGCGAATAATCATCCATTATTAAGGAAATATTTTGGAAAATAAAATACAGCACCGATACTGCTCTTCTCAGCTTCCCGCCAAAAGGCAACTTAACCATTTTTCATATAGAAAATTGAATACCTATGGTACGGTCAGCTGCAAATCATTTAATTATGCAGTATGCATGTTGTTAAAAAAAAATTGCATTTAATTTTGCAAGTGACTGTACAAAGAAATAAGATTGAATGCTAAAATTTTAGGTAATAAATGGGAATAAGCACGCTTAGATAGAGATGGGGAAGACCTTTGCCCAACAGTGTGACGAAAACGGAAAAAAAACTTCGTTTTTATAAGTATTTTTCTAACCACGCAACAGAAGAAAAGCTTCAAAAAATATGTATTTTAAAATACCATAGACTAAGTATTTCAATATTTTTTTTTTATTTTATCATACATTTATAACGAGTGCGCTAAATGGTCAATCGACCCTGTACACCCTAGTGTTTTCGAAACCGCCTTTCCGCCTCTGATGTGGTTCCTTAAACGACCACCAAATATCAACCCGGACAAACTTAACCTGCCTTCCGAAGCATAGAATAAGCAGAAAATCAAGTGATTCAAGTTTTTTTTTCTATTTTTTTTAATAATGGTATTTACGGCCATGGATACAAGTCCTTTATAGCCCTTCTTAACTTTTCTTTCTTCTTCAGTCCTACAGTGTGGTTTCGTCAAGTCCTAGACAAGTCTAAAAGTCTAGTCGGTAGTCAAGTCTAGTCAGAAGAATCAGGCTAAGTGAAGTAGTGGAAAAACTGCACTTAGCGATTACTAGGAGCTTTTGGCAACAAGCATACAAATCACATAAATCAAACACTGTATCTTTTTTCAACACTTACGCTTATTAACGAATACTTTGCGAATAAAAATCCACTATTATTATTAATAATAATTATAAACACTTTATTGCACCAGGAAAATACAATTTAAATTAATATGCTTAAACACTAAAAAAGAATCAAATTTTGGAAAATTAAATACAGCGTCGATACTGCTCTACACAGCTTCCCGCCAAAAGTCTTTTTCTATTAAAAATACCGTTCAAAAATATTTATTTTCGCCGCGTAGTCTTCCTACGCATAGTAAGTAGGCTAAGTAGGTAAACTTTCTTCCATATAAAAAGGGGTGAGGGATTGGTCTAACCCATTCTCTGATCAGCTGTGATTCCGGCGCCATCGCGGGAATAGACAAAAGTTTTTATTTTTTTTATTTCCACAATGTTCAAAATCATGGCGGTAGTGTCTTTAATGCTGATTGGTAAGTGTAATTTTTGTGAATATTTTTTTTTCAGCTCTGACTGCGTCAAAAATTAGCCTATATTTGACCCGAGGTCTTAACTATATTCATATCAAAGGGCATTGTGACATTTTGGTCCAACCCGTCAACAATGTTGGACGTTATACCAAATGAAAGGTTTTGAAGTATACTTTATTTTATATTATGACGGCTAAGTTAATATCTAGCGCGAAGATGGTGTCATTTTCATTAGGTACGTAGTTTTTTATTAGTACTTAACTAGGTTTAATATTGAATACAATTGTATACTTATTAATGCTCGTGACTGTACATAAAATTTGCAAAAATAGAATCTAGCCAGTGTAGTTTGATCTTTCATTTAGTATGCACGCCATACATTTTAGGGGCCAATTAAGTTGGTCGTTGTTCTACGGGAACTGTTGAAAAATTCGGGATAAATTGTAGCCTACTTTCTAAGTTGGATCTCTAGCAACACAAAATCAATTCTATGCAGTAGTTTTCGCATGATGCGATTACAAACATACAGACAGTCAGGCAAAAATCTAAAAATGGTTTTGGCTTCTGTTGGTCCAATAATGACCCATCTTATTGTTCTTTCCTAAAAATCTTCAATGTACAGGCATCGACCTGTTACAATTTTTACTTTTTAAGTTTTACTTTAATTTTTTTTTTTTTAAATTTTTAATTTTTACTTTTTAATTTTTACTTTGAGCCATTCATCTATCTGGATGAATGGCTCAAAGTATGTAAAAAACACCATGTTGGCGCTCGATTTTGGTTTGGTGCTAGAAGAATGAAATTAGATATACTTAAAATGCTTTCATTTGGCATAGTTTGTATCACTGTTGATCAAAGTTGTATGTATTTGGGCCAGAGTCCATACATTTTGCTCATGGCCCTTTTATCAATATCTGTTCAGCGGATTGGACGTGAAAACAGACAGATAGACATACTTTCGCACTTATAATTTTAGTATGGATTATAGTATGGATAAGTATATCCATACTATGCTAGTCGTACGTATGTGTTCATTCTATTATGACAAAGAGATGATTTGCCTAAATATTGAATATATTCATGTAATATTAACGTAACTATATGAAAGAATGGGTTTTTATTATATTTTTCTGATTTAAGGTCAAGTTTGTCATATTTCCTTGAGTATTTTCTAAGTTGGTATTTCGGAATTTCCTCCCTCGTACACTGCGATTATGGAATGAACTCCCTGCCATGGTTTTCCCTAGTGACTATAACATGGGAGACTTCAAAAAGGGCGTTAAAAAAATCCTTCAGGGTCGGCGACGCGCTCGTGACATCTCCGGTGTTGCAGGCGTTCATAGACTACGGTAACCACTTACATTAGGTTGGCCAAACGTCTGTTTGCCTACTTAATTGTATAAAAAAAAAGTTTTAAAGTCAAAACAGTACTACATGCCTAACCACTACAATGGTTTATAGGAAGCTGTATCCATACTAATATTATAAATGCGAAAGTCTGTCTGTCTTTCTGTCTATATGTCTGTCTGTTACGCTTTCACGGCCAAACCGCTGAACGGATTTTAATGAAATTTGGTATGGATATAGTTGAAGACCCGGAGTCAAACATAGGCTACTTTTTGACGCAGGCGGAGCTGCGGGAAACAGCTAGTATTTAATATAGCTAATAAATAACAGAAATTATCTAATATATTTCTAAATAGTTATTTCCATTAAAGGAATTTTTCACTCTGTAGGTTTCGGTTTTTTTAAGTATCTTTTTCGATGATTTTTGGTTATTTATTTCTAATTTATCAACTTTTATTGTAATCATTAAAAATTAAATTAGGCTATTTTAGTTGATTGATTTCATAGTACTTTTTATTTTAAACTGGCTTTTTCTTGTATAATATTGTAGTATATTCACCATGAAATTTTAGTCGTTTTGGACCCATCGTCCAGTTACTCCATTCATGCAACTGAACAAATTTACCCAAGGAACATAGCTCGAAACATGAAAAACAAATTTGGACTTCCCATAGTAAGTTAGGTCACGTGATTAGACATTTTGTATGGAAGGTCCAAAAATTTACTCCATATTTCGACCCATGTATCTTGGGGAAAGCTGTTCAGTTGCATGAATGGAGTCACTGGACGATGGGTCCAAAAGGACTAAAATTTCACGGTGTTCACTTATATTATAGTATATGTATATAGTATGGATATATGGATTTTTAATGTATTTTTTTCCCGTTACTATTATTATAAAAATAAAATCATTTCAAAATTTTAGATGAGCAGATGTATAAATTTGATTTTATTAGTGATCATTATATTAAAAACAAACTTTTATCATATATTTTTTTTATTTGATTTTTAATATATTTATTCTAAATCATTTTTAATCAATTTAAAGCCGCCTGGTCTCAGACAGTCAAGTGGCACAAAAGAGAGGCAACAGCTTCTAAAGATAATGAACCAGGTTAGCATATATATATATATGTAGGTAATATGTTAGAGATCTATAATCCTTTTTTAGAAGGCTTTTCTTTTTCAGTCACCCTAAAGAAAATCCGTTAGTGGAATGAAGAATGTTCCCGTCTCATATAGCATTGCATGGATTTTGTTGCATGCTAAAATAAATTACTTCGAAACCTTAGATTAATAAATGGTCTGTAGCATGTTCGAAACCTATTTTGAACGTCTAAATATTTTTTGGACGCCTTATGTATATTCCCCTACCATTTTTGATTTAGAAACTTCCTTATAATCTTCCTATCGTCTCTCAAAGCATTCCTGTTTTTTTTTCTTTCTTTACGCCTTTTAATATACCTATTTAGCCAGTAGTATATAGTTTAGTTAGATGATTTAGTTTTGTCAAGTTAGTCTAGAGGACAGATTCAGACGGCAGTAAAGCAGTGTTACAATATCTCATAGCAAGAATGCTTGTTCACGAAAACTTGACTTCACTTTATTGTAACGAATTAAAAATTTAAAGAGACTAAGTAGGTGTTTTATATATCGGCCCTGTGGTATCGGCTCATACGACGTACGATTTTTTAAATTTGTCTCCATTATTCTAGGCTGTGCTCTCTGGTATCGACCTTTACCAACCAGTACGTTTTTTTAAATTTGTCTCCGTTATTTCAGGCAGCAACCTCTGGGCCGATTTTTACCTGTCAGATCAAAGAACATAGAAACCGCAATAGACGTTTCTTTTTCAATGTGCCAGATTTAAATTTGTTTTTTGTCTCCATTATTCCAGCCAGTATTCTAAGGCAACGGCTCATACCAGCCAGTACGTTTTTCTAAATTTGTCTTCGTTATTAATTTAGGCCGCACCCTCTGGGCCGACAATTGCCAGCATTTAGTTTTTTTATTTTATTTTTACAACCAGTATCTTCTATGGCATCAGCTCATAACAGCCAGTACGTTTTTTTCTTTTAATTTGTCTCCATCATTTCAGGCAGCACCCTCTGGGCCGCCAGCCTCTCCTGCGACTCCTGCGGCAGCGAATGTGCATCGGCTTGTGGCACGAGGCACTTCAGATCTTGCTGTTTCAACTACCTTCGAAAGAAGAGAGGGCCTGATACTCTAAAGGTATTTTTAATTGTTTTTTCATACAGTACCTACCTCTAATTTTTTTTTATTTGTGTCCGATTGTTGATCATTCCATATCCATACTAATGTTAAAAAATGCGAAAGTCTGTCTGTCCGTCTGTCTGTTACGTTTTCACGGCCAAACCGCTGAACAGATTTTGATGAAATTTGGTATGAATATAGTTGACGACCCGGGGTCAAATGTAGGCTACTTTTTGACGCAAGCGGAGCTGCGGGAAACAGCTAGTGTCTTAATAAACGATATTCTATTCTATTCGATCATAAGATTTAATAACGCAGATGGATGGCGGGTGTTTAGATTTAATATGGAATTTCTTAGTTACCATACCACCAGAGGCGCTGTACAGGTTTATCATACTAAATTGTTAACGCAGTCGCTAGCGTCTGCGTCAATAAAATATCTTGGTTGACGTACAGATTACTCATACTACCACAGATTACAAAATATGCTATACTGATGTTCAACCGCCATGAAAACGAGCCAACTTTCTTTGGTTACACTCATGGGCGCGCTTATACAAAGTCAATGTTACGCCATCTATCGAATACAGGAGACATTGTCTTCCTTAACTCTTTGAAGAAAAGAATATAAGTTTTGTCGGGTCCTCGGCGTTAAAATACTTAATTTAGTAACTTAATAAACAAAGCTGTTTTCGGTACAGAATTTGGATACGTAAAAAAATTAATAATTCAGCAAAAATAAGAGTCTTTTATAATTTCTCATGTTTCGGACAGATGGTGGCGTAACTTGTATGAAAATTAGTAACCAAGAGAGTCGGTGCGTTTCAATGTATTGCGATTGAATATGTAATACTTATTTCCCGCAGCTCCGCCTGCGTCAAAAAGTAGCCTATGTTTGACCCCGGGCCTTCAACTATATTCATACCAAATTTCATCAAAATCCGTTCAGCGGTTTGGCCGTGAAAGCGTAACAGACAGACAGACAGAATTTCGCATTTATAATATTAGTATGGATAGTATGTAAGTATACCAAACTTACCAAAATATTATAGCCAATTCATTTTTTACAGCTCTGGAACCCAAATCCGCAAGAAATAAAATCCGAAAATGCACAGAAAACGAAGCTTCCCTTTTACCTCGTCGAAAACATCCCTGAACCCTGGAGTTCTCTGGCTTCCACCGACTATAGACCCGACGAGGACCACCTGCAAATAGTCTATGATATTTGAATTAAAGGCGACTTCGTTCCGCCGAATACTCAAATGCGAATAGTGCTATCTCTGTCTTTTTTGTTAGGCTAGACAGGGACGGCATGGTACTTTTTAATGCGTTTGGATATTAGGCTTTGAGGCTGTAATACCATTGTTAAAATTGCATTGTTATAAAAATCAATAGAATTTAATCAAAATAAAAAATCTAATAATTAACTTTTATTATGATAATCAATAATGTGAAGATATATTCAGTCCTATTTTTTGTAAATTTAAATTAAAGTGAGCTTAATAATTTCTTGAACAAAAATACATAACAAAATTTCCTAATATTTTTGTTCATAATAATCACGAGCCTTTGTCGTATTTTATGTGAAAATTGAAATTTAAGTATTTTTATTAACCAAATTCCTCTGTTAAATAAATATCAATTAGATGCATTAAATGAATTTTAACAGCAAAATATACCCTGTCAATTTAAAAATAAGTTAAATATAATATATGAATTTAATCTTAGATTAAAAATTGGTCTCCGCGGCGCTACGACTTCTGATACTCAACGGAAATACAGAGTGCTGATGTGTAACAGTGTGTCACGTCGAGAAAACGCGCGAGATCAATTATTAATCTATGGAATTTAATATTGTGATATATAAGTACTTAACAAAATATTGTTGCTATTATTACCTACATATTGTTATACAATACTTGTCTATTAAGTTTCTTTATAGCCGATACATAAAACAATATTAAGTATGTATGTGTGTAAAAATATTAATATTTTTTTGCAGTAGATATGCATCTTATAGTTAACCAATTACTTATGAAATAAAGGTGACTAATTCAATATTATATTCATGTTTTTAAAATTTTCTGAATCTAAGGTTGAAAAAAGAAGGTAATGTTTTTATTATAATATTATTGTTTATTTTGTTCTTATTTTCAATTGATTATTATTATAATATTCTTTTAATAATCACGTCTGCATTGGCTGGATGTAAGAACGTGAATTGTAATTTAATATTAATATGTAGATAGTAATAAGTAAATAAAAAAGTCGGAATCCAGATGATCGCGTTTTATTAATAATAACACATTTATATTTTTAAATCTAACGATAAGAGATTTCAAAAGATTGCTGGAGTCTTCGCCTTAAATCGATCTTCACAACACTAGTCGCCATTTTCCGCCAGAGATTAAAAATATTTTTTATAAACAATCCCAAATTTATGTTTTTACAACGCTGTTGAAAAGTTATGAATAATGATTAACTGGTAGAGAATGCTCTTAGCATTAAGTCCGCCAATTCTTACAAGTATGTTTTACTTATGGGATAATAAAGTTGTAATAAATAATAAAAAAATTGAACATTTAAAAAAAATCAGTCTAGATTATATTTCCCTAAAAATATTTCAACTTGAGATACTTATAGGTATTTTGTGATATAAAATTTAAAATAGTTTAAATTTAAACTTTAGATGCATAAATGCAGTCTATTTTGCGTAATTGTAGTGGAAACAAATCCATTTATTGACCAGAGCGGTATAAATATTGAAAAAAATGGATAATTTTTCAATTTGAAAAAAAAACAACGTAATTTTTTTACTTATTTTCTAATTTGACAGACTTTTAAATTCTCAAAAAGTCATCAATATATATTGACTTAACTTGTACAGAGCGAAAATATACTTAAAAACTATTTTTAATTTTATTAACTAACTATACATGTCACCTCCTAGGTCTTAAATAAATTTTAAAACTAATACTTAAACAAATTTGACGTTCCGTGTTAGATACCTAATAAAAATATATTTAAAAAAGTACTTAAGTTGAATCAAGATACAGATAATATTACATTATCCGTCTTATTCATTGAAATTACTTATGTATCGTTTGATAAGCCTACTTTAATTAAATTATGTTGAGTCCCTTTCATAGGACAGGAGACAGAATATATTTTAGTTAAAATAGGCTTAAAAACGTTTTTAATTTAAGAATAAGCACAGGTCCACTTGGTGCTGGAGGCATATTTTTGAAAAGTATGATTCACCGATTATGTCGAAAGAAAATAGTTCGATATCGAACGAAAATCATTCAAGTCACAGGTTTTGCATGCTTTTCAAAAATAAGACCTGACCTTAGAACATCCATAGATCATCTCAATTATGGCGCGAATAAACGGATGACATTTTGTTCTCAATTTCTTGTTTGGCGTTAATTAATGACAATAGTAACACACTTGTTTATTAAAAAAAAGTAAACGCTACGGCTATGTCAATTATACAGCCAATCGTTGTCTTAATTTTTTTCCTGGTGTTGTCTATTTTTTCTTTCTATGAAAAGAAACCATAAATTAAAATTAATTTTATAAATAATAATTACAAAAGTCATAAAACCATTATAAGTGTAACTAAACATTTATAAACTTTAAACCATTATTGCTAAAATATGCAAACTACTGCAACTGAAATTGTATTTTTAAATAAAAAAAATGTTCATCAAAATATATAAAAATAAATAAATATGTATTTATTAGCTTAACCAATCTACATTTGCTAAATCATTAAATTAAAAACAAAACTAACAATTATGAAATTATAAATACTTATGTGAGAAACGTTGCGGGAACTTGCGAAGAGCAGTATGCGCGCTGTATTTTATTTTCCAAAATTTGTGTTTTTTTGAGTGTTTGTGCATAATATTGGTAGATACATCTTCGGAAAGTGTTCAAGAACAAGCGTGAGTGTTGGGAAGTGATACAGTGTTTGATTTATGTGATTTCCTTGCTTGTTGCCAAAAGCTTCTGGAAATCGCTAAGTGCAGTTTCTATACCACTTCACTTATCATAATACTTCTGATTCGACTTGACTAAACTACTGACTTGACTTTAGACTTGTTTGCCTAAACAACTTTGTTGTATTATATAATTTTTACTAATTACTGGCTAAATACGAAAAAAAATATACTTAAGTGACATAAAAACAAAACAAACAATTAAAATTCCAAATTTAAATTAGCTATTATCAGAATTCAGTTCTAGTGACTAGCAAAAATTTGAATTCTTTTTTTTCAAATTTTATTTGACTGTAAAAAAGTTATACAAAAACCAATTTTTTTTTAATGACAACACCAGCCAGTCCCTTGCTTTTACTGGTAATCTTTTTGCTTTCGCCTAGCTAGCTCCGCGCTGGCTTCCTGAATAGCTTCCCATAGTTTAGCTTCAGATAGAATTTGTTTCGATAGGTCGTCGATTGCATTTTCTGAGTCCATGATTGAGCTGAGAGAGTCGTCGTCTACGAACTGGAATAATAATATAAAAAAAAAAAACAATTTTAACAGTGTTCGGATCTTACGCCCAGGAAAAATAGGGATTTTGTCACACTTTTCAAACATACCACAGTGGACTGCCTACGGCTAAAATTATAATCCATACTTACTGCGTCTGTGAATCAGTCATTTCGCCTTTAGACCAAAAGGTCGTGGGTTCGATTCTTGCGGAAAGCAAACTTTGTTTAGTTGTTTCCAGTTTGGTTAGGACATTGCTTAAATCACCTGATTGTCTGATAATAATCATGTTTCCGTGTTTCGGAAGGCACGTTAAGTCGTTGGTCTCGGCTGATATCTGGTGGTCATTTAAAGAACCACGTCAGATGTCGAGAAACGGCGCAACTTTAACACCCGGGTGTACAGGGTCGATTGATTATGTAACCACTCGAATAGAATGAATAAAGTATGATATCAAGTATCACATTTTGAGGTAGGACATTTTGTAAGGAGTATAGTCCGTCTGGGAATGTACCTCCACCCTACAGAAGACCGCAGCCAAATAACACTGTGGTGCAGTGTTGTGTTCCTGCTGGCGAGTAGGGTCGCCAGGCTCCAGAGGGGTCGCTGTGCTGATAGAGGACAGATCGGCAACGCGCTTGTGGCATCTCCGGCGTTGCAGGCGTTCATAGGCTACGGTAACCACTTACCATCAGGTGGGCCGTATGCCTGTTTGCCTACTTAGTTGTATAAAATAAATAAATAAAGGAAAAAAACATGCGTGAATAAAATTATTGTACAGGAAAGTTTAACCAAAACATAAACTTTTAAGACCGCACTTAACCCCACTTAAGTTAAAATCCCAAACTGTTCCTTAGCCGTGGCGCCACTGTCTTCGTGTGATGGAAAAATACTAACAGTAAATCCGGTCGGGTAAAACGGGTCGCACGAAGGGTTCCGTAACATCCATACGAATTCATACTAATATTATAAATGCGAAAGTCTGTCTGTCTTTCTGTCTGTCTGTTACGCTTTTACGGCCAAACCGCTGAACGGATTTTGTTGAAATTTGGCATGAATATAGTTGAAGACCCGGGGTCAAACATAGGCTACTTTTTGACGCAGGCGGAGCTGCGGGAAAAAGCTAGTATTATAAATGCGAAAGTCTGTCTGCCTGTCTGGTACGCTTTCACGGTCAAACCGCTGAACGGATTTTGATGAAATTTGGTATGAATATAGTTGAAGACCCGGGGTCCAACATAGGCTACTTTTTGACGCAGGCGGAGCTTCGGGAAACGGTTAGTAATCTATAAAAATCGCAAAAATTTTAGTATTTGTTGTTATAGTGGCAACAGAAGTACATCCTGAAAATTTTAACTGTCTAACTAACACAATATATAAATTCCTTAAGGGTCGGCAACGTGCTCGTGACATCTCCGGTGTTGCAGGCGTTCATAGGCAACGGCAACCACTTACCACCAGGTGGGCCGTACGCATGTTTGCCTACTCGGTTATATTAAAAAAAAAATGTATGACAAACAATTATTTCGAATGAATATCATTCGATATCGAATAAAAAATAATTTCGAAAATAGCAGTCCTGGTGACAGACGGAGAGATGGATGGACAGCGGAATCTTAGTAATTTCCAGTTTTACCCTTTGCGTACGGAACCCTGAAAACCATTAGTTCCAATTTCGCTCACCGGTCAAAATGAAAGTTTGTAAACTAACCTGTCGTTGCCTCATTATTTCTTGGAGCGGCATCCCGGGTATTTGGGACCGTTTTCTGCCGCAACCTGTTAAGAAAAAAGTTTATTTATGTGCAGCAGTGAACGGGTTAAGCTTTAAATAAGTGAATCGTTAAAAAAATAATAATATTAAAAACAATAAAATATTTCTTTCTTAAACATGCGCGGAAATATTGTCATTACTTTTGAATAAAGAACACGCGAAGTAACATATTTACGTAGACTGAAAATCAAAATCACTTCCCGGCGCGTTCTTTGAATTTGGAACGAAGAGCGCGCCGGCAATGTTGTATGATACGGTGTGCTGTTTGAATTTAGAACTCTTTTATCTATCGTACACATTGCGTTCTCGTGGCTGTATAGCCACAGATGCGTTTACCTTTCGGCACAAACTGTAAAATAAATTAAATTTATTATGTAAAAGACCCTTTTTTATTTCCTTGCATTTTTTTAAGAAAAGCACTATATATGCCTCGGCCGAAATAGCAATTGCCTGTCTCGTATCATTGAAGTCTTCGCCTGCGGCTCGGCCTTCAAACTCATACTCGACCTGCAATTGCCTATTTCGCTGCCTTTGCAATAATGTACTATTATTTTAAAATTAATGTGATGTACTTCGATAGGGTTGCTACTCTCTCGGACTATGCGTGTGTGCGTGTCAAACATTATCTATTACGAGCTCCTCCGTGCTTTAGAAGGCAAAATAAGCCGTTGGTGGTTGTTAGCGATAGATGGTAGTCGTTAGACTGTATCAGATGCCTTTAGGTGTGCTTCCTAATAAGTCGCTCCATTGTGATTTAACTTGAATAAAGTCGGACAGAAGCCCTATTTTTCACAAGGATGACGCGAGCAAAACTGGTGAGTCGAACGATTTTCATCTGACTCACCGATATTGATTGATGCATATTTTCGAAAATCTAAATAGAGAGGTGAAAGAATGATGAAAGACCTTATAAGGTTCGCATTGACGGTCGGAAAAATATGGAATAATCAAAAAAGCTGTTTAACCTGTAAAAGCATTGCAAAATGGCCGCTTCTTCGGTGTTGCCATCATCTCGTCTGTCAGTCTGGGATCGTAGTTTCTTGGTAACTGAAACATTTAGTTGATCCAAGCGTTATTTTGAGGAAAGAAATAACAAAACACTTAGCAAACTATTCTGCGAGCTTCCACAAAGTTTAAAGATACGACATCCATACTAATATTATAAATACGAAAGTCTGTCTGTCTGTCTTTGTCTCTCTGTCTGTTACGCTTTCACGGCCAAACCGCTAAACGGATTTTGATGAAATTTGGTATGAATATAGTTGAAAACCCGGGGTCAAACATAGGCTACTTTTTGACGCAGGCGGAGCTGCAGTCTCTGTGATAATCTGTGGTGCCACAGAATACAGAATATCTAAATAATATATTCAACTTGGACTAAAAAAACATAACGATTGTAAATAAACCCGATTGTTTGATTATAATTAGGATTCCGTGCTTCTGAAGGCAAGTTTAGCCGTTGGTCCTGTCAAAGGCCAAAAGCCGCGGTACCGAAAAACTCTGACAAAAGGGTGTACAGGGTTTATTGACCTCGTCAATCATAAGAATAAGGTCCCGTTTTTACTCTTTGTACTTGTATACGGAATCCTCAAAATATACTTACAGTGGCTGTGTGATATGAATCGAGGTACAGCAAGCCGACGAGGAGCAACAACGAAACGCGGCAAAGCGGTGCCATGGCGGGAAATTTGACAACGCGCGCTTTTCACAAAATGGCGGATCTAGTTTAGAAATAAAAACAGATATTCATATTTTATTTACACATGAATTCATGAAGTAACACGATGTTCGGTAACGGACTTACTTTATTTCTTCATACACATTGACAAGTATAAATACAAAGATTATACACAACATATTCCCTTACAAAATGTAAAATAAATTAACTAACTCTTCTTCCCCACAAAAAAAACTACAAAAGAACATGAACTTAACTATTACGTATAACAACAGTTTCAGCTAAAACTTACTTAAACAAATTAGCCAATTCAACTCTAGACTTACGAGCAGCAGCTATATGTGGCGGACTACGCTCTCTACGCCTAAAATCATTTACAGAAATATTGTCATGTAGTGCTTCCTAATCATTGTCATCACTATCCTGTCCTACATCATCTACAATATTTGCAAATGCCTTAGGAGACCCACAACGTGGCCGTAACTTAATTAAATGTCTCCTATTGCGCCTGAACCTCTTACCACGTTGATCTACCACAAAGTACGATCTGGGAGCAGGTGCCCTATCAGTTACTTCCATCTCAAGACGATTGCCAGTATTCCCGCCTACCACAATCAAATCGTCTCCTTCATGTAAGACTGGTAAATTGTCCGCTCGCAAATCTAATCTCGCCCTATTGTTCTTAACATTAAACATTGCCCTATCATAATCACCAGAATTATTCCTAAATGATTCTAACTTAGAAACATGAGCTGGCAAACGAGTGCTTAATTTGCGACTTATCATAAGTTCCTCAGAACCAGCCAGACCATCTCTAGGAGAAGTTCGATAGTTTAATAACCCCAAATAAAAATCCGAATTTGAAGCTGATGCTTTCTTGATCAATTCTTTGACAGATCGCACAGCACGCTCACTTCGCTCATTAGATTGTGCATTGTTAGGCGACGATGTTCTAAGTACAAATTCCCATTTTCGTACAAAACAGAAAACAGGCAAACTCTTTAGAATTTTAACAGGGTTCATTATCAGTTATTAATTTAGATGGAATCCTATGACGAGCAAATTGATCTTTCATAGCCATGATAATACTTTTAGAAGTAATAATATCTTATGTTTTCGCGATTGTTATTCATTAAATTAAACTATTTTAATACGGTTTTATCGCGTTTATTACTTATTTATTACACCTGACCTTTCAAACACTTTACAGCGTTCATGGTCGCAGGCAGACTAAGTTAACATTTGTCTTTGATGTCATAAGATTACAAACTACCGCCAGAAATTTCAGGCGTAATAAATAAGTAATAAACGCGTCAATAACTTTTAGAAGTAATTGACGGTAAAGGACACACCTCAACATAATTAGAAAATAGTCTACCAATATTAAAAACATATTGCAATTTAACTCAAAAACATCGGACCCAACCTTATACGTCGGAAGAGGCGGAATATCATATGTTTAAGTGTGGCATTGGACGTGAGCGAGCCACCAGATTAGGACATATACCTACGACATCGATGCACCATCTGTAGTACATTTCGCGCCATTCCTGGCCAGAACATGACTTCACGTGCCCTGCGCTTACATCTGTCTAGTCCTAAATGCCCCTCATGTACACGCAACGCCATTTCTCCTCGTAAACGTTGTGGAATGTATACTAAATTGTCTTTGAATATAATACCATCCTTATACTCAAAACATTTCTTAAAATCCCATGCAAACCGAATAGCCGCGTCCAGATTAAACTTGTTTGTAGGCCAACCTTTTTTAATGAGATCAATCTACATTTTACATTCCGAATTTTCTTTTATAAATTTTTTAATCATTTCTAAGTTACTGTCACTAAATCAGACATACTTCAATAAAAAACAACTCTGGGTTTTCATTTCTTCTGATAACTTCTCATCTTATATCGGTAACGCAGCTCTTGATAACGTATCAGCTACAAACACATATTTAACCTTGTGCATACCAAACAGAAAAGTCGTACCGTTGTACCCTCAGAATCATTATTTCTTAAACGAACATAAAATAATATTTCTGTGACATAAAAGGGTGTGTTACAGACAAAAACCACTTATTTCTATCTTTATTCATAATGCGAAATAAGTCACAATTACAACTAAGTGAAGTCTAAAAGGAAATGTTATATACAAACATTAACTTTTTCTCCTACTAATTGCTCAATCGAAAGAAATATCCAACTTTTAATGGACTTACTAAATTATGCAGTTCGCCGTCTCTTTGAAAGAAAGATAAATATTATACAAGTCAATTGACATATAATAAAGGAAAAGAATTAATTTATATAGTTTTTGTCCGCAGCTTCGCATTCATCATTCAATTATTTATTGTACCATAAAAAAAAAACATAATTATGTCTATGTTTTCTCCATATATAACTGTTTTTAATACGGTTACTATTTTTAATCAGACTTCCACTTTTATAATATTATAAGGGAAGTAATTTGGCTCATATTACTAGAAAATAATAAATTTTAATTTTTGCCCGCAGATTATCATATATGCAAGATCTTTACTTTGTCATTGAAAAAAAAAAATGTTGATAAAATTTCAAACAATGTGTGTAAAGCGGAATTATTTAAATTTCTTCCCACGGGAATTATGTCTTTGTCCGGGAAAGGTACCCAATGTCCTTCTCAGTAAGAACTCAGTACTCAAAATTTCTCTCGTATAGGAAACGCAGCTCTCAGCAATGATACGACTATGAAGAAGGAGGGAACCTGTGCCTCTACTACGAGATTTAATTAACGCAGCCCACTAACGACCGCATAAAATAGTAATGTTTAAGGGTATTGGCCATATTCTACTCTTTGTGCGTGAGCCATTCCTACCTACCTGGGGATTTCATGAAAACGGTGGTAGTGCCTATTGTAAAAAATAAAACGGGTGATTTTACTGATAGAAGTAACTATTGCCCCTTGCCACCATTATAGCCAAAGTATTTGACGGACTGCTTAATACACAGTTGGACAAATACATCGTGCTTCACGATAATCAATTTGGGTTTCTCTCTGTCAACTGAGAGTGCCATGCTGGGTCTTAAGCATACCGTCAGGTATTATACTGACCGCAACACTCCTGTGTACGGCTGCTTTCTCGACCTGTCGCAGGCTTTTGACTTGGTTCGATATGACTTACTGTGGAGTAAGTTAGATAGATAGATAGATACCCACCCTCTTTAATTTATATGTCAATGGGTTGATCGCCGAGCTCAGTAGCCAGCCTGTTGGCTGTCACGTTGATGGTGTGTGTGTCAACAATTTAAGTTATGCAGACGATATGGCCCTGCTGAGCGCGTCGGTCTGCGGCCTGAGAAAGCTTGTAGGGATTTGCGAGAGGTAAGCGGGTAGCCACGGACTTTTATACAATGTTAAGAAAAGTCAATGCATGGTCTTTGGGGCGGGTGCTAAGTATCCCAGGAATGTACCACCAGTAAGAATAAATGGTATGCCTCTGGAGTGGGTTCGTCAATTTAAGTACTTGGGTCACATAATAACTGCCGACCTTAAAGATAATGTCGACATTGACAGGGAGCGGAGGGCATTGTTAATTAGAGCCAATATGATTGCCCGCAGGTTTGCTCGATGTTCACAACAGGTCAAAATTGCGCTGTTCAGGGCTTATTGTACGTCGATGTATACATGCAGCCTGTGGGCAGACTATACTAAGAAGAGTTACAATGACCTCCGCGTCCTTTACAATAATGCGTTCAGGGTGATATTGGGGCTGCCCCGATTCTGTAGCGCTTCGGGTATGTTTGCGGAGGCGCGAACTGACTGCTTTCATGCAACCATTCGTAAGAGGAGTGCGTCCCTAGTGCGAAGAGTACGGGCCAGCTCCAATGTCATTTTAAAAATGATCGCCGAAAGACTGGATTGTCCATACACCCAGCGTTGCTGTGACAGACATGTCGCGGTGTCTGTGCCGCTGAGGAGGTATTGACATCCTAATTAATTTTTAGTATTAGGTTAACGTGACTTTTATTATTTATATATATTTTTATTTATTTTCATTCCAAATCATTAATGTAAAATTTTATGTGTATTTTAATTTTATTTCTCATTGTAGTAAATTTGCATATTTATTATTATTTAATTTTTATTAATGTGAATATGGATCTTTGTAATCCGAAATAAATGAATTTTATTTATTTTTATAAAGATTTAATATGGAATTTCTTAGTTACCTTACTATCCGCCAGAGGCGCTGTACATTTTGTCATGCTTTTGCAATTGTTAACGCAGTCCCTAGCGTCTAAGAAAATGGTTGACGTACTGACACTTCTTAACGACTGTCATTCAGCGATAAAAGTACGAACTAACGTTAAAAATGTCATCAATCTGAGGCAGATAGAAATTTGGTATAATTTTGCCGCCTGTTTCACGTTAAACCTCATTGGGAATTAGCTAGTAGTCAGACAGGGGGTCTGGGTAATACAAAATAAATTGTGTTATAATGATGTATTTTTTGTGCTAGTAAATGGTGCAATAAAGTGTTCATTAACGTACATGGTGCATAAATTAAGATCTATGTCATTCCCTTAGTCTGATTTTACGATATCTGCTAGAAAAGAAGGGTGGTCTTGTGCCTAAAGCCCAGTATACTACGAAAAGCTCCGAACGTGCTACGGATAGCTACGAAACTCTACGAGAGTGCTACGACAAGTCAAAATTAATACTTAGTGTATTAAATTTTGGTGGAGTTGTTAATTAAAAATAAAAATCGACTATCGACTTGTTAGTTAATTAAATAGATTTCAATAAGTACTCCTCTCTTTAACTCATGTAATTGAACCCAATTGTCAAAATTAAACAATTACAAAGTTTATTTTCTAAGAGAATTTACTAAGTGATGAAAGTTAACTTGAAAGGTCAAAGGTTACAATAGTTAAGATAACTCAAATAGGTCTTTCAGTAGATTTAATCATGTTGTAATCGTGTAAGCAATACCGAGCTCGTCCTGGAGGCCTATTTTTGATTTGTAATGACTAATCTATTATCTATTATATCTATTATACTATAATAAAAGAGTAGAATCGACCTGTCTGTACATTTATTATTTTGGCTAGAAAATGAGAGGGGGGCGACTAAACATGAATAATATATTACAAAAAAAGGTTTTATATCAATCTTGTCTGTCAGTCTGTCTGATCACGCTAATCTCAGGAACTACTAGATAGATTTGAATTTAGTTTTCACAAACTGATTGGTCTTAGCTCAGGCCAACATCTAATCTTTGTTTCATCAAAATCGGACATCAGAAAAGAAAGTTATCATCAATTAAAGTTTTTTTCAATTTCTCCTGATAAACAGGAACTACTGGAGAGAATTGAATTTAGTTGTCACGAACAAATTGGCAACACCTAATATTTGTTTCATCAAAATCTGGCATCATGAAAAAAAGTTATCATCATTTAAAGCTAGTTTGTCAAATAAAAATCGTTCAAATTTGGATTATTCGACATTATTCGCATTTCTATCCCGAGCTCCTACGTGCTTCGAAAGGCACGTTAAACCATTGGTTCCGGTTGTTATCGATATATTGCAGTCGTTAGGCTGTGTCAGATGCTTTTAGGCAATCTGAAAAGATCTGACAGTTTTGACCACTAACATACCTGGGGACATGTTCCTGTTGGTCTGGTTGCCCCATAAAAAGGGTGAGAGTTTATAAGGCAGTCGCTCCATAGTGATAACCAGTATCTCCAGTAATCTAGGGACACGATTATTTGAAAAAGACGCATTAGTTTCGTTTCCTCGCATGTGTAAAAATGTCCACCGTGAAATTTTAGTAGTTTTGGACTCCATTCATGCAACTGAACAACTTTCCCCAAGATACATGGGTCGAAATATGGAGTATATTTTTGGACCTCCCATACAAAATGTCTCATCACGTGACCTAACTTACTATGGGTAGTCCAAATTTCTTTCTCATGTTTCGAGCTATGTTCCTTGGCGAAATTTGTTCAGTTGCATAAATGGAGTCACTGGACGATGGGTCCAAAAGGACTAAAATTTCACGGTGTATACTCGTAAAAGTGAATTTGGTTTTGTACATTTGTTGTTCGCCCTTCACGCTTCACCTAATGAACCAATCTTCCTGAAATTTCTCATACACATAGTCAGACTGAAAAGGATATTGAATATCTTTCATTAAAAACTACAGTTTTCTTGAGATTTATCTGTTTCTGTTTACTCGTGCAAATCCACGGGCAAAAGCAACTGTAAGCATATTATATTATGAACCAGTGGCACATCACTGGTTCATAATATAATATGCTTACAGTTGCTTTTTCCGAAAATTAAATTGCTGGAAACGTTCCGTCGAAATATTAAGCAAAGTTGTAAATAAGTTTTCCATTACAATATCACTTTTAAAATAATAAACTAAATAAGCAATACATATCCTTCTGTAATAAACTTGACATGTTTGTTTTTAATTTTATTTTATCAATTTTATATAATTTTAATTATGTGATATTGCCATAAAGACCAAACATGTTGTGACAAATGTTTTTATTATAAGATCTTTCTATGTAAATACACATGTTTTAACAAAAAAAGCGAAATTGAACGTATAATGTATAAAAAATATTTACAGATTTCGTCAACAATTTAGACCAATTCCCATTTGTTTTTGGGAAATATCCCGGTGATTTGGGAACGTACCTGAAAGGTTTTCAAATTACTTGGGAACATTGTTGGAAAAGAGATTAGATTCTTTTGCTCGCGTTGGAAACGTTCCCATAAAACAAGGAAACGAAGAATGGCTACGGCTTTCAGTCCGTCAATTACGTGTCATGTAATAAAATCAGTCGACCAGTTATATAAATAAACTAGCTGTTTCCCGCAGCTCCACCTGCGGTATATAGCCTATGTTACGCAGGGTGAATGTAGCTTTCCGGACAGTAGAAATCGGCACAGTAGTTTTTGAGTTTTTTCATTAAAAACATACACACAAAAATACAAATCTTTCCTCTATATAATATTATTTATTTATAAATTTATTGATAAACGTTCCCCGAGAACGGGAATTTGGGAAAGGCACATTACTAAATATGACACAGAAGCCCACTCGATCCCAAAATATATTACTATGCCACGCCTAACTTTATTATCAGCAATAGGAACAATTGGCGTAAGTCATTACTTGATTGCGCAGAAATTGACGGATATATACTATAAGTAGGTAAACTACCTATAAGTTACTAGTGTGTAATATGGTTTTTATTACATAGAGGATTATTTTCGTAAGTTTGGTTAAGTAACAAGTATTATTGTAAGAATTGAAGGAATATTATTTTACTCGATTGCGGCTAAGCGAAAAGGAGGGTTATGTTGTTATACTTCTAAATTTGATTAGATTGCTTCCGCGATAAGTCCGCCTTTGTACCTGACTGGTTGTTGTTGAATGTTTTTCTTTTTTTTTGACCTGTATGTTGGTTCAGTATGTTTTGTTCCGTAGCCAAAAAACGGCTTAACCGATTTTGATAAATGATACATCGGTAGATTCATCTTTTCGGCGTGAGTGTTGTGATTGGGGAAAAAATTGCTGCAAGGCGCGTTTTATTGTATGGCGGTTGATATGTACGTGTATGCGTTAGGACTTGAGTTGACTTAGGTTTAGGTTAAGCAGGGCAGAGAACCTCCTCGAGTGCCCGGTCCTTTGAAAGCTTTGCATTCTCACTTGATCCCAAGGATCCGGTGAGAGGGCGGGCTGACAAGGGATTCGGGACGGTGCACCCTGGGTGACAGTTAATAACTCCCTGGTAGTCGGGGTCTTGTTGACTGTCGGCCAATTTCTGCCAACAGCCCACTCCACCGCCGTCTATGATGAGACGGCGAACGGATGTGGGTCTGGGGGACGGGCGTGGTCCATTTATGGGCCACTGTCTGGTTTGGGGGGTGACCGAAAGGCCAATGGACGGGGCCGAAAGGCCATGGCTGGGAGTCCCACACTCTGTGCGTAAAGGCATTTCCCCTCCGTTAACAAAAAAAAAAGGTTTAGATTAAGTTAGTTTGTTTTACATTTATATTTATCGTATCTATTGTACTGTACACTCTTTGATGCCCATGTACTCTTTTTTTACTTTGGTTTTCGGGTTGACTGGAAGAGATCTCTATTAGGGATAAGTCCGCCTCTTGTTGTATTCTATTTTGTTGTAACAATGTTCTTTCACAATAAAGTTTTTACATACATACATACATATTCTTCGTCCAAGCGTATTTTCCTAGTTGCATCGTCAGCTTACTCTTCAGAGACTAGGGTACGCTGTAAGTCATGGTTCTAGATTTGGCGGCACTGGTTATTACATGGAGCAATTACAAAGAGGAGATGTCGTTTGAAATGGCGCAGTGATGTGATCATTGGCGCCTCGCCGACACTGCAGTGGGCGGAGCTTGTCATTGCTCGTGCTCCATGGTTGGAACCACGGCCGAAACCAAGCATGTCGCACGTCTGCCTTCCGCCCCGTGTAGCCTCACAAATACTTTATTACAAAACGCTTATTACGGCATCTCCTCTTTGTAATTGCTCCATGGGTTATTACTATGGAGCGACTGCCATGTGATCTCCATAATCATTTTTACAGGGAAACTAGACCAACAAGAACATGGCATACGTAACATATATTCTATAATCTGTGATATATGCCATCAATGCATAAGATTTTCCGTCCCGCCCTGCGGCGCGCGATGGGGTGTCCGTTATTGCAGAAAATATCTTAATTGTTAACTTTATGACATGTGGGAAATGAATCCAACTGTTGTGTTGTGAGATGAATGAACTAAAATGCATTGATTCAATTTTCATACAATTTGAAAACGAACCATTTTTTAGCACAATAAAAGGGAATAAATTAAAGAGTTGAGAAGTACTAAACTAGAAATCAATTAAATCCAGATGATGAATTTTTAGTGAATGAATGAATGAATACGTTATTGCATGATATGATCTACCACATCATGAAGTGATCAATTCAGCGACATGGCCACGACATATATTTACCTATTTATTTTTTACTAGCTTTTTCCGCTCCGCAGTAGCCTATGTTTGACCCCGGGTCTTCAACTATATTCATACCAAATTTCATCAAAATACGTTCAGCGGTTTGGTCGTGAAAGCGTAACAGACAGAGAGACTTTCGTATTTATAATATTAGTATGGATTTATATATTATATAAGTATTTATTATAAGTAGTTTATGTATCGTGTATTTCTGTTATTCTGCCCAGCGTTGTTCTATTCTTAATGCACCATATCGCGTATTTCGCCCTTCTTTTATATTACGAACTACCATAGAGTTGCCTGGAAGAGATTGCTTATACGATAGGCCTTATCGTTTACAAACTATGTTTAAGTTTTATGTGACATACTTATGTTCTATTGTTCTGTATGCAAAGAAGTGTTAAATAATAATTGAGGCGATATACTTATACCGCCTCTTATATACTTATATATGACCAATTTCGCTCACGAGTTGTCATACGACGATTTTAAACACATTTGCGATGAAAAACACACTCATATTACTAAATTTTTATTATTTACACAATAAATAAAAGTTCTCAAGCGATATCAAAACATTTTTTCACATTAACTTTTGTTGGTACACTGTGAACACTTTTCTTTACATCACTTACCTACATGTATGTTTGTTAATGCATTGCTACGTTTGCTACGTTTATTTATCTATTTAAGTTTATTAACCTTATATACAAATCTATAAATACAAATATAAGGACGCGCAAACGTTTTAAGGCCAATAAATATAGTTTTTTGTATTTATTATTTAGATAGGATAGTTAGTTTTAATTTTTATATGTTTACTTGTGATATACCAATAAATGTTTTCTTAATAAGTAGTTCTTGATTCTGTTTTAAAGCTTCGTCCTTATTTCTTCCTTTTAAGATTTAAGTTAAGTCAGCCTACTTATCAACATTCGATTTTAGCCTGTCTTACGAGTATAACTGACGAAGTCAAATTTAGGTATTCTTCCCTAGATTAAACCGACATTTTTTAATATTAGTACCTAAATTTAATACAAATGTTGATTGTGACTTTAAAAGACAGCTGATCTAATTTTTGTAAGATTAACTCGCAATTGTTTTCTGGTTTTGTATTGTTTTGCATGATTTTGTTTGGATGATGTGTGACACCACTGACTTCACTTTTGTATGCCCAGTAGGCTAAACGTGTATGTGCTTAATACTTTCAGTGTACCATCTTGAATTCAACATGTTTACAAAATAATAAATGATTATTGATTAACAAATAGATTAAAAATGGCGCCATTGATACACACACACACACAGAGCAGACCCTGTCAGTCATTTTTTTTAGCAATGGGTTTACGGCCATAGATGCAAGTACTTTATAGCTTTATTTAACCCCTCATTGATTATGGTGATGTGTGTTATCAGAATTTAACTGAAGAACAGCTGAACAAACTGGAGCGTCTAGTAAACAATTGCATTAGATTTATTTTCTGTCTCCGTGATCATATTTCGGAATACCGTTACGAGCTTAAATGGCTGCCGCTGCCTGCAAACGCAGGAATTTACATATATTATGTCAACTTCATACTATTCTCTACAATCCACTAGCTCCCGATTAATTTAAATCTGACTTCAAACTTTAAAGTTCTACCCATGAAAGAATCCTGCGTTCTTCCAACAGTATGACCCTCGCTTCTCCTTTTCACCGTTCCGGGGTTTTCTCCAATTCCTTTGCTGTGACGGCTGTTAGACTCCGAAATTATCTTCCTGAGTCCATTAGAACAGTGTCCAGTCGTGCCAACTTCAAAAGGCTTGTCCATGATCTTCGAGCTCTCACGGTCACAGGAGCCAAATTTAATCAGTTACAAGCACAAATACATATTGAGTTGCAGCTATTATTTCGTAAATAAGTCTCAAAATTAGGTGTATATCTATATATATAAAAATTAATGCCACTTTTCGTTGTAATTTTATTACTCAAGAACGGGCTCACCTATCCAAACCAAATGTTTAGGCTTTGTTCGGACTATTTAGTAGATGGTTTATGTGAAGTTTGCACAAAATCGGTCGAGCGGTTCTTCATTTATCACTTTATACGTAGCGAAGCACGTACCGGGCCGCTAGTCGCTTGTATACTTATATGTAAGTTTATTATGTAAGTGTATATTTATATATCTTTTATTATGTAAAATTATTGTTCCCTTGATCGTACGCGTGCGAAGGCGAAGGAAGATCTAGTCCATAATATTATAAGAACGTATTCAATTTTACAATCGTACTCAGTACTTTCTGTTAAAATAATACATTACTTAAAGATGTTATTCTTTCATCTGTCCTTAAGAAAACTCCTTTCAAGTAACGTAAAAATGTCAAGAAATTGCATTCCTAGAGGGCTATTTCTGAAAAGTATGACACACGCGAAATCGGTAAGTCGAATGACATACATCCATTATACAATTCAAAAAATAGAGAGGTAGGACATTTTGTAAGGAGTAGTCCGTCTGGGGAAGTACCTCCACCCTACAGAAGACCGCAGCCAAATAACACTGTGATGCAGTGTTGTGTTCCTGCTGGTGAGTAGGGTCGCCAGGCTCCAGAGGGGTCGCTGTGCTGACAGCGGACAGGTCGGCAACGCGCTCGTGACATCTCCGGTGTTGCAGGCGTTCATAGGCTACGGTAGCCACTTACCATCAGGTGGGCCGTACGCCTGTTTGCCTACTTAGTTATATAAAAAAAAGTAGGGCTTCTGTACTAATGGCTCCTTGTTAAAGTTTTTAAAGGTTTTATTTATCCCATTGTTGTCAGACTCGGAAATCATGGGTTGGATTTGATTTACACCGTAAGCAGTAAATATTTTGTTAATTACTGTGTTTCGTACATGGAGCAATTACAAAGAGGAGATGCTGTAATAAGCGTTTTGTAAGAAAGTATTTGTTCAGCTACATGGGGCGGAAGGCAGACGTGCGACATGCTTGGTTTCGGCCGTGGCTCCAACCATGGAGCACGAGCAATGACAAGCTCCGGCCACTGCAGTGTCGGCGAGGCTCCAATGATCACATCACTGCGCCATTTCAAACGGCATCTCCTTGTAATTGCTCCATGGTTTGGTAGTTTCCAGTTTGGTGAGGATTACAGTCTTGATGTCCTTGTTAGATAAAAATGAATCGTGCTTCGGAAGGCGTTAAGCCGTTCAGTTTCAGCTGCCATCTAGATATCGTTAAATGAATCACGTTAGAGGCCAGGAACACTATTTTATATAACGTATGTTTCAAATGTAGAATGATAATCGTTTCGATATCAAACAAAAGTTATTCGACTCGCCGACTTGTCAAAAATGCTCTCGTGGTGCTCTACTTTTGCATTGTATGAACTCGCGAAATGATTTTCATTCGATATAATCGGTGAATAGAACGAACAATTAACATTTGGCTAGTTTTGTTTTTTGGTCAATTGAAAATTTTGCAAAAATGTGATACTACGCTAGGGTTATATGCAATTAATGAAGCTGTGAACGCTGTAAAGTGATTGAAATGTTAGGTGTTAATCCATACTAATATTATGCTGTCTGTCTGTCTATCTGATATGCTTTCACGGCCAAACCGCTGAACGGATTTTGATGAAATTCGGTATGAATATAGTTGAAGACCCGGGGTCAAAAATAGGCTACTTTTTGACGCAGGCGGAGCTGCGGGGAAAAGCTAGTAAATAATAAACGCGATAAAATCCATCTTAAAATAGTTTAATTTAAATTTAATTTAGTTTAATGTACATGCAATTATTTTAATTTTGGAATCTTCTTTTTGGAAGTCTGATAAAAATTATAAAAGGGTAAGTCCATACAAATATTATAAATGCGAAAATCTATCTTTTTGTCTGTTTGTCTGTTACGCTTTCACGGCCAAACCGCTCAATGGATTTTAATGAAATTTACACAGCGATTATGGAATGAACTATGCCATGGTTTTCCCTAGTGACTATAACATGGGAGCCTTCGAAAAGGCCGTGATAAAATTCTTTCAGGGTCGGCAATGCGCTCGTGACATCTCCGGTGTTGCAGGCGTTCATAGGCTATTGTAGCCATTTACCATCAGGTGGGCCGTACGTCTGTTTGCCTACTTAATTGTATAAAAAAAAAATTGGTATGAATGAATATAGTTGAAGACCCGGGGTCAAACAAAGGGTACTTTTTGACGCAGGCGGAGCTGCGGGAAACAGCATAATTAATAAGTACAAAAGAAAAGTTCGTAAAAAAATTCAGAGAGTTTTATTTTAGCATAAGATTTACAATATGTCTCATAGTAATGTCATAATTGGTATCTAGGGTAAGGGAATGGTACGCGAGTGTTTGTTTACTGAGTAGAATTTAGATTTTTTAAATGAAATGATATTCAACATCCATGCTAATATTATAAATGCGAAAGTCTGTCTGTCTTTCTGTTACGCTTTACGGCCAAACCGCTGAACGGATTTTGATGAAATTTGGTATGAATATAGTTGACGACCCGGGGTCAAACATAGGCTACTTTTTGACGCAGGCGGAGCTGCGGGAAACAGCTAGTATTATCATAAACTGGAAGTTGTCAGCGAAATATGTATGTTCGCAATAAACTTAATAAAAACGGTCAAGTGCGAGTCGGATTCGCGCACGAAGGGTTCCGAACCATTATCTATTAAAACGGCAAAAAAAATTATGTCTGTTGTATGGAAGCACCATACATCTGATTATTATGTTTATTTGTGTTAATTGTTCAGCAATAGAAACATATGTGACAATGTCAACTATCTAACTATTTCTCTAAACAGTATTTTTATTCCTAAATGTGTAACATATAATAAAATATATATATATATAAAGCATAATTATGGCAGATGTCCTAATTTCTATGACAATAACCCAGATTCAAACCAACCAAACTTTATCACCATAGCCCATTAATTCTTTTCACTCATTAGAAATAGTTCCTCCTCCTGTCGAGACCTGTTCATGGAAATGTCAACTATTGATATAGCCGAGGACGGGTTTTAGCAGGAGAACCACATGACATCAACTTCTCCAAAGGGACTCTACGCCTTGGATCAATATCCCCGCGCAAGCCTCTCAAAGGACCGGGGCAACCCGTGAAATCCAAACGGAAATACGTACTTATAAATCAACATCCTAGCGTGTATTCCTAGTTGTGTGGTCAGCTTACGCTTTGGAGCCTAGGGTACGCTGTAAGTCATGGTCCTAGATTTGGCGGAACTGGTAATCACAATGGAGCGACTGCCGTCTGACCTCCGTAACCCTTTTTACAGGGAAACCAGACCAACAGGAACATGAACCGAGGTGTGTTAGTGGTCAACACTTTCAGAATTTTTCAGGCTGCCCCAAGGCATCTGACACAGCCTCACGACTGCTAACGATAACAACCGTGATCAACGGCTTAACGTGCTTACCGAAGCACAGAGGAGCTCAAGATAGAAAATGCCACTAAAATGGCGACTTACTATTGGATTAAGAGTGGTCGCGTCACGTTGTGGCTTGACACGCACATTCTCTGACGAGCTTTTCAAAACTCACTTTTAAATATTCCACAAGAATATTTACATTGTAATAAACTTTGAAACATATAGCTAAAACGGAAAAACATGAAGTTGTTCATACGGATAACTTGAGGCGTATGTATTACAAGAAAACTTTTCGTGTATGTACGTACATCATAATCTTAATCATATGCTTTAAGTCCGCCATTTACAATAATAATTATGTAATAAACAACACTATGTGCATAGTGATTTCTTATGTTTTTGCGATTGTTATTCATTAAATTAAACTATTTTAATACGGTTTTATCGCGTTTATTACTTATTTATTTACACCTGACGTTTCAAACACTTTACAGCGTTCATGCTCGCAGGCAGACTAAGTTAACATTTGTCTTTGATGTACATAAGATTACAAACTACCGCCTGAATTTTTTATTGGGAACTATTCCGATTCACGCAGTATTGGCTCACAGTATCTAAGGGTCTTGCAGTCTGCTTCCGAGTTTGCGATTTTATTAAGTTAATGACTGGGTCCCAAGCTGGCGGTACCTGCCATCCATCCTCTCTATTGAAATTAGGATGTTTTTTTTCAATTTCAATAGCTTCACGTAACATCCTTGGAATGAATCTGTTTTCCTTTGCAAGGACTTGAGGATTATCAAAACGCATATAGTGGTTGGGTTTGTCTAGAGCATGTTCACAGACTGCAGACTTGGTTGAGCGTCTATTTTTCATGTCAGCAATATGTTATAAGTAATAAACGCTATAAAACCGTATTAAAATAGTTTAATTTAATGACTATGTGCATAGCATTGTTTAATTATCTACCAGATGATTGAAAAATGTTAAAAGGAATGACATTTAAGTTAAAATTGACGGAATGTTACAGAAACATTCTTTTTACTACGTACGAGAATATATTGACTATTGTAAATTGCACAAAAGTAATGACTAAGTAGTTACTAGATATATTTTCATCAATCTTTCAATGTGTTAATTTTAATTTTATTAGTAATTGGACTTAGAGTATATATTTGATAATTGTTGGACTTATTTTTATTAATTGTTGGTTAGGTGTTTTGTTGACATTTGCACGCCTTAATATGAGGTCAAATACATTGAGCGACATAACTGTTTTAAATAACTTCCTGTACTGTATTTTGGCAATTAAATGATTTGATTTGACAAATAACATTAAAAGATATTATTATAACTTAAGTACAAAAAGTCTGTATTCTGTATATAAAAGTGGGTTATTCTGATAGTCCTTATCGTTTCTTGTTATTATATAGCACTAATAGAATAGCTATTTAGATCCCATACTGCGACCAAATCCGCAGACATATTAAAAAAGGGAGATGTCAGGAGTACCCGTAATCGACGAGCGTGTATGACGAGAGTGATGAGCGTAGAAGCGAGGGAAGTCTGTAAGGATCGTAGCAAATGGAAATCCGTAGTCTCTGCCTACCCCTACAGGAAAAAGGCTTGATGGTATGTATGTATGTATGTATTTAGGTCCCACTGTTGGGCCAAAGCTTCCTTTCTCTGTTTCCACTAAAACAATCTCTTAGTTCGCCTGACCATCATTTTTTTTATACAACTAAGTAGGCAAACAGACAGACGTACGGCCCACCTGATGGTAAGTGGTTACCGTAGCCTATGAACGCCTACAACATCGGAGATGTCACGAGCGCGTTGCCGACCTGTCCGCTGTCAGCACAGCGACCCCTCAACATAAACATAAAAAAATTCCGGCACTATCTGATGGTAATGAGCGTCGAAATATTCATACGCATCGATGTACATCGATGGCAAAGTGCCCAGAAGGCTGGCAGCATTGCCACGTTGAATGGCAATGCATAATATAACTTATTTGTATCTTTTATTTTTGCACCCACAAATTGTTCTGCAAACCCCAAACGTTAACGAACTGTTAGACAATGATTCTGGAATTAAGTTTCATTTGTACTACGAGTAAACACATTGGTATTTTGTGCAATAAAGTTTAAATAAAAATTCCAAAATTACAACTTTTGGCGGGAAGCTGTGAAGAGCAGTTTTGGCGCCGTATTTTATTTTCCGAAATTTGTGTTTTTTGAGTGTTTCTGCTTAATAATGGGGGATTATTTGAGTGTTGGGAAGTGATACAGTGTTTGATTTATGTGATTTTTATGCTTGTTGCCAAAAGCTCCTAGTAATCGCTAAGTGCAGTTGTCTACCACTTTACTAAGCCTGATTCTTCTGACTCGACTCGACATTAGATTTGCTTGACAAAACAACTTTGTTCAATAATTTAAAACTGGCTAAATACGAAAAGCCATATTGAATGGAATCACTCCAAAATTGAGATTTGAAAAATGAAAGTTTATGAGAAACGAACACACAGACAAACACTCACCTCAGGTCGACGTCAGCGAATGCAGTGTTTAGCTGTGATCCCCATTTATATAGCGAGTTGTCGGCAAGCGAATAATAAAAGGTATGGAGTGGTCATTATTTTATTTTCAGCTCACATCAAATTATTGAATGTAGGGCATTTTCTATAGAGTTAAACCATCGTGTCATCTATACTAATATTATTATTATCCATACTATTTTTTATTAATTCAATATTTTAAACATATTACACAGAAATTATTGAACAAAATTATTTTCTCTGTAGTGGTCGTTTCTGTTAATTTGCAATATTGAAAAATAAAACAATAATTCATGTACGTTTTATATGTTTGCAGCCCCGTCCTTTAGCATTTCTGGTGCAAAGGTGCCCAAAACACTAGCAGCATTCCACGCTGTATAGCGAATAACCTTTTAACGAGATACGACACTAATCGATTATCGGGCGGATTGGAGACGTAAAAGTAAGAAAGCAGACCCGCTGGGTTCCGAACTCCGAAGCAACAAGCAATTGAGCATGCAATCGGGAAGGCGCCAAGATGATGATGATGACACTGATCGATCATCGTTAGTATTTATTTAACACTTCTTTGCACTCAGTACAATTAAAGATAAGTATAACACACGAAAACGGTTTGTATTCAAAAGGCGGCCTTATCGCATAAGCAATCTCTTCCAGGCAACCTTAGGGTAGTTTGAAATATAAAAGAATGGAGATATACGGGTATGCTGCATTAAGATTAAGAATAGAACAATATTACGCCGAATAACAGAAATACACGATACATAAACTACTGTTTACAACTAGCAGCTCGTTCCGACTTTGCCCAGGCCTATAGTCTTCCTCGATCAATAATTTCACAACAGCAACTCCACACCTTTTCTGTTCTTCTGAGACCGCCCGCGACTCAACGCACCATACTTACAGTCCACTTCACGATAATTATATTATATATCGAATGCATCCATATTTCTTTATTGGCGGCCGAAATTTGGAAAACTTCCTAGTATTATCATAGATTACTTCGTGCCAAAGAATATATTAATAGGAAAAGGTATGTACCGAAGGTTCTTTAAAAGAGGGCTTTAAAAGATATATTTGAGGGTATATCCATACTAATATATCTTATACAACTTTTTTTTTACAGCTAATTAGGCAAACAGGCGTACGGCCTGATGGTGAGCGGTTAGCGTAGCCTATGAACGCGTGCAACACCGGAGATGTCACGAGCGCGTTGCCGACCTGTACGCTGTCAGCACAGCGACCCCTCTGGAGCCTGGCGACCCTACTCACCAGCAGGAACGCAACACTGCATCACAGTGTTATTTGGCTGCGGTCTTCTGTAGGGTGGAGGTATTTGCCCAGACGGACTACTTCTTACAAAATGTCCTACCTCTCTTGCATTAAGTCCGCCAATGTTGTAAGTATATGTGTACTTTTTGGAACAATAAAGTTTTAATAAATAATAAATAAATAATATCCATACTTTGTTACTAAATATTATAAATGCGAAAGTCTGTCTGTCCGTCTGTTACGCTTTCACGGCCAAAACGCTGCACGGATTTTAATGTTATAGTTGAAGACCCGGGGTCAAATATAGGCTACTTTTTGACGCAGGCGGAGCTGCGGGAAAGAGCAAGTGAACTATAGTTTTGAAACGCATGACATGGTGAGTCGAATGATTTCCGTTCAAAATCTAATGATTTTAACGTTTTCATTCGTCATAATCGGTGTCGAACGAGTTTTATTCGACCAACCAATTTTTTGGGAATATTACTTATCAAAATAGGGGGTCCTGTTATTTACAATGGAGCGACTGCCGTGTAATCTCCGTCACTCTTTTTAAAGGGGATACCATTAGAATCATGACATCATCTGCTTTAACAACCACCAAATGACAATCGACAGGGTTTAACGTGCCTTCCGAAGCACAAAATACAATACAATACAACCAATACTAATATCATAAATGTGAAAGCGTGTTTGTTTCTTTGTCCTTCTTTCACGTTAAAACGGAGCAACGGATTGATGTGATTTTTGTGTGGAGATAGTTGGAGACCTGGAGAGTGACATAGGCTACTTTTTTCAGTGACACAAACGGAATTCCAAGCGGACGAAGCCGCGGGCACAGCTAGTACAAAATATCTTTATTGCCCACATACAGTAATAAATAATTTAACATTTACAAAGACTTCAACATAATATCATCAGAATCAGAGCCTATACACCGTGAAATTTTAGTCGTTTTAGACCCATCGTCCAATGACTCCATGCAACCGAACAAATTTCCCCAAGCAACATAGCTAACATGAAAAGCAAATTTGGACTTCCCATAGTAAGTTAGGTCACGTGATGAGACATTTTGTATGGGAGGTCCAAAAATTTACTCCATATTTCGACCCATGTATCTTGGGGAAAGTTGTTCAGTTGCATGAATGGAGTCACTGGACGATGGGTCCGAAACGACTTAAATTTCACGGTGTGTATCAAGCCTGCAATGTCCTAACCAAACTGGAAACAACTAAACAAAGTATGCTTCCCGTGGGAATTGAACCCGCGACCTCTGGGTCAAAGGCAGACGCCTTAACCACTGGACCACAAAGGAAGTTCACGTAAAACTTATTATAGCCCCCTCTTTCATCATTTGTTAAACCACACAGTACCCTCTTTTTTAATCGATAGCGTTAAATAGTATCAAAAAGTTAACTACTTGTTAGTTTTTAACTGTCGTGTTTACTTAGATCAGCAATCAGGCTTCGTTCGTTAAAAGTTCCTGACAAACAAGTTGGAAGACAAACAGACAAATTAAAGATAATTGTTTTATCTGCAGTTCAAGTACTTTTGAAAAGGTTTTAAAGCTCATATGTTTTTGAAAAGATTCTAGATTTCTTTTTTTCAATTTTAATATTTTATTAATTTTTCTAGTTTTTTTTCTTTCGTTATCTAGTGATTACAGGTTTGGCTTTGACGCGTTTGGTCCATGGGGGCCCAGCATGAAATCATTTATACACTAGTTGTTCGCCGAGAATATAGACCTCGCGATTGTTTTATTTAAATAGACAGGATACAAACAGACATTAGAGTTTGCGAGTTACCTTCAAACAATTTTGTAGACAAAAAAGCATACGGCCTGCCAGCTAAAAGGTCAATCAGGATCAGGCGGAGCTTCGGAAAAAAGCTAGTATATCAAAACCTTCTATTTTTGAAAGTCTGTTTAAAACAACTAAAACTATTTTTTACCAGATGTATTTTAACGTTTTCTACATACATTCTGAATATCTACAAAATCCGACCAACGGCTTTGGAATTATTAAGAAATATTTGTTTTTACCTTAATGCAATCACAAGTGGTATTGAGCCTTTGAGTCTTAAGAGAGTTTTCGCCTCCTTATGCGTGTTCTACTGCTTGTATAATGGGCGCTCGGAGGAATTGTTTGACATGTTGCCAACAGCCACTTTTTACCATCGCACCTCTCGCCATCGTCAGGGATTTCATCCCCATACCTTGGATCCTTCTCTTTATTTAATGTTTAATATCTTTTGATTTTATGTTTAATATATAATTTTTTATTTTCCCTTGTACTAATGTCCTTTCTATGTTGTATCCTGTTAGATTTACTGTGTATATGAATTTGTTAAATAATTTAAGTAAACAGCGAATTAGCTCTTTGTAGTGACAATGGAGTTTTTTGGAGGAGGTCTATGCCCAGCAATGGACTAAATGCAGCTGAAATTATGATGATAATAAAATATTCGTAACAAAAATGTGGAACCATTCATTTCAAAAATAGGGCTCTTGTACTTCAGATTTAATTTTGCCTAGCCTGAGCCTATCTTCTGTGCACGCCACTGGTGGACATCTATGTTTCTGAAAGTACGCAAGATGCCATTTGGCAGTCGTGTCTTAAGGCAGCCTGAAAAATCTGACAGTTTTGGCCACTAACACACCTCGGGTCATATTCCTGTAAGGTTCCGGTTTCCCTGTAAAAAGAAACACGTAGTATTGACGGCAGTCGCTCCATTGCAATAATTTGTGCCGCTATATCTAGGACCATGATTAAAAACGTACCTTAGGTTCTGAAGCGTAAGCTGAGGACGCAAATGGGAAACACGCTTGCTTTGTGGATGAAGAATCAAGCCGTAGATAATTTTGTAGCTTATTCTAAAGCTCAAATAGCACAATAGGCTAGTTTCCAAAAAAATATATAATTAGTCCGTCAGTTAGATAATCAAAAAATATTGGAGACGTATTATTTCTTTTGAAAATTAAACAAAGAATGGTAAAGATATGGTGCGTTAAAGTTCCGTGTGACGTCACAGTGTGCTACACTTTTTCCTAATATGTGACGTCACGAGCCCCCACTCCTAAACTTTGATGCGTTATATCTTTATGGTCTATCGCTCAATTGACAAAAGAAAAAATACGTCAAAAATATATTTTGATTCCCTAAATGACGGACTAATTTTAATGTTAGTCTTTTGACCTTGGAAACTAGCCTATTATCACACATTCCAAAGCTCGTAGCACAGTTGTAGCACATTCCAAAGCTCGTAGCACAGTTGTAGCACATTCGTAGCACTCGGTTCTTTTCAAGTGTTATATTCTCTTTTTTATTTTTAACAGACTTAAAAAAAGAGGTTCTATGTTCGACTGCATGTAATTTATAACTTTAGTTAAAGATACATTAAAAATGAACCTAACAATAAAATGTTTTTTTTTTTATACAACTAAGTAGGCAAACAAGCGTACGGTCTACCTGATGGTAAGTCGTTAACGTAGCCTATGAAAGCCTGCAACACCGGAGATGTCACGAGCGCGTTGGCTATCCTGAAATAATTTATCACGCCCTTTTTGAATTTTTTCATTACATATAAATGATATAAACCCACAGATCTAAACGATTTCACGTTAATTTTAGCAACAAATTTCGTAGGAAAACGAATGTATGATTTATTTCAAAATTAGAGTTATTTTTTGCTCAATTGATCACCGGTTAGGATGTTTGCCACAGACTTAAAAATAAATACAGACGTCGTCCGATGAGATAATCCAGTCCCACACATTTAAATCAAATCAAATCATCTTTATTTGCGAAAACAGGTAAAATATGTAGACATGCAATTAATAAATAGGTACTTTGTTTCTGCCAGATTGGCGTACAAATTTACAAGAAATAACATTAGTTCACTTGTAATAGGATTTATTCGTAATAAGATTCAATCGAGTTTGTCTTTTAGAAAATCATCCAATTTATAATAACATTTCTGGACAAGTAGCTCCCGAAGGGATTGTTTAAAAAATCTGATGTCTGATGTTGTTTTAAGAGAGTTTGGTAGCTTATTGTATATTTTAAGCAGACTCCGGTCCGATTGCTATTTGCATGTTCTAATTAATGATCTCCCCCCCTGTAAAAAGATAATAGAGGTCAGACATGGACGGCAAGCGCATGCTGGAGTTGAAACTGGGAACCACGGTTAGATGAAGAAAATATCCGCAAGTGACAAATAAATCTGAGTAATTAGAACAAAAAAATGATGTCATTATAGAGATATTTATATCCTACCAAGTAGCTATTTTGCATTGTATAATTTGCATTTCTATTGTATTAAATCAATGCCACTTTTCGTTGTAAGTTTATAACTCAAGAACGGGCTCACCTAACCAAACCAAATGTTTAGGCTTTGTTCGGACTATTTAGTAGATGGTTTATGTGAAGTTTGCACAAAATCGGTCGAGCGGTTCTTCATTTATCACTTTATACGTAGCGAAGCACGTACCGGGCCGCTATAATATATAATTTGTATTTCTATTTGCAATATATTGTATAATTTGCATTCCTATTTGCAATACCTGTAAAAGGTGACTAAGTTGTAAGCACTTATAAATTACTTAAGATCACTCTGTAACACTTAGTATACCAATAAATTAAATTAAAATTGAAAAAAAAAATATTGAAATTTCCCAGTTCTTGGAGCATATTTTATGGCGGGCTTGGTGCTTCTGCAAATAGGATCAGAACATTAGTGAATCTAAGATGGTTTGATGAACAGACAGACAGACTTACGCACCTTTAATATTATATATCTAAATATCTACACTAATATTATAAAGAGGAAAGATTTGTATTTTTGTGTGTATGTTTGTAATTAATTAACTCAAAAACTACTGTGCTGATTTCAAAAATTCTTTCACCATTGGAAAGCTACATTCACCCTGAGTAACATAGGCTATATACAGAGAGCGGAGCTGCGCCTGCGGGAAACAGTATTATATTATAAGCACAATAGTTATTTATGTATGTATTTATATGTAACTTTATTAAGTATTATATTAGTGTAGATGTATTATTCATAATGGTATTTGTGTATTATTTTTATTTGTGTATTAAATTAAGTATGTTCATATTACAATGATTTTATTTTTGTACCTAGGTATTTAGGTATTCACTTTTCCTTTCTTTTTTGTACACGCTAATTACCCTTTTCTTGTCATTTCCTCTGTTGGGTCTGCTGAAGGAAATTTCTTTAGAAATAAGCAGCTCACTTGTACTGTCTTTTTTCCTCTTATGTATAATCCTTTGCATTTCTATTGTGTACATGAATAAAATAAATAAATAAAATAAAGAACAAGGGTGACTGATTCATCAACGCCCAGCCTAAACCATAAAAGATATAAACATGAAATTTGGACAGAAGTTATATGTTATTACATAGTGCTCAGATAAGAGAGGTTTTTCAAAATGCACTTCCTAAGGGGATCAAACAGGGGTCCAAAGTATGTATGGGGGAAGTAGGTTAGTTACTTCGATTCATTCGAAACTTAATATAAGATTATTGTTTCAGTATATTTCAGAATTCACAAAAGGGGTACAACGCTGAAAATGTAAAAACTAAACGATCACTGATCTGTTAATGAATTTTGGCACGTGGGTTCCTGTTTTGGTCAAGGGGTGCACTAAGAATGGATTTTTCAAAATTTACCCCCAAAGTGGGGCAAAGGGACAAATTGGACAAAATCTGAAAAAAGAATAACTATACATCATTGATCGTCAATGAATTTTAGTAAATATTTTTCTAAATTCACCTGCTACTAGGAGGGTGAAATGGGGTCCAAACATGTATGGGGAAATATGACAATTTATTTAAAACTTCACAAAATTATTACTTAGAACTTAGATGAATGAGTGAATGAGTAAATATATTTTAGAATATTTTGTGATGTTCCTTTCTCAATGCTAAAATCCCTAAAATGGGGAAAAGGTTGTGTATCATTGATTGTGTTTATTTTAGCAAAGGGGGTTTTTAGAAATCAGCCTCTAAATGAGGGACATGGGTGTTATTTGTATGGTTTATCGGGTGTGGCTGACTACAAAAATAACAACAATTTTAAAATACGACGTACCGGATCTGATTAACTACTAATCCCTATTGGGATCCGACGGGGTAGTAATCTTCTAAATACTTAAAAAGAACATCCTGAGAGACCTGTCATTTAATTATAGTTTTCTTTAGCTTCTTTCGTGGTGTATTCGTGAGATTACGTCTGTAGTTTTTTTTAAATCAATGCATGTGTGCATAATAAGCATATTAGTCACTGCCTGGTGGGTGTTATAGCCTGTGAAATGGACAAAAAATATCCGTGTCAAACCGCCAATCTGTGGGCATCATGTCTATTTTTTTTATATTTGTTCTACGGATCTGGACACGAGTTTTTTAAAACCTTTCTTCGTCTATATTCATATAATCTATGTAAATGGTGCAATAAAGTGTTCATTAATTCTATATTCATGTCTCTTTTAAACTGGTAGTCCAGTAGTTACGGAGTTAAGCCCCGTTTCGTCATGTGTGTCCGTCTGTCTGCCCTAGGTTTTTCTTAGACACGATATTTATTTATTTTTTCTATCAAGTTACACCAACAGATTACATATTAACATTATCATACATATTATAAATAGGCAGGTAGTTTATAAATCTAGCATGCAACCCAATTAAAGGTGAACACAACAATTTCTAATACAAAATATTAATCGGGTCGACGTGTCGATCTCACCCTACGTTCTGGCAGAATAAACAGCGTCACGGTTCGACCTGTCGAACTGTGACATTACGCTGAGTCAGAGCTCATTTCTGTTAAATTGTATTTTCTTTCTCTAGATATAATCTTTGGCTATTAACAGGTTCCCTGTCTCATGAATCACATGTGAGCAAATCAATTGTTATAACTGTTGTTAAGTTTTATGGACAGGGAACGGGTTAATATTGTAATATTTTAAATTAATTTACAACGCTAGATTTATGTTGTTACCTACTGTAAAAGTGAAAGTGAATAAAGTTTTTATCTATCTATCTATCCAAAAACAAACATTCCAAAAGTACTAAACTAAAAATAGAGGAAAAGTGGACAAGTGGTAAGGTATTGCGATGTGCCACATTAAAGCTTACAATTCAAAGAGGCACGTTAAAATAATTATTGTTTAAATGACTCAAGTATTTTATTTTTGAATGTCGAGAGAGAATCATTGTGGAAAAAATGCTATAAAAACCATATCCTAACAATATTAATATTATGTAACTTTAAGTTTATTTTAGTTTATTTTGTGTAAGTTTATAGTAAAGTATTTAGCTTATGTTTCTGCAGCATACCTAAATCTCTTTTCCTGAAATATTGCCTACAAAAAGGGTTGCCTGTAAGAGATTGCTATTGCGATAAGGCCGCCTTTGCACATCATTATGTCTACATGTATGTGTCTCAAAATTGTATTTTCCTGGTGCAATAAAGTGTTTATTATTATTCACTTCATTTATTTTATTATCTTAAATATAGATATATTCTACAATATTATATATATAAAAATATTATAAAAAACATCTATATTTAGCAGACCGACGGCAGCGGAGATGTGCTCAAGCTACCGGCAGTAGGGTTCACAGAGTGAGGAACCTCCTGACAATGCGGGCCGTGTCGAGGATAACCGCCTTCTGTATCCGACCCCTGATCCAACCATCAAGCGAGAGTCTAGAGAGGTGTTGGTTTAGACTCTTCGCTATGAGACCGTTCGCAGATACGATTATCGGCACAATAATCGTCGTATCGATATTCCACATGGCGGTAATCTCGTGGGCTAAGTCCAGATATTTACTAAGTTTATCTTTCTCAGCCTTAACGAGATTCTCGTCGTGCGGGATGGCGACATCGATAAGCACTGCGCGGCGCTGGGATCGATCGACTAACACGATGTCAGGCTTATTGGCGACAATAGTCCTGTCCGTGATGATAGATCGATCCCAGTAGAGCAAAGCACGACCATTTTCGAGAACTGGCGCAGGTAAGTATTGGTAGTATGGCACCTCAGAATCGAGTAGGCCGTATCGAAGAGCAAGTTGCTGGTGGATGATCTTGGCTACTTGGTTATGTCTGTGTAAGTACTCGCCGTTAGCAAGATAAGAACAACCAGAAATAACATGTCGGAGAGATTCTCCGGGACGGTGGCATGCCCGACATATGTCGACCGTACCGTCCTTTATGATGTATTTCCGGTAGTTATTAGTCTTAATAACTTCGTCTGCAATCGCACAGGCAAAACCCTCGGTTTCCCCAAAAAGGTCACCGAAGCGTAGCCAGTTCACCGAAGCAAGCAGATCTACATCAGGCCCTGTCAGAGCCCGGTAAAACCGCCCGTGCAACTCCTTGCTCTTCCATATACCTCTCCGATCTTCATTACTTAGTACCACTGGCCTGCGCCAATTATCGTTTGCCAAGGAGAGAGGGGTGAGGCCCATGTCAGCCGCAACCACTTCTCGATGCATCCCACATCCACTGCTACGGAAGTAATTCCTGAGACTGCACACTTCACGATTATGGAGGTTCTTAGCATTTAAAAAGCCACGACCTCCCCACTTTCGCGGAATGTACAGTCTCATAACAGATGAACGTGGGTGAAGCATACGATGAAATGTGAGCAGCTGGCGGACTCTTCTATCCAAGGCGTCCAGTTCAGTCTGGGTCCATTTCAGTATGCCGAAGGAGTACATTAGTAGAGGCATCACCCACCCATTGAAGGCACGTGTCTTGTTGCCACCAGACAAAAAACTATTAAGTACTTTTGACAAGCGGCAAAAAAATCGCTCCTTCAATGTTTTTTTAACATCATCTACTGATATACCTAAGGCTTCGGACATACCGAGATATTTATAGGTATCAACTTCGGAGAGGGATTTGACAGTCATTACTTCAGAGAGTTGCAAATTCGGAGAATTTACAACTTTCCCCCGCTTTACATGCATGACTGCGCATTTATCTACCCCAAATTCCATTTTGATGGCATTGCTAAAAATCTTAGTTGTTTTTAACAATGCCATCAAGTCTTGAGATTTTGGTGCAAATAGCTTCAGGTCATCCATGTAAAGCAAGTGAGAAATGACCTCACCGCCTCTACGAAGCCGATAGCCCAGCTCTGAATCCTTCAGTAGAGTACTGAGCGGATTCAGTGCTAAACAAAACCACAAGGGACTTAAACTGTCACCTTGGAAGATGCCACGCTCAATCCTTATCAAGTCGGGTGAAGCATTGGAGTCAGCTTCACCACTTGGTCGACGAAGAACCGTGGTCCATTGCCTCATACATGCACTCAAGAAAAATCTCAAAGTTGCATCAATTTTATACAACTCTAAAATCCTTCTGAGCCATGAATGAGGCACCGAATCGTAGGCCTTTTTATAGTCAATCCAAGCAGTGGAGAGGGTACCTTTACTTCGTCTGACTTTCTGGCTAATGGTCATGTCAATGAGGAGAAGCTCCTTAGTACCACGGGATCCAATCTTACATCCATTCTGAGCATCGGCCAAAATATTGTTTTCAACAATATGTGTACTAATTTTATTTCTCAGAATGGATGTAAGTAGCTTATAGATGGTGGGTAAGCAGGTAATTGGTCGGTAGTTTTTTGGTTCCGTGGTACTACCGGACTTATAGAGCAGAAAGGTAATCCCAGTTGTCAGGAAAGTAGGCAGAGATCCAAGTTCGAGGGCTTCTTGGAACTGTGTTGCCAAGCGCTCATGCGAGCATCGAATCCATTTTATCCAAAAGTTCTGCAATCCGTCCGGCCCAGGACTTTTCCAATTCTGGGCCGTACGAATAGCAGAACTAACGTCTGCGGGGTCTATTAAGACAGACCCAATCGCCCTCGGTGTGATCGTCAGGCGCCGACCAGATACAAAAGTTAGTCACTGTATCAGTATCCGGCGCCTGCCCGTCGTTCACACGCTGCGTAGTACCTTCCCAACCACGGTACACCTTTCTCTGATCACTTTGAAAAAGATGATTTTGTCGATATCGATTCACGCGCTCTCCGTAGCGACGAATACGATTTGCCCATGCATAAACTTTCTGTTTTAAGTAGTCAATGCGTTCCGTTACATTGGCTAGATAGTGCTGGGGTCTGATTCCAGTCCCAGCGAAAGCCTGAGTAACGAAACGCATTACTCGAGGGCGACTATTCCCTCGGCTAAAACAGATTAGCTTTGCAATGAGAGTTCTAAATGTGTTAATACGCCTCTCAATCCTTACCCGCCAGGCAGGCATTTCACTAGTGTACCGCGCTACGCGGTCAGTGTCCGGAAATCTAACACGCGTCACGCGACACACAGCGATAGCTCCGCAGTATAAAATTGAGTGTGTATCATACAAATCCATGGTAGCACACATATATGGTGCTAACAGGTCATTCAGAACTTCCATCAGCGCCAAATTTCGTCTATGAGTGGGCAAACGAGGTAAACGTGGTCTTGGGTTAGAAGTGAACCTATATTGAGAAATCACCTCTTCCAAAGTGCTCCTCAGTTGCTCACGTACCTGAGTCGATATGTTAATCGAATCATCCTCCACGATGTCCAAGGGGTCCACCACCGCCGCAGGTGTAGCACCCAGTGTCGGCTCTAAAGCTGTCACGGGCGACGCGGTAGGTAGTGGGCGACTCGTTGACATAGATGATGCACGAATAGATATCGACTCCAAGCGCAATCGATCAAGTGTAGAAGAATCCAGCTTGTTACATCGCTGTATAACTCTAACTTGATCCGATAATCGTTGTGCCGTAACGGTGATGGTCGGTTCAAGAGTCTGAAACAAAGGCAGCATCCTCAAACGATACGCAGACAGGTTAGTTCCCCCTTCTGTAGCCCCATAGTAGGCGCGCATGACATTCTCGTTTATTGTTTGAGTCCATTTCATGCGACGCACTTATATTTTATTATATTAAAACATTATAATATTAAAACTTACATAATACCTACCTTTTTGAGCTGTGGTTGAAAATGAAATTTAAACCTAGCCCAATTTTATGAGGATTTACCGGTAATCGAATGCTTATATATTTTTCAAAGTTTTTATCAATCGTTTCCTTGGATTCAATATAGAATTACTTTTTGGGTATTACGAAAAGAAGCCATTTTTAAAGGCCAACTGATGATATTTTAATAATAAAGGCCTTGAGTAGATAAGAATTAATTAAATCAGGATACTTAGCTTAAGTTTCAAATTAAAAAAAAAACAAACTAAGTAATTAGGATTGTGTAAGATTTAAATTGAAAAAATAATACTAAACTCTCAAACTATTTTTAATTCCACTTTTATTGTGATATACAATTGTATATTTTGTACAATAAAGTTTAAATTTTAATCCATACTAATATTATAAATGCGAAAGTCTGTCGGCCTGTCTGTCTGTTACGCTTTCACAGCCAAACCGCTGAACGGATTTTGATGAAATTTGGTATGAATATAGTTGAAGACCCGGGGTCGAACATAGGCTACTTTTTGACGCAAGCGGAGCTGCGGGAAACAGCTAGTTAAGTATATTTATTTAATTACTAGCTTCTTCTCGCAGCTCCGCTCCGCTCCGACAGAAAGACAGACAGACAGAAAGACTTTCGCATTTATAAAATTAGTATGGATGGATGATGGTTGTGGGCGGAGCATAATGCGCGACCACGAATAGGCAAGCGCAGCGTTGGACATCCGCCGACCAGTGTAATAGAAAGCGTTTTCACAAATGCATATTTGACTTAAAAATGTTTCATTGTTTATATGGACAAAAAAGTCGCCAGTCGTGTTTTTTATTAGGGTTCTGTACCTAAAAGGTAAAACGGAATCTATTATTAAGACTCCGCAGTCCGTCCGTCTGTCACCAGGTTGTATCCATGAACCATGATAGTTAGACAGTGTAATTTTTGACGGATATATCATCTGTTGCCGCTTTAACAAGAAATACTAAAAAACAGAATAAATTAAATATTTATGGAGTCTCCCACCCAACATGTTACTTTTTGTTTTTTATAAAAATAATAGTACAGAATCCTTCGTTTGCAAATCTGACTCGTACTTGACCGGTATTTAATTTTTTTTAAATAGGCTAGTTTCCAGGGTCAAAATACTAACATTAAAATTAGTCCGTCATTTAGGGAATCAAAATATATTAGTGACGTATTTTTTCTTTTGTCAATTGAGAGATAAAATAAAAAGATATAACGCATCAAAGTTTAGAAGTGGGAGCACACTGTGATGTCACACGGAACTTTAATTAGCCATCTTTACCATTGTATGTTTAATTTTCAAAAGAAAAAATACGTCTCCAATATTTTTTGATTATCTAACTGACGGACTTATTATATTTTTTTAGGAAACTAGCCTATTAGCTTGTTAAAGAACTACGTTTAATACCAATATTTTTGTGACTTTAAAAGACTGGTTATTACTGTAGCAGCAGAGCTTCTAAGATTTTATTGAACACTCAAGAAAAAGCAATCTTGCCGCGTCATTTTCAGTGACCACAAGCACTCGTAATTTTTCTAGAATATTTTTATTAAAAAAATTTAAACGGCCAACAGCGAGTTGGATTCACTCATGCCAGCGCCTTCCTGGTTGCGTACCTAGAAAGTGTTCAAACAACTGTCTCCGTAGTCCAGTGGTTATGACGTTATGAATGAATGATGAATAATGATAAAATTCAAAAAGATAAAAATGAAAAAATAATGATAAATGAATAAAACGCGTTTTCCTTCGTACTTACATCCAACTACAAAGTGATTGAGTAAAAAATACTTAAATTATCAAAACTGGATATTTATATATCTAACTATATTTTAAAAAAATTGTGCATAATAATGGTGGATTATTATTCGCAAAGTGTTCGATAACAAGCGTGAGTGTTGGGAAGTGATACAGTGTTTGATTTATGTGATTTTCACGCTTGTTGCCAAAAGCTCCTAGTAATCGCTAAGTGCAGTTTTTCTACCACTTCACTTAACCTGATTCTTCTGACTAGACTTGACTACCGACTAAAGTTTTAGACATGACTAGGACTTGACGAAACCACACTGTAGGACTGAAGAAGATAGAAAAATTAAGAAGGGCCATAAAGAACTAAAACCCGTAAAACCCTTTACTTTAAAAAAAATTATCTATGATTTAGCGCTATGGACCTATTTAGCTCTAATTCGCTAGTTTTAATAGTTATTTTTATGTCCTCCTAAAAACTGATAGCCCATGATGTTAGCAGATAGACTGGACTGTCCTTACACGCGTAAATGCTGTGACAGACATACCCCACCCAGTGCCTGTGCCGAGATTATCGTAGCGGAATTGATATGTATATATATTTATTATTAATTGATTTTTTTGTTTTTGATTTTATTTTATGTTATCATTAAAATGTTATGTCTATTTGTTTAAATTCGAATATTGTACCTATTGATTTCTTATGTTTTCGCGATTGTTATTCATTAAATTAAACTATTTTAATACGGTTTTTGGTTTTGGTTAGTCTGCCTGCGACCATGAACGCTGTAAAGTGTTTGAAACGTCAGGTGTAAATAAATAAGTAATAAACGCGATAAAAACCATATTAAAATAGTTTAATTTAATTGTACCTATTGTTTTTTATGGATCTTTGACATCCGAAATAAATGATTTGATTTATACCGAATTTAAAAGCTTTAGCATTATTTTTACGATGTTGGCGTCGAGTCCATAGATTAAGTTTTTTTTTTGGTAGAGAGCATTGAAAAAGGAACGCTTTACAGTCGATGCTTGGTAGAGTCGTACATTTTTTTTAGCTATGTATGCCCGTCCCACAGCTGGGCAAAAGCGTCCCGCTCGCCTTCTTTAAGTCTTAATACATTTTTTAAATGGTGTTATAATCAAAAAAATTCTAAATCTATGGTTATAATAGTGTACCAACCTCAGTGTAGAAGAAAAAATAAATAGGTATACTACGTACTTTTTAAAAGAAAAAAATAGTTTGACATTTAAAAAAAAAGGAATATGGCGTTTAATGTCATTTAGAATTTAATAATTTCGGTAAGTAGGTATTTTTTTAACTTAATTTATTAAGAAACCCCTATCTGGGTTCCTATCTGGGTCGCAGCGTTGGACATCCACCGACCAGATGGTCAGATGACCTGAAGAAAGTTGCAGGTAGACGCTGGATGCAGGCCACTGCCAACCAGTCATTTCGGAAATCATTAGGAGAGGCCTATGTCCAGCAGTGGACTGACTGGGGCTGAAATGATGACGATGATGATCTGGAATCCCTAAGTATCTAAGTCCGCCGTATGTTTTTTTTGTAATTTTGTCTCTTGTGTACAATAAAGATTTTATACATACATACTTATCATCTGTACATACATACATACCAACACGCCTTTTTCCCCGTAGGGTTAGGCAGAGACTACGGATTTCCATTTGCTACGATCCTTACAGACTTCCGTCGCTTCTTCTACGCTCATCACTCTCGTCATACACTCTCGTCGATTACGGGTACTCCTGACATCTCCCTTTTTAATATGTCTGCGATTTGGTCGCAATATGTTCTCCGAGGCCGGCCCTTACCGACTTTTCCTGTCACCTTTGATTTGTAAATACCTTTCGTAAGTCTCCTTTCATCCATTCTTTCTACATGCCCAAACCATCTTAAAATCCCTTTTTCTATCTTTGTCACTACATCCTCATTCATTACGTGTGAATCACACCACACCTGTACCATATCTCATTATTTCTAATTTTATTGCTCAGAAAGATTTTATACATAATTCTACAAATTTTTATTTTTTCTTTCATATTTATTTCCAGAAACAGAATTATGAAAGAATTTTTGTAATCCGTTCAAAAATAAATAAGTTAAGCCTTTGAAATTCGGTGGAAGGGGAAATTGTCAAAAAACAAGAAAAGGATGCACTATGTGAGCTGTGACGTCACTGTCACTCGGTTTCTTGCGTATAAAAGAATTAGCAAGACGTTCCCACCACGCTCCCACTTTTCTTTTAGAGAAAACTTTAAAATCGAATTAATGCCTTAATTAACAACCAATTTTGTTGTTGTTTTCAGAATCGATTACTTTTTAGTGTATATTTTGTTTAGTTTATCAATATTAACCAAGTATGAATACAGTCAAGTAGCCTATTATAAAAATAAAAATACATAGGGAGGGCACTTACTATTTGTATGTAATATGATAGTATGTAAAAACTTGATTGCATTAAGAGAAAATTGTTATCGTATAGGTATATAAAAATCAATTGCTGTTCGTTAGTCTCGCTAAAACTCGAGAACGGCTGGACCGATTTGGCAATTTTTGGTTTTGAATTATTTGTGGAAGTCCAGGGAAGGTTTAAAAGGTGAATATATTCGGAGACGATACGAAGTTTGCCGGGTCAGCTAGTTTAGTATAAATTTCTAATGGCTGGCGGGACCATGAGTGAATGAATGAATGAATGAATAAACACTTTATTGCACCATTTACAAACAAAAGAAACACATACCTAGTTTAATCCAATACAACCAAATGGGTACAAAGGCGGACTTATCGCTAATGTAATTTCTTCCAGCCAACCTTAGGGTAGAATTATAATAGGCTATTTTTGTGATCTTGAGTGAGTCATAACTCACTCAAAACCTGACAATGCCGATGATTTTCGTTTGTCATAATCGGTCAGTCGAACGAATTTCATTCGACATAGTAATACAATTCAAAAATAGCATTCCAGTATCGTTATGTAGATTTATTTAAAAGATTATTTATTTAAAAAGTAAGAAAGCGGACCCTCGGCTCCGAGGCAATCAGCCGAGGATGCAACCGGGAAGCGCTAAGATTATGTATCGATTATACATCGATTATGTATCGATAATGCATCGATTATGTATCGATTATGCATCGATTATGCATCGATTATGTATCGTGTTCGTATCGATGAGTAGTATTTAAAAGATTATTTATCAAAAATGTATTTTTTCAGAAACAACGTCATGAAATAGAATTAGCATAATTATGTCTAAATATTATAAAAAATGAATTAACAGTTTTAAAATTATAATGCGTGCCATCTCCATGCAAAAGTACGTAATTTTGTAAATCAAAATGGCCGCATCAGATTCATCTGAATTGATTCCCAAACCAACAAATAACGCAAATTTTCTGTTAATGCTTCACGTTTATTATAAATTGCTATCAAATAATTTGAAATTCACAACATTGTACTATACAACGACATATAAAACTAATAATATATTAAATATGGCGAATACATACTTTTATATGAAACTAAAAAGATATATTTCACGAAGAAGTTCTGCTTGAATATATCTTAATATATTTCAAAGAAAAAATATAATCCTGATTGCTATATCTTGTTTAATTGAAAGAAAATATTAATATTCACTACTGAAATTACGTGAAAAGAAAATCCTTGAAATCTTTTTAAATTACTTTAAAACAAACTAAATTGCTTATAAAAACAAATATGTCTTTGATGCACTTACTTTTATTTGTAAAAAACATAGACAAATCATTAATAAATTGATTTTTGAGCAAAATTTAATCTACAAGATTCATTTTTAACTTATAACTCGTCCATTTGCAAAAATTTTTAAAACATAACCTCAAATTCCATTTCTAACCTATAAATCGTATCGCTTGAACATGGACTACAGCAAAATAAAGAAGTTAGATGAAGAATCGCTTCAACTCATGACTGAGGGGGAAGGTCCAAGCGATAAGTGTATATGCAATCTTTTATACACTCCAGAAGAGAAGAGAAGTATTAAATCTTCGATCAAGAAGGCGTTTGCTTCTCTTGGCGGTAGAAGAAGTGGAAAGAAGAGTTTTGCTCGAGAGATTGATGTGCCCCTGAATCTTAGCAAAACTGGAAAAGGTTAGTTTTTAGTTTTTCTTTGTTTTTTTTTTATTACTGCACTTAGCGATTACTAGGAGCTTTTGGCAACAAGCATAAAAAGACACACAAATCAAACACTGTATCACTTCCCAACACTGACGCTTGTTATCGAACACTTTGCGAATAATAATCCACCATTATTATGCACAAACACTGAAAAAAACACAAATTTTGGAAAATAAAATACAACGCCGATACTGTTCTTCACAGCTTCCCGCCAAAAGTCTTTTTCTTTGTTTTATTAAATTAAGTTTTTACCCTCGTTTGAGATGTGGCGCCACTAGTGCACAAAGACTACTAAAAAGCCCAATAGATGACGCTTTAAGTAAAGTTAATTGCGCTTGCAAAACTTATACGAGACTGCGGTGAAACCAAAGGTGTTTAATCTATATGCATGTTTGTATATCTGTCTCTTTTTCCCTCGTAGCTTAAAACGGCTGACCTTATTTTGATAAATAATACGTTAGATTCGTCGATTTGGTAATTGTCTTTATTCAAAACTATATTAAATGAGTCGTAAAAAAAATTAGTCTATGGTCGGTACGTTTTTTTACTAAAACCTTCTTGTAGTTGTCACAGGAGGCATATACCACACAACGGAGCAGGTGAAACGTAACAATTCATGCGGGAAGTGCGGCTGTGACAAGGAAAACTTCGTCCTCAAACATTCGTTCGCGAACATTCGAATCGTCACGCCGGATATTTCGACTTTCTGCCCATGCCCTGAAGACTGTTTGCCGGGTAAGTATTTTTTTATGCTTTGGTATTATCATTTCAACAGTAATCCACTGCCGGAGCTCTATTTTTGAAATGTTACTTAGGGTAAGAATGGGTAATGCCGGTCACTTAAGGATAAACAATAATATTTAAAAAACAATCAATCATATCTTTATTAGGTTTACCACAAATTAAACTTTAATAAGTCCTTCAGCAATTTGGTAGTGTTTGAGATTCGTAATAATTAAACATTTGGCACAATCAACATATTAAAAAAACTTTGTCAGTGACCGGTATTATCTACACGTGTTGGTAATACCAGTCACTGTGTGTCTAATACTGGTCAAGCATTGTTGATGCATAAATCACACTTGTAGTTGTCAGGAGAGTCATATCCTGAGCATTCCTCATGAGCCCATCTACCACAAAATACACATCTATACCACATTTCATTGTCCTGTCCATAATCTTCACAGATAAGGCACTTATTCTGATAATCATCTTCTATATCTGTGTCGTCGTCTTCCCGTAAGTCTTCCATATCGATTTCCGAATTAGATGTGTTACTCTCATCCTGGAGAATTTTCTTCTTAACTCTTCTAACTACATTCTCGGTACATTTGCTTTTTTTTGTTACCTTGCTGTCAGTTTTGTTCTTATTTTTTCTTTTCTGGGTTTCAGTTATTTTTACATTTTTCTTTGTTTCAATCTTTTTCTTTTCAGACTTGTTTGTTTGTTTTTTATTCTTGTTTATCTTTGTCAATTTCCTATTTTCTTTTTCCATCAATGCTTCTTTGAGAGGAGTTGCTGTTATAATAGTTGAATGTTGTTTTCGTGATCTCTGACGTTTTTTAGCTTCGGTAGAGGTAGATTGCTGCGGTATGGGAATCAAATCTTTTGCGGTAATTTTTTGATTTGAAGTTGATGGGATAGGATTATTGTAATCAATCACTTCTTTAGAAGTGGACGGCAAATCTACGATACAGGGCGTGACTGACTTGGAGCGGATCACATTGTTGTTACTATTGGCTGGAAGTGCAGGTTGAGAAACTGGAGCCTCATCTATGTTCAAATGAATCAAATTGTCATCATTGGCTGGTTGTGTCGGCTGAAGACTTAATGCCATATCAGTTATTTTTTTGATAGCATCTTGATCCAAAAGACTTTCTGAAATATTTGAACTAGATGATGGACTTGAATTCTCAGGTCTAGTTACAATTTGTAAGTCTGGTGTTTTGTTACCTGTTTGATTCATCTCTTCATCCATTACTATAGGATCAGAATTATTAAGGAACTCTGCAGCTATAAAATCTTCATCACTGAAAATTTCAGGATTAAATGGGTAAATACCAGTGGCAGCAAAACCTGATTCGGCCTTTGGAATCGTAGCGACTTTTTGGAAAGCTTTCCTAAAAAGTGAAGCGAGGTCGGTTTGAGCTATTTCACGTCTCAAAGTTGACTTCATCAACAAATTGCACTCTTGTTTATAAGCCGTCTTCAACGGCCCATACACAGACACATCCAAGGGCTGCATCCTGTGTGAGCTATGTGGTGGTAAAGATAACATCACAATGTTGTTAGCTTTGCAGAACTCATAGGCCGTTAAAGATATGTGGCTAGAATGGTTGTCTAATATGAGTAGAACCGGCTCACTTTCTGAGGGTTTTACGTGGTCAGCGAAATGTTTTAGCCAGTCAACAAATAAATCTTCATTGATCCAACCATTTTTAGAACATTTGTAAATGGCTCCACGAGGTCCATCTACTTCTAAAGTAACTGAATGCCTTTGACGTGGATATATTAGCATTGGAGGAATATACGTCCCTGTGGCACTTATGGCGCAAACCGCTGTAACGTTTCTGCCTCTTTCACCGCTGGTTATTGAGCCCACACGCTTTTGTCCCTTTTCGGTAATAATTTTTCCAGGTTCTTGAACTGTCGATACACCCGTCTCATCAACGTTATATATATTTCTGGGTAAGAATTTATATTTCTCCATTAAGTTCTCTAGCAATTTAAAGAATATAGTCACTTCTTGTTTGTTAAAAGCCGTGGCTCTATTAATACTTGTGCCCTCAGCTTTACGTGCCGATAATTTGTTTCTTCTACAAAAACCGTTCAGCCAGTCCCTTCCAGCCATTCTGAGCGTTTTATTGAAATTGTGAGGTATATTATTATTTTTGGCATATTCATATGCCATCTTTCTAATATTAAGGGACGTGCAACCATAAAATACTTTAGCCAACAATTTTATTTGATCGGCCATATCAGTTTCTTGGACTTTACTAAATATTGTTGTGCGTCCCAATCTTGGTGTCTCTTTATTTTTATTTTTAATTCTCTCTTGGAGAGTAGAAAAAGGTATACCGGTGTCTCGTGCGGCTTTCCTAATTGCAACTCCATCTTGCACAAGACGAAATGCCAATTCTAGTGAACTTTGGCTCCATTTTGCCTTTATACGGTTCTTGTTAGCATTTCTCGACATTCTAGAACAAGAATTCAGCAAATATAATTATCGTATCAAATGGTGACAGTAAGTTTTCGATCAAATATATGAAAATACATGTCTGGCTAATTCCGGTCACCTGACCGGTATTGCCCGCATCTATTTTTTACAAAACAGACTGAAATATCTTGAATTCCGATCACTTTAGATAAAAAATAACATACAGTGATACGCCTAGATAGATAAGAAAGACAATCACTAATAGTTATATGCACGATCTAAAGAAAAAAGGCACTTACCTCTTATTTTCCTATTACGAAAAATTATATCAATTTGGCGGGAAATAGACCGACGTGCGTCTCTCCTCAGTGCGTAGTTGGAACTGAGCAGGGAGGCGAACGTAAGTGCGGGGTAGTGTAGCGTCGATCATTTTACTTGTGTGCGGCCTCATAGCATTCATATTTTAGGGAATATGATGCTGACCGGTATTGCCGACTGACTGGTATTACCCTGTCTTACAATGTCGAATACAAATAAAGTTGAACATACCTGTATATTCCTCACAGGTTACGCCATTTGACTTCGAAAATGATATATGTAATACACTTAAGGACGTAAACGATTGGTTAAATGAAAACAATTTGACATTAAATTTAACAAAAACTAAACTTATTAATTTTAGGACACATAATATTGACAAATTTAAAACACAGATTAACATTACATATAATGACGTAAAGTTAGAAGGAATAGAGTCAACAGTTTTTTTAGGTATAACCATTGACAGTATGTGCAACTGGAAATCACATATCTATACCGTTTGTAATAAGTTGGATAGATTTGTATATGTGTTGAGAAGGGTTAAGAAAATTGCATCAATGCAAGCAGCTCTGACTGCATATCATGGTTATGTGTCGTCTGTTCTTAGATATGGTTTGATATTGTGGGGAAATTCAGTAGAGGTTAAAAGAGCATTCATAACACAGAAAAAATGTGTAAGGGCAATCTCTAATGCCGGCCCACTAGAAAGTTGCAAACCGCTCTTTAAAAAGCATTCTATTCTTCCTCTGCCCTGTCTATATATCTTAGAAATGTGTCTTTTTGTACGTAAACACGAATATTTGTTTACTAAACATGAAGATAATGAGGGATCGAGAACAAGACACAAAGATAGATTATGTTTGCCAATGAGAACACTGACTATGTCACATAGGAATTCATATTGTATGGCAATTAAGATATACAACCATATACCCTCAGCATATAAAGAATTAGAATTAGATGTATTTGGGAGAAATTTGTTCGAATTTCTAATGGCTAAATGTTATTATAGTGTTGATGAATATATGAACGATAATTGTACATAATTAAAATAATCTTAAAATTTTGTATCTATCTTTAGTATTTGACATTTTTTTAATAATTTTATTGTATAAATCTTATTGACATAATGGGACATATTTAAATTATTTTCTGTTTTTATTATTTCTTTTTTTGCATACTCATCTGAGAGTGGAATACACGAAATTATAATTAACTAAATATCTATGTGTGCACTGTATTCTTGCAAATAAATAAATTATCTTATCTTATCTTATCAACTCCTCCTCAATTCTCGCTGTAAATCTCTGGAACAAGCTTCCTTTGGAGATAAAAGAGCTGTCTTCACACTCTTTCAAATCTCGGGTTAGGGAATACTACGAACGATCGGACTTGAGCTGAGCTTAGTGTTTTTATGTGTAATTGAATTTGTATGTTAGATGTAAGTCTATGCACCTAAGATTTCTTTGCGTGTTGTGCCCTCTTCTGTGCCCATATGTCTATGTCCTATGTTAGTTTGGTTGACTGGAAGAGATCCCTATTTGGTATAAGTCCGCCTTTTGTTGTAACCTGTATTCTGATACTATGTTCTATGTGTACAATAAAGATTTTTACATACATACATACATACATACATACAAATCGTTCGATATCGAACAAAAATCATTCAACTCGCCAATTTTGCGTGAGGTCTCACTATCGAAAATATTATTCCTGGGCTGTTTTACGAATTTGATTAGGTTGCATCATGGAGCAATTACAAAGAGGAGATGCCGTAATAAGCGTTTTGTAAGAAAGTATTTGTGAGGCAACACGGGGCGGAAGGCAGACGTGCGACATGCTTGGTTTCGGCCGTGGCTCCAACCATGGAGCACGAGCAATGAGAAGCTCCGCCCACTTTGGTGTCGGAGAGGCGCCAATGATCACATCACTGCGCCATTTCAAACGGCATCTCCTCTTTGTAATTGCTCCATGGGTTGCATTTAAGCGTCCTGCATCCAGCGCTAATTAAGTCCATCCGGAGCCCCAATGTCGCAAATTATGACTCGTCGATTATGTCGAAAGAAAATCATTCGGCTAACGGTTTAGCGTGATCATACTCATGGAACTAAAGGTAAAGATGGAAAAAAGCAGTCATACAATAGGCTGGTTCAAGAAAATTTGACCTGAATGTATTTCGTTACCCACCCCTCTCTTTCTTACTCGTGATGTGTTAGGGTGTGAATCTGGGTTTCCATCACAGCACTTGATAACAACCCCAAAAGTCGGAAAAAATGTTAAACGGTTACGTAGCAATATAATCTTTATTTTTAGGTAGATTTTTAAAAAAAATGAAAATATAATTATACTTGTTTTGATATAGAAATATAAAGCCCAATTATATTAAGCAAACTGACATTTTTATTTTACTGTATTTCTGACTAGGCAAAATTTTTGAAGTGATGGTAATACATTGGGAAAACAGGGGTTACTCCAGGTCAAATTTTCTTGAACCAGCCTGTTGTATGCCTGCTTGTCTTCCATCTTTCTCCTCATCATCATCCTCTGTGCTTCGGAATGCCGTTGTTAAGCCTTTGGTCCCGGTTGTTATCTATAGATTATCAAGAAAACACGCTTAGACGAGGAAAAAGATATTACCACTTGTTATAAATGTCACCTGTTGGTCGACTGATAAAAAAAAGCTTATGTCCGCCATTTAGATACATGTTTTGTAATGAAGTTTAATAAATAAATAATCTGTTACCTGTGGTTTTTTAGAAATTTTTAATTTACATTGTTTTATTTCATAGGCAAAGAAAAACTGAAAAACAACATTCAAGTCACGGTAGAACACATCAATGTCACAGATTCTGACGACGAGACATTCGACATCGAAGCGCGCCGCACCATGAGCGAACCGAAAATGGCGCGAAAAACGTCACTATTGTCTTTGGTCGACGAAAAATACGACGATTTCGAATACGAATCAAGTAGAGAGGATTCTGAAGACGAGAAAAGTGGAGGAAAGCCCGAAAAATGATGTTATTTTGTCAAACGTTCAATTTTATAATAGATATTTATTGGAGAGGGGAAAGTGAGGTTATGTTCGAATTTGAAGTTTATTGGGATGGGGAATATAGCGGGAAAAATGTTACAGTTGACTCTGGTCGGTGAAAAAAATATTTCTTTTTAAATTGCAATTACTCATTCCAATTATTGAGTAATGAACCAGACAAAAAGAAATATATTTTTACTAGTGTTGGATCTAGCAGAAAAAAAAGTTGAAATAAAACATTTCTCGACTATTTTTGAATTATTAATTTTTTAGTTTTTGTTTTGGTCCACTGCAGTACATCAGAGTAGGTACCTACCTGTGTAAGTACTTATGGTTCAAGAGACAAAGCTCTCTGACAAGCGGATGGAAAACCGAAAGTCTCAAAAATATTTCTTTTTGTGTATTTGACTTCCTTGACACTGTTAGAGGGGGTTTCGCTTTTTCCCAACTGCTCAACTGGAAATAGTTGCGCAGTGGGGACTAACTGCACAGATTATAGAATTTATGCTATACAGATATTTAACGTGATGCTCCCCGGTAATCCCGTCATTTATTTTGCTTTTTATAAATTAATATTTAAATTGTACGCAATGTATACAGAGTTAGTTTAATCGCCATACATTGAACCGCGCCAACTTTTCTGGTTACTCCTGGTTACTCTCAATACAAAGTCATTATTATGCCATCTATCGAAAATATAAGAAGTTACATATTAAAATTTATAACTTTTGAAATACAGCACTTAATCAATTTGTTAAAGAATTTAAAGATGTAAAAAAAAAATGTTTTAAAAAGTCTGTTCTCTTTTTTGCCAAAAATAAGCGAGATCAGTATTTAATTAAATATGTTTTGTTTTTGAAGCGCCATCTTACATCATATAGCTAAACTAATTATTTTTATTAGGCAATGGGACCCCATGCCACAGTTCAACTAAACTGCTCATCTATTTTTAATTGAGCAGCGGGGCATTATCCCCTTTACCTATTGCTCAATTGGGTTTGCTCAACTAGAATTAGTTTTTGTAATTTATCAATATTTTATATGGTTTTTAACTGTAACGTCTGATCCGTCCAACTAACTAGATCAACTAGTGAAACTCAGCGGTTTCATCTTAGACTTTGATGTACTTTGTCAAAAAATCTAAATCTGTGGTAACCATAATCTTTAATTTGTGGCCTGTGGCTGTGGAAATTCACAGTTGAGCACTAGGTAAAAACTGAAGTATAGAGTATAGGTCATGTTTTCCTCATGGACCAACTGGTATGCACAACTAGTTGTGCTATCCTAGATCAGTGTTCCTAATGGCGCAACTATAGGAACAGAAATAAAATTACAAAGTAGAAAAATAATTTATATGAAAGAACGAAATAAATTTATTTATTTGTTTGAAATAAATCAATAATACATATATAAAATATTTGTTGAAAATCTTACACAAAACTTTTTCTGAAGCATTATAGTAAACTAAGTTAAATGTAAAAAAAACATGTACCTATTTAAATCAATTATCTAAAAAATAAATAGCACTATCGTCATAGGATGTCTTCCAAACTATATTCTCGATCCAAGGCACGTACGGCTCCACTCGGGTGTACACGGCTGGTTGGTTGACCAAGCCACAATGGCTGCCGAATGACGTCACTCCTATCACTATATGCATGCAGTAAATGTCAGGGTGGATTATCTGTAGAGGGCCGCCGCTGTCGCCCTGAAAAAAGTAAACAGCTATGTATTTGCCTGTTGAAGGTTGTGGATTGAATTCCCACGAAAACATCCTTTGTTTAGTGGTTTCCAGTTTGATTAGAACCAGGAGCGCTATTTTTGACATGTATGACATATTTGTCGAAGAAAAAGCCTTCGTTAACTTACGAAAAATTGAATGAACTTGAATGATTTTCATTCAACAAACATCAAAAATTAGTCGACACTCAATTTTCGTGAGACTCAATTTTCAAAAATAGGGCTCCAGAACACTACAGGCTTAAATCACCTGATTGTCTGATATTTAGGAAGTTGTCATTCTCAGCCTGAGGAATATTATGATGATTTCGTGCTTCCTAAGCCGTTGGTGCTGACTGCCATCTAGTGGTCATTAAAGGAACCATGTCAAAGGCCGAAGCCAAGCAGTTTTGACATCAGAATAAATAAAAATTGAAAACTTACGTCGCATGTGTCAGTATTCTCCACTGGATCTCCATAACACATCTGAGTGGTGTGGTTGTAACCATTCTTCAACAATCTGTATGGACGATAATGTTTGATGCAAGCCTCCTTGTCGAATTTTTTTAAAGTCATCTGTAAAAACAAAAAAAAAAGTGAAAGAAATTCCTCAGATCTTCGTCAATTCTTATAATTCACGCCATCTGTTCACACCATCACACCGTATACATTGCATAGTTACAGATGAGAATACAAATTTTCCGTTTATAAGACTGCATTTATACTTAGGGTATCCCTCAAGCTCAACTATATAAAGTTGAGCAAGGAGGAAAATTTATTTTAACGTAAATATTACCTTTTGCAGTACATCAGGCCTCTCGCCCTTATATTCCACAGCGCCCCACCCAGTGGCTACGGCAACCGCTGCTTGTCTGTCATACATCCCCGTATGAAGGCATGCTGGCACTTGATACGAATCCAATTTCATCCTGAAAATTGAGAGATTCATTCATATTCAACAGGTTACCTGGTCAATCATGGATGAGATTGCATTGGCGATAGCCTTTTTACATTTGGAGATACGGCGGGAGCGATGGTGTTATGCTCGACCGCCGCAAAGGGAAGATCTTCCCGCCAGGCGAGGTTGTATGCCCGGGGCTCCAACGACGTTCTGTCGGAGGTTATTTAAATGCTCCAATCCTTAGAAACTAAAATTGCACGATTTAGTCCGCTATACTAATGTTTGCGTTTTGTATGGAAATTTTCTGTTTTTCTGTTTAGCGCCATGTATTGCGTCTGTGGTGTAATTATTTGTTGTGCGAATGTGTCGCTACAGGGAGTTCCAAGACCGAAGGTCTGTGTGTCTTTGATGTGCAGTGTGTGCTTCGAATAGTTCAAATGTAGCTTACAAATTCCAGTTGTTTATTTCTTTCATTATTTTTTTTTCTATGTATGCAAATGGTGCATTAAAGTGTTCATTCTTTCGATCCTGTACTGAGTGAGAGTCACGAGTTCATAAAACCACTTTTCGATCCCAAATGCTTTCCCAAGTACGTAAATCATTATTCCTTTTAGCAGACAAGTCAAGTGTAAAATCGGGTTAACAAAGTTGTAGCTTTTGCCAGCGGCTTCACACCCGTACCACGACCCGGACACTTCGTACAACAGCGGCGAACCCGATACCTAGTATTACTTCTACGATTCAGTCGCGTGTGTGTCACTCGCAGGGTTATTTACCGTATCTGCGTTACAGTCGTCGCAGCGGCCGGGCGGCCGAAATGGTATCCTTAGTTTTACTCTAAATGTGCGCGGTGAGGTGCGGTATCTGTTTCGCGTAAGAGGGCGTTCTGTCCGTTCTCTGCGTTGGTACTAATAATTGTGTCCGTATTTTTGCCCTCCTCGGTATTCATAACTATGACTATTAGAAATTACATGAAGATTTGTTCAGTAACCAGATGAAATGTGAAGAGATAACCAAAAAATATATGAACATTTTTCCCTTTTATCAAATTTTAAAGGCTGACCTTTAAACGCCAGCCGTATTACTAAAATTAATTTTAACTTAAACTTAATCTTCCTTGGCTTTCCCGCTTTTGAGTAAAAATTGACTGACTCCTCCGAAATGTTTTTATACGATAGTAAGCAAATAGGCGTACGGACCATCTGATGGTAAGTGGTTACCTCCACTAGGAAGTACGCTCTTGAAGGAATTTTTTCTCGCCCTTTTTTCTATTGATTTTCAAGATACTTACTCTTCTGCCGTCTCTAACAAGGCTATGTCATGGTATTTATTAGGAGGCTTGTACTCAGGATGTCTCACAATTCGTTTTACATTGTAAATCTGTCCTTCTGTAGCAATTTCACTCTTTTTCAGCATGCGAGTTGCTATGCGGGTCACATTTCCCCTGGAATTAAAAAAAATGGTCAAGAGCAAGTTGAGTTTTACAAGAGCAACTTTGATACCTACTTTATTTTTATTTGACCTAGCGAAGCATGCGAAAGTCTCCATTTCAAGACTGACTAATTTGCTTTTGTGAGGAAATATGTTTGTTCCTGGCTAGAGGTAATATTTCTGAAAGGATCCATAGGAAATTGGTACACGTATTGCTTTTTTTTTTTTGAGAGTTTTGATTGGAGAAAAAATGAGAGCAAAACGGGGTGGCTGTAGCGTTATTAATGAATTTTAAACACTTTTTGTGGCAACGTTGATGTCGGAAACGCCAAAGGTGTTACGAAAAAAAAACTCAAAGGGTTAAAGTTTGTTATAGCGTAATTAATGGATGTAAGTACTTTATACGACTACATTTTCATAGTGGCCTTTTTGTAATGTGTACTGTTCATAGAACTACTACTGTTCATAGAACTACTACTGTTCATAGAACTACTACTACTAGTTAATTAAGGAAAGTATTTTTCTTATTTGTAAATTGACGTTTTGAAGAAAATGCTGCAGTGGAGTTTTTGGCGCCTCTTCTTCTCCACTTGCGCTTGGGAAGTGGTGGTAAGCTTATTATAAGTAAATTGACGTCATTAAGTTATTTATATCCTATATTGAAAATAAACTATTTCATTGCATTTCAGTTGTATGGAACATAAAGCTTTATAGTATTTTTTTTATTTACACTTACTTTTTTACTTATTTATTTACTTATTTATTATATTTACACTTACCAAATCGCGGTGATAACACAATGGGCTGCAGTTAAAATAAACCTTTCGCTAATAATTGTGCCGCCACATAACCATTGGGTGCTATTCAGGTCATTTCCGTAACCTAGTAGGGCCTGGAAAATATATTTATTTTTATTTATTTTTGAAGTTTTAGTTATGTATTTATTATTAACTAGCTGTGCCCGCGGCTTCGCCCGCGTGGAATTCCGTTTGTGTCAATAGCCTTTGTCACTCTCCAGGTCCCCAAGTATCTCCACACAAAAAATCACATAAATCCGTTGCTCCGTTTTAACGTGAAAGAAGAACAAACAAACAAACAAACCCACTTTCACATTTATAGTATTATTATAGTAAGTATGGGTAGTATGGAAGTATGGATTATAAAATAATAATATAACTTTATTTAACACCCACATAAAGCTCTCTGCTTGACCCAAAGGTTGACTTCTAAGTCCACCTATTGTGCTTTACAATAGGCTACTTGACTAAATGTTTTTTTATATTTCATATCACAAATTTGGGTTCGTGAATTCGAAAACAGAAATAATTTTTTGAATCTCACACTTATCTTCATTTGAAAACTTTAAATGCTAATTACTGCTTTAATTAATTACCAATTTTGTTGTTGTTTTCGATATCGGTTACTTTTTAGTGTATGTATTGTATAAAATTTGTCAAAATGTGAACACAGTCAAGTAGCCTATTGTATTTGTATAATAAAGTTAAATAAATAAATAATACCACTTCAAAATTTGACCTTGTGGCGGGCTCGCTAACTCGGTCTTCTCAGCATGAGATTGGGAGAGTCGATTTCGAATTATTTATTAACTCTTTATAAAATTATATTTGTGAAGGTCAATATTTCGCCACAGACAAGCATTATTGTCAGTGGCTAAGTAAAGGTCTTTGAGAGTGCAGGTGGCTGGGCACTCAGAGCAACACAAAATATGTACTAAAGTCAGTGAGACACCACACCGGTAGGAGAATCCTCCGAACTGTAACTCCGCCTTCATATGTTTTATCTGAACCGGCCGAACTGGGTTCGGAGTCGGTTTAGGGACTTCTATGTCAACCAGGGTAATTCATAGAGCAATTACAAAAAGGAGATGACGTAATAAGCGTTTTGCAAGAAAGTATTTCTGAGGCTACACGGGGCGGAAGGCAGACGTGCGACATGCTCGGTTTCGGCCGTGGCTCCAACCATGGAGCACGAGCAATGACAAGCTCCGCCCACTTTTGTGTCGGCGAGGCGCCAATGATCACATAACTGCGCCATTTCAAACGGCATCTCCTCTTTGTAATTGCTCCATGGGTTAAACCATTCAAATAAGGTGCCTCCCCGTGTGGCGCATAGAAAGATAGATAGATATAAGTACACTATTGTACCAATCACAAAATTAAAATTACAATTAGAAAATAGAATTAGAAAATAAATAAAAGAAATACATTTAGAAAATTCAGTACAAAGGCTAAATCGCTATTGCAATTGCATACATGATATGTACACTCCCGGCGCAACCTGCTGGTAAAACAAACTCCGTCTAAATAGCAAAAAGTAGGTGTATCGAGGTATAGGTGTAGGGTGGTGATTCAGAGGTAGTAACACAAATTCAGACTTTACAAGTTACAAGAAAGGAACGTAATTTCCGTGTGCTGTTTCAATGTTTTTTGACCTAAGGATGCGAGACAAATGAATAACACCCGTATTCTTAAACCTTCACTCAAACTCGACTCAACCTTACTCCACCTCATTGGTATGATTATTTGTCACAAGCTTCCTTGACTTGGGTTGATTTCTCATTGGAGGTGAGTATCGAACTGTCAAATATAAGGTTGGTCGAGAGGTACCTTGAGGCGTTCTTGTAATGAAATAAATTAGATAAAAAACGGGTTTTGCCACTTTTGGCCTAGGTATTTACTTACTTCATTTTATTTTTAACTATATTCTTTTGTAATTTTTAATGTTTGTGTTTAAAATTGTTATTATAACCTCATTGGAGTTTGCTGAAGCAACCAACTAAGAATGTCGTTTTTAAGGAAAGTTCGAGGACTTCCTTGAGGCGCCCTCCAATGAGTTTAAGTGAAGGTCGTTCATAAGGTTATGTTTAAGAATACGGGGGTAAGAATATCATTATTTTAAAGAGGAGTGGTCTACTAGCGCACTCACCATATGGGCGTATTCATACTCATTGGCGTCTTCTCCGTTGCTCCCTGCTAAAAAGTGATTTTGTTCGTTAAATTTAACGCATTGCCTTTGACGTACGTATTTGCTAGTGTTGGTCACTTTGGAGCAAGGAAAAATCAACCTGTGTTGGTATTCTACGCATTCTGTAACAGATAATTTTTTTTTGTAGGGAATGTTGATGATAATTTTTCATGACTTGAGCGGAATTAATTTAACTCAGCAACTAAATTACTTAAATTACGACGACATTGATCAGTAAAAAATCTAAAATGAGCTGCTAAATTGGAGAGGCGAATATTCTTACCAAGTGACCGAATTACTACATGAGCGACAAAATTAATAAATTAGCAGCTAAATTACCACATCAAAAAGTGATAGAACCGACTGAGTTTCAGAAAGACGACTTTGTAATAGAAAGTTGGTTATGTTATAGTTTTACAGTGAGCGAGCGAGCTACAGAGCTTGTCAGAGAAGCAACTTAGTTTCAAAAGACGACTCTATGACAGAAAATAGGGATGATACAGTGAGCATAAAAGTTCGTTAGTCGGACGCGACCCGCGTATCCGTAGCGAATGCGCGTGTCAAGCGACGACGTGACGCTACCACTATTGGATTGGTCGCTATTTAGTGGCATTTTCTATATTAAGCTCCTCCGTGCTTCGGAAGGCACGTTAAGCCGTTGGTCCCGGTTGTTATCGATAGATAGCAGTTGTGAGGCTGTGTCAGCCTTAGGGCAGCCTGAAAAATTCTAACAGTGTTGGCCACTAACACACCTCGGGTCATGTTCCTGTTGGTCTGGTTTCCCTTTAAAAAAAGAGTAACGAAGGTCAGACGGCAGTCGCTCCATTGTAATAACCAGGTCCGCCAGATCTAGGACCATGACTTACAGCGTACCCTAGGCTCCGAAGCGTAAGCTGACGACGCAACTAAGAATACACGGTAGGATGATGATGACAGTGATCATATTACCTATAAGTTTTTTTACATTTACCGACAATAGTAGTAAATTATTAATAACATCAGTTAAAAGTGATGAATTTCCATCAATATTCCCGTTTATCAATAATGATAAATAATTATTACAATATAATATATCTTTCTTGCCTACGTCATCATCTCAAATTGGTAATAATTTTTAATCAATCTACCGTAACAAATATACACCGTGAAATTTTAGTCGTTCGGACCCATCGTCCAGTGACTCTATTCATGCAACTGAACAACTTTCCCCAAGATACATGGGTCGATATATGGAGTAAATTTTTGGACCTCCCATGTCTCATCACGTGACCTAACTCACTATGGGAAGTCCAAATTTGTTTTTCATGTTTCGAGCTATGTTCCTTGTGGAAATTTGTTAGGTTGCATGAATGGAGTCGATGGAGGACGATGGGTCCAAAACGACTAAAATTTCACGGTGTATGTTTCTTCTAGACTTGAGGTCGCATTCTGGAAACATCTTTATGAAACTTGAAACACCTTTTCCGTCAGATTTAGGCGGAAAATAAGGACAAAATGGGGGGTATAACTCTATTTTTTGTTTGAATTCAATAAATAAATGCCACGTCATTGAATTGATCATTTCATGATGTAGTCGATCGTATCATGAAATGATCAATTCTACTATTTGGCCACGACTTAAATATTATATTAAAAAGGAAAGAAAATCTGTCACAGAGATAATTTGTAACTAGGTTTATCTACAGCATTAATGCAATATAATAAGAAAACATGACCTTATTTCCTAATAAAAGGACATAATTTTTCGATAAATCTGAAAATTACAAACGCCATCTAACGTTTCAAAACCAAGAAGATAAGTCTATTCAATCATACTAAATTGGTGGTCAAGCTGGGACTAACAATAGTTAATGGTATTTGTTTCTCGTTTGGTCTAGATATTGCGATAACGTTTACAAAAAATGTTCGCTTGTCTTTATTGAAGTCCATTTTCTACCCAAAGGACAAGTAAAAGTACAGCCAGCAAATAGTGAAGAGTTGAGAGTTTGTCTAATTAATGTATTTAAATGTTACATCGTACGATCCGCAACATGCTTCGTCAAGAGTTATCATATTTCTCCTTACCGAAACTTTAGCCGATTTTGATGAAATTTTTATAATATTATTTTAATCAACAATTACTCCGAGTTATGAGTTGTTTAAATATTTCTTACTGTCCCAAGATAGTTGTCCATTTTTTTTAGCTGTATAATATTCAGGTATTCGACTGCAGTCAGGGTGGTCTCCATCATCAGAACTCTTCTGATCAGCTCTCTTCTCCACGCTAGCAAATATGGGCTTGGTGCTAAAATTAAAATATGTTAAATTGTAAGAAATTGGCGATTTGCAGGGATCGTAATAAATTTCGTTCGACTCATCCATTTTAGTGAGACACTCATTTCAAAAATAGCACTCAGGACTTGGGTCGCTTAGCTAATGCAACAGAATTATTAATATTACTAACGTGCAGAACGGACACTATTATCCTCCCACCTGAAACAGATATCTTGCAGATTGAGAGTGAAAATCGAGAGCAAAATAATACAAGAATGATGCTTCGGCCGCCCGGCCGCTGCGACGACTATGATGCTGTAATATTGCGTATTGTAGTAACCAACCCCACAAGCGACACACACATTTTTTTTAATACAATTAAATAGGCAAACACACACACAGACTTTCCTCTGTTATAGTGGTTGACTGGAAGAGATCCCTCATAGGAATAAGTCCGCCATTGTACATTAATATTTAAGTTTTTTTTTCTGTTGATGTTGTATGAACTGTTTTCTTTTATGTACAATCATGGAGTAAACCAAGAGGAGATGCCGTAATAAGCGTTTTTTAAGAAAGTGTTTGTGAGGCTACACGGGGCGGAAGGCAGACGTGCGGGGTGCTTGGTTTCGGCCGTGGCTTCAATCATGGAGCACGAGCAATGACAAGCTCCGCCCACTGCAGTGTCGGCGAGGCGCCAATGATCACATCACTGCGCCATTTCAAACGGGATCTCCTCTTTGTAATTACTCCATGTGTACAATAAAGAATTTTACATACATACATACAAACACAGCCGAGGATTTTCCGGAGGATCTTAAGATATATGATGAATTAAATGAAAGTACTCACCCATTTTTTACATTTGTGTTCGTCTTAGAATCAAAACAACACACAATAGGATCCTTGTCTTTAAATGAACACACCTGAAATATAATGTCTTTTTGACTATTAACCAAATTTTCGAAAAGAAGCCTATGTTATCCCGGTTTTTTAACTATATACAAGTTTCATCCAGATCTGTCCAGATGTTTAGCCGTAAAAGCGTAATAGACAGACAGACTTTCGCATTTCAATATTAAGTACTAGCTGTTTCCCGCAGCTCCGTCTACGTCAGTTATGTTTTATCCCGGTCTTCAACTATGTTCATACAAATTTAATTTAAATTCGTTTAGCGGCCGTGAAAGCGTTACAGAAAGACAGACAGATAGACAGACAGACTATCACACTTATGGATATTTAAATAAAAACATTCCCTACTGCCTAACTAATTGCAGAACCCAGTTGCGCGAGCTGAACAGTCAACCATTTGAATAACCATTCAAAGCCCCGATGCCCAACTAATTGCTCAAGTCAGTTGCGCAAGTTGATCAAAGTATGCAGTCGATTTAGACTGAGTCAGTATTTTTAGTGTCTTTAAGTCAATTTGATGTGATGATAAACTTGAAATATATTTTACCGCGGTTCCACGGAAATCATACTTAGTTTAGTTGTTTCCAGTTTGGTTAGGACATTGCAGGATTGAATCACGCGAACGTTTGATAATATTGATGATTCTGAAGGCACGTTGAGCCGTTGGTCTTCATTAGGCTGTCATTAAAGGAACCACATCTGGAGCTCTATTTTTGAAATGTATGATTCATATGTCGAATGAAAATCATTAATTAACGAACCAAAATTATTCGATATCGAACAAAAATATTTCGACTCACCAATTTTGAGAGAGTCACACTCTTCAAAAATAGCACTCCAGAGGCCGAAAGGCGATTCCGTAAATCTTTGACACTAGGATGCACAAGGTCGATTGACATTTTACCTTAGGAAAATTTTTATTCAGTGTTTCTTCCTTAGCCGATGTGCAATTTAAAAAGTTGACACAAATTCCTTCCTTGTCCAGTTTCCAGCAGGGTTCTCCTAAAAAAAGAACGGTCAAGTGAGAGTCGGATCACGGACGAAGGGTTCCGTGAATTCTGTGAATATTTTAAACGTCTTCCTGATGCCGTTTTAATTATTTTGCACTCAACATCACACATTAGTTGACTAGTAGAAAAAGCTCGAAAACCATGGGAGTTCCTTCCATAATCGCAGTGTACGAGGGAGGAAATTCCGTTTGAAACGTACTGTACGCGATAACATCGGATCCAAGGTATGGGGATGAAATCCCTGACGATGGTGCGATGGCTTTAATCCTTTTTGTAATAAGTAAATAAATCAAACAAAAAACGGAATAATATCTCGTCTGTGTTTCCAGCCCAGTAACGTAAACGTGACTATCACCGCCCTATCAAAATTTAACTCTATTACCGGTCGTTATTTTCAATCTTTCCTAAAAGAAATTTAATAAAGATTCAGACACATTATAACTGAAAAATATTTTAGATAGGTTTATTACGCAACGTTTAGAATAAAGTTTGAGTGTGTAAATTATCAGCGAACGGAATAATTGAACAATCAGTGGGACGATCTCGGATCGGATGCACCACAGACATATAAGACGTAAACAGACGAGAGGTATGCTATTACTTAGCGTAGCAAAAACACACACATGCAAAACGATGCAGCCTGGGCTGTATCTAGTCTAGGGTAAGATGTTTACGATAATGCTCCCCATGATTTCAAGGAATGTATGAATGTTGTATGGAGCGCATGATCTGAGATCATTTAAACGGTATTCTACTCTATTATTTTTAGTGTTCACCGATCCAACAACGTAGCTTACAAAATGGCGTCACGGCCAAAAATTGCCACGCGTAGCATAATATCTATGTGTGAGTGAATGTTGCTACAGGTGTAAAAAAGAGATATCGCCATATAGATCCGAATACGTGAGAAAAGGATAACAACAATCACTTGCTACATAAGTATAACTATTAACTTATGTTCCGTCTGTGTACGTCTTATATGTCTGTGATGCACTTTCCATTGTGTTGCGCTCCGAGCCATGTAAGTATTTTTGATTTTTCTTAAGGAAATAATTACACTTTAATCTAGTATACGCATATGTGAATATATAAAGATTATAACTTATACATTTGTTTTCCATATTAACATCTAAGTTTACTGTTTCCGCTGTTTCTTTATATTAAAACCGATTTGTTTAATTAGAGCGGCATTAGAAACAGGTTTTTACAAGTTGTTTCTAAAACCGACCCATATGGCGGTCTTAGACTTTTGACAAGTTAGAATTTTCGTTTATATATAATTATATATGTGATTTTAGTTAATTTGTTTTTTGAATAATTTTGTTCATAAATATATTTCACGTAATTTGATCAATTAACGCCATATTTTTTGCCTTAGGGATTTTATAAAAGACACAATTAAACGTTAGCATTTTTATCGTGTATTGTATTTTGATCAATCTTCATTTAAATGTGAATATCTTGTCGATATTTGTATTATATTATATCAATCACAAGATTAAGTTAATTGTGATCTCATTAAATTAATTGTTTTTCAAGATATTATTTATTTTATTAGTCGCTAATAGAATATATTAATTTTAATGCAGAGTTCTATTACCGATCCATGCTATATGGCCAGTATTTTTTTTCATTCAATTTTATCATTTCCTTTTTTAGGGTTCCTTATTTTTCGTAAGGACTTCAGTAGGTATTTATTCTCTTAAATATAAATACTTAATACGCTACCTAGTTAAGTGTGGAGGACTAACCCGAATGTTTTTAAAAAGACAAGGGAGTCTGTTCAAGACGAGAGTTTATTGAAGACTGAATTAAAAACTGTTACAAAATGATCTTAATAATAAATTTAAGAAATAATTCTTATCTATACGAATGCGCGACGCCGGGCTCAGACATAACATCCCGTTTGCTGGATCAGCGTGGCTCAGCCACGTAGCCATTGTGATAGAGCTAGGAGTGCCCTACAACTGAGATAACTACCTTGACTAGAAATTGATTTATGTCGGATTTCATCATTGTGGTAGATATTTAAAAAAATCCGTTTGTTGGCTATGAATCAACAAGAACTGTAAAACTTTTACAATATTACCTGGATTTTTAAATTATATTTTAATTATATTTCCTGATTTCTTATAGAAACATGGAGCACCGTAAGCGCAATTAAAGTGCCGTTCAACTTGAAGCTGCTCTCTTGGCTATAAATGAAGGAAAAAGTATATACCAAGTATCAAAAATCTATGATATTATCAAGACTGTTGAGACTGACTATTTGTTAATTAAATAAATTAAAATAACAGTAATTTACTATTCTAATTAAGTACTTACTCTTAATTCTGATAATATCTGTGATTTGTGATTATTTTCAAAGAGCAAAATTTAAATAAACAAATGATTGAGATGAATTATTTTTTATTTCATTAAATGAATATTTTTTAGTGGTCGGTGTTAGAAACAGAAAACACGGTAAAAGAAACAAACCCCTTTTTTGGGTTGGTAACAGTTGCCATTTCAGATCAAATTATCATTTACTAGCGGCCCGGTACGTGCTTCGCTACGTATACAGTGAAATAGATAATAAATAAAATTCATTTGTTACAAAAAATTTGATAAATGAAGAACCGCTCGACCGATTTTGTGCAAACTTCACATAAACAATCTACTAAATAGTCCGAACAAAGCCTAAACATTTGGTTTGGATAGGTGAGCCCGTTCTTGAGTTATAAAATTACAACGAAAAGTGGCACTGATTTTTATATATGTAGATTAAATAGCAATTGATTAAATGTATGTATGTAAAAATCTTTATTGTACACAAAGAACATAGTATCAGAATACAGGTTACAACAAAAGGCGGACTTATCCCAAATAGGGATCTCTTCCAGTCAACCAAACTAACATAGGACACAGACATATGGGCACAGAAGAGGGCACAACACGCAAAGAAATCTTATAATCTTATAATCTTTAAATTAACCACTGAATTTCGTAGAAAACTTAACATAACGGCTAACACAATATTTGGGTGCGAATCTGAACATAGCTTAAACTGGCGGTAATAGGCGCGTTTACGATAATATATATATATATATTTATTATATATATATATATTTTACGCTGATTTTAGTATTTGTTGTCTATTTACAAAACTAGATGATGCCAATAATAGAAATAGAAGAGATCCTACTACATTGCTATTGCCAAAGTGCAAAACGAGGCTCATGAGTAATAGTATCTATAGCATGGCACCAAATGTGTATAATATACTGCCTCGGAATTTGAAGGAATTACCCCTAAATAAATTTAAAGCTCATCTGCAAGAGTTATTGGTAACCAAATGTTATTATCACTTGCATGAATTCTTTTCTGACAAAATGTTGATTTCGACTTAAAAGGATAGCTGATCTAATTTTTGTAAGATTAACTCGCATTTATTTACTGGTTTTGTATTGTTATAATGCTTAATATTTTCAATGTACCATCTTGAATTCAACATGTTTACAAAAGAATAAATGATTATTATGATTATTATTATGGTTGTTAAAAAAAAAAGCAATAAAAATGAGCATCGAGAAAGGAATGTTTAGTATGCGATTTTGATGCTCTTTGGACATAAGTTATCTGCGAAAATTTAAACTTTCTAGCTATCACGGTTCATGAGATGCAGCTTGGTGACAGACAGACAGACAGAAGAGGCTTATCAATTAATAGGGTTCCGTTGTTACCCTTTGGATATGGATACTACGGAATCCTAAAAATATACAAATAATAGGCTAGTTTCCAGGGTCAAAAGGTTAACATTAAACTTAGTCCGTCATTTAGGGAATCAAAATATATTAGTGACATATTATTTATTTTGTCAATTGAACGATACATTGTAAAGATACAACGCATCAAAGTTTAGGAGTGGGGGCTCGTGACGTCACATATTGCGAAAAAGTGTAACACACTGTGACGTCACACGGAACTTTAACGCGCCATATCTTTACCATTCTTTGTTTAATTTTCAAAAGAAAAAATACCTGACGTAACTGAGAAATAACTGAGAAATAATTGACAGACTAATTGTATTTTTTTAGGAAACTAGCCTATTGTTATATTCGTCTCATACAATGAGTTAAGGATAAAATCCATATGTCTTTTTTTCTTATTTTTTTATAATTTACTTTAGGTACTTGTTTAAATATTACCTACCTTCAGATAATCCATGTACGATCATAAGGCATAATACACTTACAACACAAATCTTTAACCACATTTTAAAAAATATTTCACCAAATGTTTAGGTATTTTTTTTGTACATCACAAATAAGAACATTAAATTTACAAACTTAAATTAAAAAAAAAAAACAATATTGCAGTTTGAAAAAAAAAATATTAAACATATAGTATTTTTCTTATACCAAAATAGCACTCCAGTTCATTCGAAGAACTTTTTCCTTATAACAAATATTGTATTTTTTCCTTAATCGATTTTAGAGTTTTGCCAGACAGGTTTCAAAACGGCCTTAAAGTAAGGAATTATCTCACGCGACTAAGCAACAGGTAAAAACATGTTTTTAAATAATAACAGTAAACCTTAGAATGTATCTCTTATTTGAGTATAGAACGAGTGTGTTAAAAAAGTCATCTGTACATACAAGTTCAGATGACATTTTTAAGGAAAATAATTAAAATGGCCGATTAAAAATTTATTTAAAACCGACTGTTGAATGATAGACGGTAAGAGTCTTAAGCGAAATTATTTTAAAAGTCAGCAACTAAATTAACTAAACTGACCAACTTACATTTACGAGTAAAAAAATCCGAAATAAGCTGCTAACTGTAAAAGGCGAATAATCCAACTAAGTGACCAAGTTACTAAATGAGCGACTAAAATAAGGGTGGTAATTAAACGACTGACTGTAAATCCAAATTTTAAGAGTCCAAAATAATGACTTTGGATGACGAAATTTCTGACTTGAACGACTGACGTCGAGCAACGTGAAACATGGATCTAAAATGGCCACTTTGCACGAATTACAATATGATCACATTATGAATCATTGCAAATCTTAAAATAGCCACATTTTGTCAGTTCATGAAATGAATCTTAAAAAGGCAATTCTGCTGTTTGACGGAAAGTCGCAACATGGCTAACTTTTCGTGAATTGTTTGTGAATTGCTGTACCTTATTGCAAGGCGTAAAAATAATCTTTATTTTTTCATAACGTGCGTACTTTTACGATTTTGACGTGACAACGTCTAATAACTCCATACTACGGGCTGCATGCACGAAAAAGATGACATCATTGCCCTCGCTCATTGTCGCGTTCCGCAAGCGAGAGCGCGGCACGAACGAGAGAGAGGCATGATCATGTGTATTATACTACTGTAATGTTTGACGTTGTCACGTCAAACTACCGTCCGCAAACCCACTTTACAGACAACCATTTTTTTTAGTTAAATAAGTTTTTCTAACCAATAATGTTGATTTACTATCATAAATTAACTGTAGAATTATAAATATCAATAAAAATATTACAATTACTACTATATAATATTACAATCTATTTTTATTTTATTTCTATAGCAATACTCACGCGAGAAGTGATTCAAGAAATGAATCACGCAATGAATTGAATTAGAGTTGAAACGTCAATGTCAAAATTTGCAGAATTGCTAAGCTTCGCGATTCATGAAATGATTCGTTTTGATGAATTGCTCAAAGTGGCCATTTTAGACCTTCTCAAAATACCTACAACCCGAGCAGCATTATAAAATTTGAGCGACCTAATATTTGTTTGAGTGACTAACTAAAGTACCTACTGCATTTAATTCGCAATTTGGCAAAATTAATTACTGATGTTTGAACAAAAATCTCTCACTTTAATGTTCACTGTAATACCATAACCTATTTTCTGTCACAAAAAATGTTGTGTTTTTTTTGTCTTTTGAAACTCCATCGTTTATATCATAAGGTCTGTCGTGTCGCTCGTTCGCTCACAGTTATGGTCACTGTAAAACCATAACCTACTTTCTGTCACGAAGTCGTTTGTTTGAAACTCAGTCGGTTCTGTCACTATCTAATGTAGTAATTTAGTCGCTCATATAGTTAGTTATTTATTAATTTAGTCGTACATTTAGTAATTTGCCGTTTAGTAGGATTATTCAACTTTTACAGTCAGCAGTTCATTTGTTCTCAAGCTCGTTATCATCATCCTAGCGTGTATTCCTAGTTGCGTCGTCAGCTTACGCTTCGGAACCTAGAGTACGCTGTAAGTCATGGTCCTAGATTTGGCGGAACTAGTAATTACAATGGAGCGACTGCCGTCTGACTTCCGATACACTTTTTACAGGGAAACCAGACCAACAGGAACATGACCTGAGGAATGTTAGTGGCCAACACTGTCACAATTTTTCAGGCTGCCCTAAGGCATTTGACATCTGACACAGCCTCACGACTGCTAGATATCTATCGATAATTACGTGGGCCAACGGCTTAACGCGCCTCCCGAGGCACGGAGAAGCTCAAGATAGAAACTGCCACTAAAACGGCTACCAATCCAATAGTGGTCGCGTCACGTCGTCGCTTGACACGCGTATTCGCTACGGATACGCGGGTCGCGCTCGACTAACGAGCTCCTCAATTTGTTCTCAAGCTGATCATTGTTATTTGCCAGTTTAGTAATTTAATTGCTGGCTTAGGTTAATTCCGCTCAAGTCAATTAAATAGTATATTGGCAACAGTCGCTAAATATTTTTTTCTCAGTAAAAAGCACTTCGGTTGAGCTAAAACACTGAGGTATCCCCACTGCGCAACTATTCGTAGAGTTGAGCATTTACAGTTGGGCAGTAAAACAGAATTAAAGATAGGGTATTGGAATTAAAATAAAATTACAAGTTACAAGTAGAAAATAATTTAATGCATAAAATATTTCAGGCACTAGATCAAGCTGTTATTAGTTTGACGTATAAACGACGAACTTATTTCGTCGTTTATACTTTTAATATTTTTTTTTATCTTTTTTTTTCACATCACTAAAACAATATGCGCTGGCTCTCATTAAAAAAAACGTATATAAGTTTAAAAAATTAAAAATAAGCGCTTAAAATTCTTTCGAAGAACTTTATCCTCGTTTGATTTAAAAAAATCCCAGTTTGATTACGCCTTTTTTTTCTCAGACCGGTTTTAAAGTCAGTATTTTGAGACTTATTTTGTGTGACTGCAACAGGTAAAATCCTGTTATTTATTAATTACAATAAACTTAGAATTGTAATCTCATAATTACCTATAAGTAGAACGAGTGTCTTTTATGTGTAATTAAAATTAAACTGGTCAAGTGCGAATCGGACTCACACACGAAGGGTTTCGTATCATCCATTCTAATATAATAAGTGCGAAAGTCTGTCTGTCTGTTGCACTTTTACCCGAACCACTGAATGGACTTTGATGAAATTTGGTGTGGTAGAAATAGTTGAAGACCCGGGGTCAAACATAGGCTACTTTTTGACGCAGCCGGAGCTATAAAAACCCCATAAAATCATGTCTGTTGTAAGGAAGCCCCCTTAAATATTTAATTTATTCTGTTTTTTTAGTGTTTTTAAATTTAATCGGCAACAAAAATACATCATCTGTAAAAATTTCAACTGTCACGGATCATGAGCTACAGCCTGGTGACAGACAAGCGGACGGACGGCCAGCGGAGTCCTAATAATAGAGACTCCTCTTTACCCTTTGTGTACTTCTTCTCCTTTACCTTGTCCCACTTTGTTATGTGGGGTCGGTACAGTATATTAGTCCCTTCTAACGCCCAACTCATATTCTCTCTGATACAGTCCAGCCATCTCTTTTTTAGTCTTTTCCCCTTTGATTACGGAACCCTAAAATGCAAGCATTGTTATTATAATTATTCTCTCTGTTCCATTAATTCGCATGTGGTCTGAAAGCACTATTCCCTGATAATGTAACTAGCTGATAGTTTTCTAAACGACTATGTAATGGAAGGGGCTTGTTTGACCCTAAATGGTTTCGTTATGGGTGCTTATGATGATGGGTTAACGTAAGAGGTGACTAAGATATTTATATACCAAGCATACCGAGGCCTGGGGCGCTATTTTTGAAAAGTAAAGGTAACTCGCAATTTATATAATTAACTTCCATAGTTATATTATAAATGCGAAAGTCTGTTTGTCTGTCTGCCTGTCTGTTACGCTTACACGGCCAAACCGCTGAACGGATTTTGATGAAATTTGGAATGAGCTAGTTATTAAATTATTGTAAACGGCGAACTTAAATCCTGACCCCATATTCATAACAATTAACAAACGTTGGATAAATCTATTGTAACTAAAGTATATTTCATCTCATTCTTTCACGTCAAATATAGACAAGATAGAAAGGTAGTTACTAAACATATTTTAAATAATGTAGGCTTAAAGATCGTTTGTAACTAGAGATGGGCAGCGGGAAGAAATTCAAGAGAAAAAAAATGAAATGCAAGGGGAAGAAAAGGGGAAAAATAATCAATACCCATTTATTTCCGGGAATTTTTAAAAATTCTGTTAGTTAATGGAAAATTTCCGGGACGGCGCCCATTCCTATTCGTAACTTTTTATAAATTAAGTGGTGAGACTTATAGAGATAAAAATATCTACTAGCCAACCTACTTAATTGTTCGACTCAACGATTAAGTCGAGGGAGCAAAATCATTCGACTCCCCTATTTTGTGTGAGAAATTTATAAAAATAGGGCTCCTACGCCAAAATGTATATTTACTTAGGTATTTTTTTGTATTTCATTTATAGTTTCACCGCTGATTAAGCTCAAGAGGTAAGTCGAATTCGAGATTTCTCGAAAACACATGGGGGCTAACTACAAAAAATCAGTATGCCATTGTTTTTTTTGACATATAAGTATCTCATTCAACTTAAGCTCTAAAGGCGCCAGAATCAGCTCCCAGGGCCCTTACTATCACCTCTAATAGCAGGGCAGAAACGAGTGAGTACACGAGATGTCGCCTTACAGCTTGTATTGCACTATCTCGTTTACTCACTCGTTTCTGCCCTGCCATTAGAGGTGATAGTAAGGCCCCAGGTCTCAAACACAAAAATCAAAATTGATTTAGCAATTTAGCCCTGAAAGTGTTACACTTTCAGGGATAGGACACAGGATTTTAATATGAGTTAAGTGCGATGTGGGCGTTACCTGCAGGCCATGCCAGGTGTGGTCATATTAAGTTGAGATTCGAGAGGCTTAACTGGCCCTCACATGGCACTTTTAACCTAACCTCTTGCTTCTGCCTAAATATGACTAAAACATATTTAAAAAACCTATCAAATGTCAGTTAACCTTCAAGTGAGAAACGTATTGTAACTGGCTAAATACATATTCTGTAAAAGCCATAATAAAAAAAAAGTGAGAAACATCACCAAAACGTCACTGTCAATATTTGTGGTGATTCTTGTCAACTTGTTCTCATAACCAGGCGAATTGAATTTGTAAATTCAATAATTTTATTCTAGTTGTAAGCTAAAAATTACCAAGCTGGCATCACGAAGACTGCTCCTCATCGGATTCCACAGTTTCTCCCCAACTATACCTTACCGAGCCAACATCAATAGGTTAGTTTCATAATTTTTCCAATACCATTTTAAATACATAACCCAAATTTACATCAATTTTAGTTAAAATTTAATTAATTCACTAAGGCTGTACGGAGCTAAGCATACGTGCGCAATTTTGCTATAAAAATTACTTTTTATGTGTTTTGTGTGACAATGAAATTAAATATTGTTTGGGTATCAGAACTATGACAATATTTATTTTATAGGTTTCATATAGCGATAAGTGCCCCCTTATCTGGGACCATAAATAACTTAAAAGAAACTTATGAAGATATTAAAATACCTACTTCATTTAGTAATTTTTCAAAAGAATATAAATAATACTGAACTGTGCCTTCAGACCAAGTAGCATATAATTTAATGTAACTTATGTCTTTTAGTACACTTTATAACTATAGAATATGAGCTTTTACCTGTGGCTTTGAATAAACTGATTAAATAATACAGGAAAACGACTTGTTTTATGGGATACTAACTCAACAATACTATGTTTTATAAAAAACTAGCTGTTTCCCGCGTCTCCGCCTGCATCATAAAGTAGCCTATGTTTGACTCTGGGACTTCAATTATATTCATATCAAAATTCTTCTGATCTGACTGCGTAACAGACAGACAGATTTTCACATGTATGGATAACCATCCAAGACCCAGGATAATCAGAAACGATCATATTCAATGTTGACCTGACCGGGGATTGAACTCGACACCTCCAGAGTAGACGGCAGGCATGTTAACGATTACGCTACATAGATTGTCGTATGCATATATAATTAAATCCCAAGGAAACAGTATTGTATGTAGGTAGGGTTGCCACCTGTCCCGGAAGCCTCCTGGAATTCAGCATTGAAAATTTAAATCTTCCAGCTCTTGGAAGGAAATTCAAATAAACAAATTTTTCCTCCGGAAAAACAAATACTATGATGAGAAATCTAAAGAATAGCAAATGACGAAAATGTATTTGAACTTTTTTTAAGTAGGTATAACACGAGCAGCGAACATTGAGCAACCTAATATTTGTTTCACAAAAAAGCTCAAGTTTGAAAATGGTACGGAACCTTTCGTTCGCCAAGTAAACATGCGAAAGTCTGTCTGTTATGCTTTCACGGCCAAACCACTGAACGGAGTTTGATGAAACTTGGTATGAATATAGTTGAAGACCCGGGGTCAAACATAGGCTACTTTTAGACACAGGCGGAGCTGCAGGAAAAAGCTAGTGTGTAATAAACATGATAAAACCCACAAAAAATTTAACAATAACTATTTATAATCTTATCTAGAGATCATAATTTTTTAGTATTTGGTGGCAATTTCTGATGAAGTCAATAAACTTAAACTTTTCGGTAGCTTAATAGTTAGCCTAAGTAGGCTTATGTAATAACATACATAATAACAACATCAAAAATACCCAAAATTCAACATAGGAAATATCTACACATTTCACGACCCTATAGCTAGGCTGTTAGGACAATCTAGTATGAAAGAGTGGGGATACAATATCAGCTCCTTTCTTCGCACTTTGCTTGCCAATTTTCCGTCTGACGCCATCCCCACTCTTTCATACTAGATTGTCCTAACAGCCCTTTCTCGTTCGGTAGTGTGTTCTACCACCACCGACGTCACCACTCCAACATGACGTCACCGCAGTGTTCCCCGCGACACCCGGGCTCGCCTCGCGCGTCCACACCCGGCTCTGTTGTCAAGAAAGTGGACAATATTGTTAAGTCTCAAGTTGACAAGAGGGAGTACAGGTAAGTGTTTAAAAATGTTCTAAGGGCAGATTTCACCAACATCGTTCTTAGCCATGACGCCATGAGTAATTAATCTAAGGATAAAAAATGAATGGCTGACATTTTTATTCTAGAGAGTCCTTATACCGAAATAGGCAAGTTTCCAGGTTCAAAAGACTAACATTAAAGATAGTCCGTCATTTAGGGAATCAAAATATATTAGTGACGTATTTTTTCTTTTGTCATTTGAGCGATAACTTATAAAGATATAACGCATCAAAGTTAGGAGTGGGGGCTCGTGACGTCACATATTGCGAAAAAGTGTAGCACACTGTGACGTCACACGGGACTTTAACGCGCCATATCTTTACAATTCTTTGTTTAATTTTCAAAAGATGTGACGGCACAGTGTGCTAAAGTGTAACTTTGATGCGTTACATCTTTATAATTTATCGCTCAATTGACAAAAGAAAAAAATACGTCACTAATATATTTTGATTCCCTAAATGACTGACTAATTTTAATGTTAGTCTTTTCACCCTGGAAACTAGCCTATTGAAACTACGACCTTCGTGCGGGATACTAGTTCGGCAAGTGTAATCTGTAAAGATAAAGTTTCGTTCAATAAATAAAAATTAAAATCTCAAAATTAGTCATTAGTTATCAAAAAGAAGCTGGATTTTGTTTATTGACAAAAAAATACTTTTCTATAAGAAAAATAATTAATAACATAACTTTATTAAATTTTCAGGGGTCTAGAATTGTCAAACCGTCTAAAGGTACTTCTAGTCAGTGACCCCACAACGGACAAATCCGCGGCTGCTTTGGATGTTAGTGTTGGTGAGTATACACTCTCGTTTTCTCTATTTGGTATGAATATAGTTGAAGACCCGGGGTCAAACATAGGCTACTTTTTGACCCAGGCTGAGCTGCGGGAAACAGCTAGTCCAATATAACTTTATTGCCCAAGAGAAATCACAAAATTGAAATTAAAAACATTATTTACAACTAGCTGTTTCCCGCAGCTCCGCCTGCGTCAAAAAGTAGCCTATGTTTGACCCCGGATCTTCAACTATATTTATACCAAATTTCATCAAAATCCGTTCAGCGGTTTGGCCGTGAAAGCGTAACAGACAGACAGAAAGACAGAGAGACAGACAGACTTTCGCATTTATAATATTAGTATGGATAATATGGAAGTAGGTTGCAGTATCCATCTTCATTCGTTAGGGGACTTCCATAAATTGTGTACGGATGTGCTTATTCCAATATGACACACCCCGGACACTCCATACAACAGCGGCGAGCGCGATACGTATTACTAGTTTACGACTACTACCATTCGGTAGCGTACGCACGCGCGTCAATGTGTGTGTTGCTCGTAGGGTTGGTTATTTACCGTATCCGCGTCATAGTCGTCGCAGGGGCCGCGCGGCCGAAGCGACATCCTTGCATAGCGATATCTGTTTCGGGTGGGAGTATAGATGCTGGCGGGAAAAATTCCGAATCATTCCCGTCGAATACTTCGGAAGTATTCCGAATTATTCCGAAACTTTGGGAATATTTCAACAGTCAAATATAACGAGGAATATCGACTACCTATTTCGCGCTTGGAAGTTGGGAATTATTATACTACGCGAATAATCGCGAATACTCGCGATTCGTACAGAGCTACATACAAACTAACCAAAAACATAGATAACCTTTTTTTCAAAAAACAAATATGCTAGGCATGTTTTTTTTATTGCACAACTGATATTTATAAAAATAGCATTCGATTTCGAAATAAGTTGGTACCTACCTAAAACAAAAGAATAAAAATCCTGTTAATCGCAGGCTAACGTATCTATTTATAAAAATATCAACATATAATCAATCCCATTTAAGTATAATAAAATAAACATTTATATTTTACTTACATATATGCTACTGAACAATAATTAACTCACCATAGCATAAACAAACACGTTTATTCCCATTGAATTATTCTGGCGAAATATTCGGAAACATTCAATTGCGGGGTACGAATCTTTCTTGCGCGGGGGAAAACTTCTCCGGGGAGCATCTCCCTTCTTACCGCACCCCGCACCGCCTGCACGCACGCTACACAGAGTTTCATACAAACTAACCAAAAACATAGGTAACCTTTTTTCAAAAAAACAAATATGCTAGGCCTGGTTTTTTTATTGCACAACTGACATTTATAGCATTCGCTTTCGAAATAAATAGGTACCTACCTAAAACAAAAGAATAAAAATCCTGTTAATCGCAGGCTAACGTATCTATTTATAAAAATATCAACATATAATCAATCCCATTTAAGTATAATAAAATAAACATTTATATGTTACTTACTTAAATGCTACTGAACAATAATTAACTCGCCATAGCACAAGCAAACACGTTTATTCCCATTGAATTATTCTGGCGAAATATTCGGAAACATTCAATTGCGTGGTACGAATCTTTCTTGCGCGGGGGAAAACTTCTCCGGGGAGCATCTCCCTTCTTACCGCACCCCGCACCGCCTGCACGCACGACTCGGCGGCGATCGACGATCGATACAAAATATGATTTTTCAACAAAATAAATAAAAAACTTGATTAAATTTATTTTGAATAATTCTGATGTAAAGAAACTTTCCCAGAAGTATTCCGGAAATATTCCGAATTTTTCAGAAGTTTTGCAACTATAGGTGGGAGGGTGTGAGTGTCCGTTCTGTACGTTAGTACTGTTAATAATTCTGTGCTCTAGGAGAAAAATATTTTTGGAATTTTCAACTATTCCCTATTGATTGATAGTAGAAGAACCACAGAGAAGTCGAGGAGTTGTCAAGCGACGGCCAGACGCGACCCGTATTGGATTGGTCGCCATTTCAGTGTCATTTTGTTCGTGTTTTTCATTTGTAATTCGTGTTCACTGGTTTCCCTGTAAAAAAGGGTTACGGCAGCCGCTTCATTATAATCACCAGTGCCGCCATAACAAAGACCATGACTTACAGCGTACCCTAGGCACCAAAGCGTAAGCTGAGGTCGCAACTGGGAAAACACGCTTGGACCGGAATTTTTATTTTTTCAGGCTACCTTAGCGACCCCGATGACCTTCCAGGGTTGGCTCATTTCTGTGAGCATATGCTGTTTTTAGGCACGAAGAAATATCCTGAAGTAAGTTTTTTTTTTTCTGTTTAAGTAACTTTAAATTTTCGTACAAAGGTCACACCTTAAAGGGTAAAAGGGGTTATTACTGAGATTATGCTGTCCGTCTGTCACCAGGTTGTATCTCATGAACGGTGATAGTCAGTTGAAATTTTCACAGATCATGTATTTCTGTTTTTTTGCTATAACGACAAAATACTAAAAATTTGAATAAAATAAATATTTAAAGGATACCCATACAAGAAACTTGATTTTGAGTAATGGTACGGAACTCTTCGTGTCCGACTTGCATTTGACCGGTGTTTACCCGACTGCGACAGAAGGAGGGTTATGTTTTGCGAGAGTATGTATAATTGTTTTGCACGCTCTGCAGCCTGAACGGCTTGATGGATTTTAGCTTGAGAGGTGTCGTTAGATTCGTATTTACTGTGAGATTGAGAGAGTTTTGTGTGAGGTATATCGAAATAAAAAAATAATCAAAATTTCTGATTTTTTATTTTCATATTACAGAGAAATGCATGGTTTTTTAGTATTAAAATAACTGTTATCTTGTTTTAATTATATGTAATTATAGAGTTTAGTTTAGAGAAGAGTTTATTATAGCTCGTTAGTCTAACGCGACCCGCGTATCCGTAGCGAATGCGCGTGTCAAGCGACGACGTGACGCGACCATTATTCGATTGCTCGACATTTAGTGGTATTTTCTATCTCGAGCTCCACCGTGCTTCAGAAGGCACGTTAAGCCGTTGGTACCGGTTGTTATCGATAGATAGCAGTCGTGAGGCTGTGTCAGATGCCTTTAGGCAGCCCGAAAAGTTCTGACAGTGTTGGCCACTAACACACCTCGGGTCATGTTCCTGTTGGTCTGGTTTTCCTGTAAAAGAGTTAACGGACGTCAGAAGGCAGTCGCTCCATTGTACTAACCAGTTCCGCTAAATCTACGAGCATGACTTACAGCGTACCCTAGGCTCCGAAGCGGAAGCTGACGACGCAACTAGGTATACGCGCTAGCATGATGAAGTAGTTCCACTGGTAAGAAGATTTTTTTTTTATAGGAAAACGAATACAACAAGTATTTATCCGAACACGGCGGCTCTTCGAACGCGTCCACGTCGTCTGACCACACAATGTACTATTTTGACGTGCTGCCAGCACATTTGGGAGGTGCTTTGGACATGTAAGTAAACCCATGGACCAATTACAAAGTGGATATGCCCTTTGAAATGGCTCCGTGATGTGATGACACTGCAGTGGGCGGAGCTTGTCATTGCTCGTGCTCCATGGTTGGAGCCACGGCCGAAACCGAGCATGTCGCACGTCTGCCTTCCGCCAAGTGGAGCTGAACAAATACTGAATTACAAAACGCTTATTGCGGCATCTCCTCTTTGTAATTGCTCCATTAGTTAATACATACTACGAATTATGAAACCAAACACATAAACCAGGATGATTTACAAACTGAAAGAAAGAAAATAAGATTGAGCAAGCGAGCGAAGCGTCTCCATTTCGACAACTGCCCAATTTTGCTTTTCAATCGGAAAATGCATGTTTATTTATTTATTATAAGGAAGACCAACAGCGTATATCTATATAATACGTATAACTTTAGCATTTTAGAAGCCTAGTTTCCGAAAAAAATATAATTAGTCCGTCAGTTAGATAATCAAAAAATATTGGAGACGTATTTTTTTCTTTTGAAAATTAAACAAAAAATGTTAAAGATATTGCGCGTTAAAGTTCCGTGTGACGTCACAGTGTGCTACACTTTTTCGCAATATGTGACGTCACGAGCCCCCACTCCTAAACGTTTATGCGTTATATATTTTGACAAAAGAAAAAAATACGTCACAAATATATTTCTTGAGACGATGTTTCCTTTAAATTAAACTATTTCAATGTGTTTTTTTATTATTACATACTAGCTATTTCCCGCAGCTCCGCCTGCGTAGCCTGTTTGACCCCGGGTCTTTAACTATATTCATACCAAATTTCATCAAAATCCGTTCAGCGGTTTGGCCGTAAAAGCGTAACAGACAGACAGACTTTCGCATTTATAATATTAGTATGGAAGTATGGATTTATTTACACCTAACGTTTCAATGACTTTGCAGCGTTCATGGTCACAGGCAGACCAAGTTAACATTTGTCTGTGACGTCATAACAATCCAGAAGTATCCTTGTTTTGCAATAACGAGTTTTTTTATTGTATTGTATTGTATTGTTTATTCAACAGATTCGCACAATTCTTCATTGCTCCATTGTTCACCGAAGCGGCGACTGGTCGCGAATTAAGCGCGGTTAATTCTGAACATGAGAAAAATGCTGCCTCAGACACTTGGAGACTTGACCAGTTGAACAAGAGCTCCGCTGATAAAACCCATCCTTATCACAAGTTTGGCACTGGTAAGAAAAAAAACGCTTTATTTGGAACCCTTTATTTAGAAGAAATGTATATGTGCAGTTAGAAAACAGGTGTCATTTTACAGTGGTCTAGATTACTGGTATATGTAGAACTCTGAAATGTAAGGATCTGATATTCGGATTCAATCGGTAATGTAGACTCATTCACCTCACACATTCATTCATTCAATAAGATTCCCGCTCGATCGAGGGTGAACTAAACTAACCTGGAAATAGACGAATTGTGATACAAGAAACCTTTTTTAATTATCATCAAGAAACCCAGAAAATACCCAATAATAATGTATTGAGATAGAAATTAGGTGTCAATTTACAATGGTTAGAAGTTGTTTTTTTCTTTTCTTGTACATAGGGCGCACTGTAAGTTTCCGGAACTGGCCACTTACATAAACAATATTCAAAAATTTATTGCAACATTTGAAAATAGAACTCTTTGGCTGTAGAATGCAGTTTGTTTCATCTGACTGTCTTTTGTTTTTACCTTGTGGCGCCATTTAAAAAATTGTGTGTCTGCATCAACATGGATTTAACTCGGGAAAATTTTCGTAGTATGATTTTCTACGATTTTAAGTGTAATTTGACAGCTCAACAGAGCATCGCTCGGCTTGAAACAGCTTTTGGCAATGAAGCACCATGCAAGACAACTGTTTATAGCTGGTTTGCAGAATTCAAGCGTGGTCGTATCAATCTCAGTGACGAATCTCGCGATGGTCGGCCGTCCACCGCTGTGACCAACAAAAACATCAATGCTGTGCGCCGTATGATTGAAACAGACAGGCATGTGACCTACCATGAAATTCGCGCATCCTTAAAATAGGCATGAGTCAAATACAATTAATCCTACACAAACATTTGGGTGTGAGAAAGCTGTGCTCGCGGTGGATCCCACACAACTTGACCGAGGCTCAAAAAACGGACCGCGTCACTTGGTGCAGTGCCATGCTTACCAGATTCAACGAAGGTGCGTCAAATTTGGTGTGGGACATAGTAACAGGTGACGAAACATGGATTTATTGCTAAGATCCCAAAACAAAGCAGCAATCGAGCGTATGGGTCTTTCAAGATGAGCCGAAACCAACCAAAGTGGCGCGCGTGAAAAGTGCATCTAAGCGGATGATTGCTTCTTTTTTTAATAAAACTGGACACGTGGCTACTGTTGCTTTAGAGAATCGTCGTACAGTGAATAGTGACTGGTACACGACCATTTGTTTGCCGGAAGTTATTGACGAACTCCGTAAAAATAACCGTAAACGCCGTATCATCCTGCACCACGACAATGCTAGTTCTCACACGGCCAGACAGACAAACGACTTTTTGAAGGCGAAAAATGTAGAACTCATGAGTCATCCTGCATACAGTCCCGACCTGGCACCTTGTGACTTTTTTCTGTTCCCAAAAATTAAGAACCAATTACGCGGTCAACGATTTTCATCACCAGAAGAGGCTGTCGAGGAGTATGAAAAACACGTTTCAGAGGTCACCACAGAGGAGTGGCACAAAAGTTTTCAAAACTGGTTTCATCGAATGAAAAAGTGCATAGACGCCAAGGGAGATTATTTTGAAAAACAATAAATTAATTTTGTACCTTTAATAGTATTTTTTCCTATTCATTCCGGAAACTTATAGTGCGCCCCACGTAATTGCTTGTATTTGACAATGTGCAATGAAGAGTATTGTATTGTGTGCGTCCATCAGTGGCGAAGCCTCCTTAGAACACGATTCCTACCGGCTTCCCTTGGCAGATACTAATATAAAACTACTATTCTACGTAGTCTAATTATCGCAAGTGACATAATTACATTGCGCGCGTTGTAAAATATTCTTCAATATGCCTGTTACAAAATACGCAATGTATTTGAATCGCGCAACAAGATTTTATAATCGTCAGACGCGTGCAGCTTGGGAACTCGCTAACAAAATTAGGAATTTAAATATTACAATGTATGTAATTCACGCACACATACACATTATGTCTACATGCAAATACTCGTCCATATAAAGCCGAGTATAAGCCGAACTCAGATAGCTTACAATCTTTATTTGTCATGTGTTAAGGTTTAGTTTCGCTTGAAAAGTTTTCGTCCAAAGTTTCTTCGCTATTGTGGCGGCGGCGCCAGTGGTCTCACCTTGTGTCCTTGACCTAGGTGCCCAATAATGGCCCCATTATTTATTTTAAACGCGACATTTTGCACGGATTCGTATGTGCTAATAATTTATCTATTGTGTTATGTAATTAGCTTGATTGTGGTATATAGTTTAAAAGAATTGAAAGTAGTGAAATTTAACTTGCCAAGTATTGTGCGTGTATATTGTATAGTGTTTTTTTTTTTTTTTGTTTTATCGTAAAGGTTTGTTTGTTTTTCATCACATAGGTGGTTATGTGCGAAATGGCGGCTTTTGTACAAAATACAAATAGCCTTAGCCTTACAGATTACCTATTATTGCATTTTTTTTTTACAAGTTAAGACATAAAGTTTTGATTATTCACGCGTTAGTTAGGTTCTTTTGGCTCGGGTTAACTTTTCATTTTTTTCACCCCACGCCACTGGCGTCCATTCTCTTATTTTACATAGTGCACAATTTAATCGTAATTGGATCGCAATGACAACTTTTGACGTTTCTGGTATTCTGTTACTAATTTTAAGACCAATCGTATTCCATTGGCATGCCATCGAACTTCAACTGGATAATTTTGCTAATCAAAAAAATCATCTAAATCATCAATTCTTTCAATAATCTGTATTCTTTAAATTTTTTCTACTATTACCATTCAATTGCGTTTTAGTTGCAATTAAATTGAGATTCAAAGTTGTGTTAGCTGAATACCAATAGCATTTTTTAAAATGCATCGTGATTGAGTCGTAATTGAATATCAGTTGCTTGGTTTTTTAAAGTTTATTAGCGGAATTGAGTCAATTGCAAATTGACACCCAGTTTATATGGAGCTAAGAGGTGATTTTACAGTGGTTATTAATTGTGTGTTATTATCGAGATCTCTTTATTTTATAGATTTAGATAGATTCAGGGATCTTATTACGCTGGTTTTATTACAGAACGTAGTTAATAATGCAGTTTTTGTCCTAAAACAAGTTAAATGCTACTAAATGTTTAGGGCAATTTTTTTTATTTTTAGTATTTAACCTAATTTTTAAGGTTCCGTACCTCAAAATGTAAAAAAGAGAACCCTTATAGTCTCAACCATGTCGTCTGTCTGTCCGTCTGTCACAGTCGATTTTTTTTTGTGATTTTTTTTTTGTTTTTATTTTCTAAATGGAAATCCCAATATTTATTTATTTATTTGAATACAAATCGTACAACATCACAGATAAACCAAATCGTTGCACAATTTAAAAAACTAGGGCACAATTTCATCCATCACTTTTTACAAAATAACATCAACTTTCTCGCAAACTGCTCAAAACTGTCAACAAACACATCGCCATTCAGCGCCTTGTACTGATGAAAGAAATTGAGTCCAGTAAGTCCACGAAGGGGACAGCAAGTAATTTTGATATAAAATGTATATAAGTTAAAACATTGATAAATAATAACTGTATAATAGTCAGTAATCATGATTATTGCAGGTGTCCGAATCTCTATTACAATAGCCCAGTTTCATCTTCACCCAAACTTCATAACCATAACCCATTTTATTCTTTTCACTCATAAGCAATAATTTCTCCTCCTGCCCAGACCCGTTCATGGAAATATTATCTATTGATATAGCCGAGGACGGGTTTGGGCAGGAGCACCGCATGACATCAACTTCTCCAAAGGGCCTCTACGCGTTGGATCCATATCCCCGCGCAAGCCTCTCAAAGGACCGGGGCAACCCGTGAATCCCAAGCGGAGATATAATAATGAAAACTCTTTATTGCACTAAGAACTGAAATACAGATAACACAAAAAATTTAATGTCTGTACAAAGGCGGCCTCATCGCCGTAATAATCAAAGGATGAAATATCTTTTTTTTTATTTTTTTATTTTTTTTTTAATTCACAGGTAACAGAGACACCTTAGAGATGATACCTAAATCAAAAGGGATAGATGTTAGGAAGGCCTTACTAGAGTTCCACCAAAAATGGTATTCCTCGAACATTATGACCCTGGTCGTTTTGGGAAAAGGTTGGTATTTATTTGGACACATCACTATTGCCTGATAATATTACGAGAGGTAGGACATTTTGTAAGGAGTAGTCCGTCTGGGGAAGTACCTCCACCCTACAGAAGACCGCAGCCAAATAACACTGTGATGCAGTGTTGTGTTCCTGCTGGCGAGTAGGCTCGCCAGGATCCAGAGGGGACAGGTCGGCAACGCGCTCGTGACATCTCCGGCGTTGCAGGCGTTCATAGGCTACGGTAATCACTTACCATCAGATGGGCCGTACGCCCGTTTGCCTACTTAGTTGTATAAAAAAAATATTGTTCCCCTATTTGATGTAAGGGGGCGATTATAAAGAAAATTATTTAATTTAAGTACGGGAGATCTATTTTTGAAATGTGTGACTTAGAAGTCGAATGAAAGTCGTTCGATACCGAAGAAAAATTATTAGTTTTGCCGATTTTCCTTGAGTTACACATTTCAAAAATAGCTTTTTCAATATCGCTTATTTTTGGAGAAATAAAGAGCTGAATTTTTTACGTACGTACACAAATTCTATCACAGGTTAAGTGTTAAAAGTTAAAAGTTATGAATCCTACACCCGTATTCTTAAACATAACCTTAAGAACGTCCTTCACTCAAACTCATTGGAGGACTCCTTAAGGAATTGCTCGAACTTTCCTTGAAAACGACATTCTTAGCTGGTTGCTTGAGCAAACTCCAATGAGGTCACAGGTTATAATGACAATTCTAAACACAAAAATTGAAAATTACAAAAGAATAGAGTAATAAATAAAATGATGTAAGATACCAAGGCCAAAAGTGGCAAAAACCCTATTTATATCTAATTTATTTAATTTCAAGGACGCCTCAAGGCACCTCTCGACCAACCTTACATTTGACAGTTCGATACTCACCTCCAATGAGGAATCATCTCAAGTCAAGGAAGCTAGTGACGACTAATCATACCAATGAGTTGGAGTAAGGTTGAGTCGAGTTTGAGTGAAGGTTTAAGAATATGGGTGTCAGTTAATATTTTCTCATGCTTTCGATAGATGGCGGTAAAATGACTTTGTATGGGAGTGCCCATGGAGTGCTATTTTGGAAAAGTGTTACTTAAGTAAATTCAACGAGTAGAATAATTTTTGTTCTATAAAGAACTGTTCTCATTCGACATATGAGTCACACATTCCGAAGATAGTGCTCCTGGTCCCCTTTTACTAGAGATGGGCCGAGTACTACATTTACCGAGTAACCGAATACCGAGTATTATTCGGTTTCGCCTTCATAAAACCGAGTACTCGGCCAAGTAACTCGGTTCTGTAAAATGTACCGAAAAGACGAAAATTAACCGAATGCGAATGTGAACATTTCAAGACGAGACGACCATGTTGCTTTTTGGAGCTGCTTCAAAGAACTGGCTTCTACTATTAAAGTTGTTTATTACTTATGAACCCTTTGAACGCAAATATGAGACGTCATTAATACATGTAATATGATGTAATTTAAATCAGATATGCCATTGAAAAGATTAAAATACTTGGCACCAACACTCGGCAGTTGAACCGATTTATTCGACCGAGTACGAATCATGAAAAATATGCCGAGTACCGAGTAACAACCGAGTACTCGGCCCATCTCTCACCTTTTACTTAAAACGCCACAAACAATGATTTAAAAAAAAATATACACCATTTTCTCTTCAGAATCCTTAGATGAATTGGAAGATATGGTAGTACCACTATTCTCAATCGTCGATGACAGATCGGTAACGCCCCCCAGCTGGCCGGAACACCCCTTTCCTCCTCATCTTAGAAGAAAAAGGGCGTATTGCCTCCCCGTCAAAGATCTAAGATCACTTTCTATAGATTTTCCTGTGCCTGATACTAGAAAACATTATAAAAGTGGGGTAAGTACAGTTTATCTTAAAAATATTCAATTAAATTAATTTATGCAAGCATATCAGATAAAAAATTAAGAACTGTTAATACCCAGTATGTACCCAGTTTGAGACATCGAGTCAGAGAATAGGCTAGTTTCCTAAAAAAATATAATTAGTCCGTCAGTTAGATAATCAAAAAATATTGGAGACGTATTTTTTCTTTTGAAAATTAAACAAAGAATTGTAAAGATATGGCGCGTTAAAGTTCCGTGTGACGTCACAGTGTGCTACACTTTTTCGCAATTTGTGACGTCACGAGCCCCCACTCCTAAACTTTGATGCGTTATATCTTTATAATTTATCGCTCAATTGACAAAAGAAAAAATACGTCACTAATATATTTTGATTCCCTAAATGACGGACTAATTTTAATGTTAATATTTTGACCCTGGAAACTAGCCTATTAATTTAACTTGTATTAAATTACATTAATAATTTGAAAATGATTATTATTATACATTGAAATTTTTGCTCGAATATTAATTTGAAATTGGTCAACTAAATGACAAAAACATGTTGTATGTGTCATGTCAACAACAAAATTGACAATGTAATTTAATGAAATAGAAATCAATCCTTCGTTTTTATTCGCGTCAAATATGAAAACATCTTTTAAATCACTTTTCTCAGTATTTATTTATGTATGTTATTTGTAAGTTTATTCTTATTATTTATTTATGTAAGTATATTATATGCGTCTTAATGTAGACATGTACATTTAAGCTTTCTGCACCGCTCACGCAAGTGTTTTTTACCGCAGCTCATTTCTACCCTAAGGTTGGTTGGAAGAAATTCCATTAGCGATAAGTCCGCCTTTGTACCCATTTCGTTGCATTGGATTTAACTATGTGTTTCTTTTGTTTGTAAGTGTTCATTTATTTGTTCATTTCTCTCATTACTATGAATTATTTTTGTCATTTTGATAAATAAATCATAGGAAATAATCACAAAATACACAACGTCCGCTCCTGTCTCTTTTTGGCAGATGACGTTGAGATGACGGAATGTTACAGAACTAGTAAAAGAAATTAGTTCCAATATTTTTCCGCAATATGGGTTGCATTTTTTTTTTCTTTCAATATGGCTCTTACTTTCATATTTAGCCAGTAACAAGTAAAAATTTTTTTATTAAAGTTATTTAGTCAAGCAAGTCTAAAGTCAGGTTGGTAGTTAAGTCAAGTCGAGTCAGAAGAGTCAGGTTAAGTGAAGTGGTAGAAAAACTTCACTTAGCGATTTCGAGGGGCTTTTGGCAATAAGCTAGAAAATCTCATAAATTGATCACTGTATCACTTCCCAAACTTATATAAACAAACACTAAAAAAACACAAATTTTGAAAAATAAAATGCAGTGCCGATACTGCTCTTTTCAGCTTCCCGCCAAAAGTCCGGGTTGCTATTTTATTGGTCGGACTTTACAATCATTTTTTTTTTCACAGCCCGGCCATTACCTGTCAAATCTTCTGGGACACGAAGGGCCAGGAAGCTTATTATCAGAATTGAAGGCTCGAGGGTGGTGTAACAGGTATGAATCTTAAAATACCAGCCTGCCCAAGTCCATCCCTAGACCCAAGCTGGTGGCACCTACCATCCATACTCTCTATTGAAATTACGATGTTTTGGGGCGATGACTGAGCGCAAGCGAAGTCTCCATTTCGAGACTGGCCAATTTGTTTTTCTTTTGTACTGTAAAATGTATGTTCCGGGCTAGAGGTCGCATAAGTATCTCAACATATCCTTACGAGACTTGACACACACGTTCCTTGATTGTTTTTTTTTTTTTGCCGAGGGGGAATAATGAGGGCAATAGGGGAAAAGTTTGCTGTATTTTTTTATTTGACGATTTCAATCATACTTATTTGTTATCAGCATCGTATGTCCGTTGTTCAGAACAAGTTTCAGTAAAAATACTCAAAGGGGGATGGGGGGAGTAAATAGTATGAATAAATCTCGTGTGTTGGTATTATTGGTCGTTACTGAAGTCTACTGTTCGCAGAACTCCAGTTTTTAATTTCAATAGCTTCACGTAACATCCTTGGAATGAATCTGTTTTCTTTTGCAAGGACTTGTGAATCATCAAGACGCACGGATACTGAGAGCAAGAATCTTGAATTTGCGTGAATCGGAATAGTTTTCAATAAAATTACTGGCGGTAGTTTTGTATACTTATGACGTCACAGACAAATGTTAGCTCGGTCAACCTGCGACCATGAACGCTGTAAAGTGTTTGAAACTTTAGGTTTTAAATAAATCCAAATCCATACTTAATATTATAAAAGCGAAAGTCTGTCTGCCTGTCTGTCTGTTTGTTACGCTTTCACGGCCAAACCGCTGAACGGATTTTGATGAAATTTGGTATGAATATAGTTGAAGACCCGGGGTCTGAACATAGGGTAAGTTATAAATAGTTCAATTTAATTGTTCTTTTTTTACAGTTTAGTGGGAGGCACTAGGATAGGCGCTCGCGGGTTTGGATTTTTCGGCGTTCAAGTGGATTTAACCGAGGACGGGGTAGAACATATTGATGACATCATTACTCTGGTGTTTCAGGTATTAGATTATCGATCAATTGAAAAAAAAAAAAAAATACGTCACTAATATATTTTGATTCCCTAAATGACGGACTAATTTTAATGTTAATCTTTTGACCCTGGAAACTAGCCTATTATATTAAACATTATAAATTATTGAATTTGAATTAACTAACAAAATTTATTGAATCTATTCAAATGTCAAAGTAAAATTTTAATTTCTATGTTAATTTGAAGCCTACCAAGTATTTGTCAAAAATAAAAATGTCATATAAATTATTGTTCATTCTATTATAACTAAAATATATTTATCTCGAGCTCATCTGTGCTTATGCCGTTGGTACCGGTTGTTATCGATAGATGGCAGTTAGGCTGTGTCATATTGACCTTGATTTTGACTCTGTTTTTTTGATAATTGATTAGAATTTGACTCTGAATTTGACAGTGTTTCCCTGTATAAAGGGTTACAGAGGTCAAATGGCAGTCGCTCCGTTGTAATAATCTAGGACCATGACTCCCAGCGTACCCTAGGCTCCGAAACAAACGTTCGTATTCGTTTGCACCTGTATTCGACGTTTCTCCACTAATGAGTATAAATTTTGAAAAAAATATTTTTAACGGCCATCTTTTTAATTTGAGTTTGAAAAATTCGCTGTCAATTTTTTTTTTTTTTTTTCAGTACATAACAATGCTACGCAAAGAAGGACCTCAGCGTTGGGTCTGGGAAGAACAAAAGGACCTCATGGCCATGGAATTTAGATTCAAAGATGCTCAGGACCCGAGGCATTTAGTAACGGGACACGTGCATTTATTACAGGTAGGCTAAGCAACTTAAAGTGTGGTCTGAATTAGGATGGGTCGCCAAAAGTCAATGACTTTTTCTGATTAATGATCTTTCAGTAAGGATACATCAGTAAAAGGTAATGTATGAACACATAAAAACAACAATAAGTTACTTTTGAGATAGGTTTGTTATAAGTTAAGCAACTTTGACTTTGGACTGGAGAGTGATGGGTGACCAAAAGTGAATATGCTTTCTTAGGGACAAAGGGACCTTATGGCCATGGAATTTAGATTCAAAGATGCTTAAGACCCGAGACATTTAGTTACCTACTGGACATGTGCATCTGTTACAGGTAGGTTAAATAACTAGCTTTGGCGTTAAGAAGGATGGGTGACCGAAACACAAATAGGAAAATTCGTGTTGTAGCTTAGAAAAGGGATCTCACGGCATTGTAGCTTAGTTCAAAGATAACGACAGACAGACATTTATTACAGGTTAAGTAACTTTTAAGTCTGTTCTGGAGTGGGATGGGTGATCGTAATATCAGTTAAAAGAAATGTATTCTGTCTTAGAAGAGAAAAACGCGTAGTAGTTTTCGTGATGATCCCGTGCTTCGGAAGGCACGTTAAGCTGGTCGCAGCTGTCATTTGATGGTCGTTAAAGGAACCACGTTAGAGGCCGAAAAGCGGTTCCAAATCGTTCTGACACTAGGGTGTGGATTGGTCGATTGAAATGAAATAAAATCGTTTATCCATACTTCCATACTAATATTATAAATGCGAAAGTGTCTGTCTGTTACGGCCAAACCGCTGAACGGATTTTTAAGAAAATTTGGTATGAATATAGTTAAAGACCCGGGGTCTAACATCGGCTAATTTTTTACGCAGGCGGAGCTGCGGGAAACAGCTAGTTTTCAATATAGGATTTGAATATCACTTATTGACGTCAATTTACTTATATTAAATTTACCACCAAAGCGCAAGTGGAGAAGAAGCGGCGCCACATACTCCGCTGCAGCATTTTGCTTCATGACGTCAATTTACAAATAAGAAAAAAACTTTCCTTAAGTAACTAGTTAATTGCCCTTGTAACCTTCTCGATACGAATGTTGAATAAAAGGTTGCCTACAGCGATAAGGCCTTTACGCGAGCACGATTTTTTCTTGTGATAGGCTAGTTTCCGGGGTCAAAAGACTAACATTAAAATTAGTCCGTCATTTAGGGAATCAAAATATATTAGTGACGTATTTTTTCTTTTGTCAATTGAGCGATAAATTATAAAGATATAACGCGTCAAAGTTTAGGAGTGGGGGCTCGTGACGTCACATATTGCGAAAAAGTGTAGCACACTGTGACGTCACACGGAACTTTAACGCGCCTTAACTTTGCCATTCTTTGTTTAATTTTCAAAAGAAAAAATACTGACGGACTTATTATATTTTTTTAGGAAACTAGCCTATTGCTTGTATTTGACAATGTATCCTTGATGTGCAATAAAGAGTGTTGTATTGTATTGTATGGGATTTTATATACATATTTTTTTTATTTCTTTCAGGAATTTCCAATGGAAGACGTGTTAAGCGCTTACTACATAATGTCTGAGTGGCGACCCGACCTGATAGACGAGTTGCTGTCTCTGCTTAGCCCGGACAACGTGCGAGTGGGCATCGTGGCCAAGTGAGTGCCATACACACGGGAATAGACCACTCCCTGACTGGCGGGACGCCCACAGAAATAAGAATCGGTAGATGTGCCGTAGCGTTTGGCAAAGTTAACTGGCCTGCTACTGACACGTCTATATATTCTTATTTCTGCGGGCGTCCCGCACGTCGCGCGGGATTCGCATCAGTTTGAACTGTCTGAAACGTGGAACAGTTGAAAAATGTGACCCATCCTTGCTTACCATGCGTTATCATTCTAGCAATCTCCCATGCGTTATTATTTTAGGCAATCTCCAATGCGTTATCATTCTAGCAATCTCATTATTGAAGGGCGGCGACCAATCTTCGCCCTGGTCATACTTTAGGTTGCTTACCAAGTGTTATCATTCTAGCGATCTTATTATTGAGCAGCGGCGACCAATCTTCGTCCTGGCTATACTTTGGGTTGCTTATCATGTGTTATATATTATTCTATTTAGCTCCTAATCTATTTAAGTCGACGACCGCTCTTAATCACGGCCACACGTTTAGTTACTTACCATGCGTTATCATTCCAGCAAATTCCTCTAGCATCTCATTATTGCGTGTCGGCGACCAATCTTAGTCTTAACCACTCATTGGTTTGCTTACCACTTGTAATAGTAACGTCACCATGAGTGAGTGGCGACCCGACCTGATAGACGACATAGGCCTGCATTCATAAAATTTCGGGACTTTTGGCGGGAAGCTGTGAAGAGTAGTATCGGCGCTGTATTTTATTTTTTCCAAAATTTGTGTTTTTTTGAGTGTTTGTGCCTAAGAATGGTGGATTATTATTCGCAAAGTGTTCGATACATCGATAACAAGCGTGAGTATCGGGAAGTGATACAGTGTTCGATTTATGTGATTTTTCATGCTTGTTGCCAAAAGCTCCTAGTAATCGCTAAGTGCAGTTTTTCTACCACGTCACTTAGCATGATTCTTCTGACTAGACTTGACTACCGACTAGACTTTTAGACTTGACTAGGACTTGACGAAACCACACTGTAGGACCGAAGAAGATAGAAAAATTAAGAAGGGCTATTAAGGACTTGTATCTATTGCCGTAAAATCCATTACCAAAAAAAAAAAATTCGCAGATGTTTTGGCGATAAATGCACACAGACGGAGACTTGGTACGGCACTAAATACCTTCAGGAAGACATCGAGGCTTCAAAAATTAAGGTAAGAATTTCTTTGAATCTTAATTGTCCATCAATAATTTATTAATTTTACTAGCAGCCCGTCCCGACTTCGCCCAGGTCTATAGCCTTCTTCGATAAATAATTCCTGAGATTAGGACGTTCAAACAAACAAACTCTTCAGCTTTTAGTATAGATTTAAAGATTTCGTACATGATAGGTAAACTGTAATTAAATAAACTGAAAAATCCAAAAAAAAATTCTGCGTAATTTGGAAAAGAAAAAACTTAAAGAAAATCCGTCATTTTGTTTTCTTCTCTCGCAGTAAATAAGAATCTTACGACACCTCTCAAGTTAAAATCCATCGAGCCGTTCAGGCTGCAGAGCGTGCCAAACAATCATACATACATACTCTCGAATAACATAATCCTCTTTCTGGCGCAGTCGGGTAAATAGTTAATTTATCCGTACAGGAATGGCAGTCGGTAAAGCTCTGCCCGCGACTTCGTCTGCCTCCGCCCAACGAATTTATCCCCACTCGTTTGGAGTTGGAGACAGAAGAAGATAGTACTATCGATACTGCTGCTCCTGTTATCATCAAGGTATGTATCTCTTTTTCTGTTCTTCTCTCTCTCTCCCTTTAACCCTTTTTACAACTCTTATTTCTCTCACCCTCTCATGTTCTCCCATATTTTCTCAATCTTCCCTTTTCCCCTCTATCCTTTCTCCCCCCCCCCCCCACTGTTTCACACTCCCTATCTCTCGCTCCTCCCCTCATTACCCCCCACTCTCTCTATCGTTCCCCCCATTTCTCAATCATCCATATCGCGCTCTTCTTCTCTATCATCTCTCACTCTTCCTATTTCTTACCCCCCCCCCCCCATTTCTCTCCTGTCTGTAGTTCCACCCAACTCGCTCCCCCCCCTTTCTCCCCTCTCTCCCCTATCCTTTCTATCCGTGCCTTTGATATGAGTTGATCCCCGCTGTAAATTACCTTTTACATTCAGTTGTTTCCAGATTGTTATGGACGTTGCAGGCTTGAATCACCTTATTGTCTGATAATAATGATGATTCCGTGCTTCGGAAGGCACGTTAAGCCGTTGGTCCCGGCTGCCATTTGGTAGGCGTTACAGCAACCACGTCAGAGGCCAGAAGGAAGTTTCGAAAAACTCGGACACGATTAAGTTACATCGACCCTGTACAAGATGTACAAGGTCGATGTGACTTCATCGATACACATGACCTTCTTCGTCCAAGTACGCTTTCCTAGTTGCGTCCTCAGCTTATGCTTCGGAGCCTAGGGTACGCTGTAAGTCATGGTCCTTACACTGGTCATTACAGTGGAGCGACTAACGTCCCAACATTTAAAAAAAAATCATTTAAAAAGAGGGTACGTGGGCACATTTTGGACTCGCTCAGTTAATGAAAACTTCTCAATGTGACTTGACTTCATCATTGATAGTTATGTAGGTATATGTGTGTGTATATATATATATATATATATATATATATAGAGGTATATACTTTTAATGAGACAGTATTGATGTATGTTTACGTAGTGTATGAACTTAAGCTTTTGATAAAATTTGCTCTATGTAATACATTTTTCCCCCCTTAACTTTTTTGCGCCAAACTATCTTTCCGTTTCTCCCAATGGTTGACTGGTAGAGAATGCTCTTAGCATTAAGTCCGCCAATTGTTATAAGTAATATGTGTACTTTGTGGAACAATAAAGTTTTTATGAATAAACATTACTAGTTACTAGCTGTTTCCCGCCGCTCCGCCTGCGTCAAAAAGTAGCCTATGTCTGTCCCCGGGTCTTCAACTATATTCATACCAAATTTCATCAAAATCCGTTCAGCGGTTTGGCCGTGAAAGCGTAACAGACAGACAGACAGACTTTCGCATTCATAATATTAGTATGTTTTTTTTTGTAGGACACCCCATTGATGAGGTTATGGTTTAAAAGAGACGGCGAATTTCATTTACCAAAAGCTGTCATGACATTTGATCTGGTCAGGTGAGTGTCTATGATTATTTATTAAAAACAAAAAGAATTAATAATCCCTTAAAATAATTATAAATTTGAATGTCTAAATGATTGATCGTTACGACTACTAAGCTTGTTTACTAAATTTTAAAATGTAGTTATTAATATACGTCTTTGTGTAGTTTATTCAAGAAATGTCGTATCTTTTGCAATACTTCAATCTAACATTATGTATTTTGTATTTAAAAAACACAATTTGAATATCGTGCGAAAACGCTCTGCGCTGTCATGGCGATTCGAATGACGTCATAACATTTTGTCGCTGTACACTCTCGCCGAGCCGTACAGAAATAAGGGTCGTTCGTGGGCCAGTTAAGTCTCTTGAATCTCAACTTTATATGGACAGGCTGTTCTGTCATATTAAGTTATGACTCGAGAGGTTTAACTAGCCCACATTCAGACGTGAGTGTACAGCCGCCATGAAACATGTGTCAATGTCAGATGGCCACATTTGTTTACCTGGTTTGATAGTTTTCTATGGAAAGTGACTGTTGTAAAACGTCGACATCAACAACAACAATGATGTTTTACAAGATGACGTAATCGCTTCTGATTGGTGTTCAGTATCTCGTGACAAAATGGCTGATTTCCTCGATTTTATTTTGTAAAAATAGCAACAATCTATACACCGTGAAATTTTTGTCGTTTTGGACCCATCGTCCAGTGACTCCATTCATGCAACTGAACAACTTTCCCCAAGATGCATGGGTCGAAATATGGAGTAAAATTTGGACCTCCCATACAAAATGTGTCATCACGTGACCTAACTTACTATGGGAAGTCCAAATTTGTTTTTCATGTTTCGAGCTATGTTCCTTGGGGCAATTTGTTCGGTTGCATGAATGGAGTCACTGGACGATGGGTCCGAAACTACTAAAATTTCACCATGTATAGTTAATATTTTTCAATGCTGAATATCTAATGTAATGATTAGAACAAGACACAACTAGCCTTTTTTAAAGTTGTGTCTTGATGTGCTATTTCAAAGACAATAAATATTTTTTTTTCTTAAATGAATTTGCATCTTCTTTGCTACCCATTGGTATATGATGCATTTTTTTCCCGACCAGTCCCATAGCGTACTGTGATTTCCCAACCGATCCCTTTACAGACTCAAAGCCGTAAGCTATCTACAACAATTATTGATAAGAACATTATATAATAATTTTATTTTTCATTAAAATACAGGCCAATATTTCTGACATTTTTTGTACTATATTCCTAACCAGCCCGCTGGCATACGCGGAGCCTTTAGCATGCAGTCTAACATCAGTTTGGGTTCTACTTCTCCGCGATTCGTTGCAACAATTCGCTTACGCTGCTGAATTGGCCGGTTTGAGATGGAGTATCGGCAACGCTAAATATGGACTTAGCGTGAGTTGGTTTATTGTTTACTAGCTTTTCCCCGCAGCTCCGCCTGCGTCAAAAAGTAGCTTATTTTTGACCCCTGGTCTTCAACTATATTCATACCAAATTTCGTCAAAATCCTTTCAGCGGTTTGGCCGTGAAAGCGTAACAAACAGACTTTCGCATTTATGATATTAGTATGGATTTACTTTTACTGGACTGACCAAAGACAGTGTTATTTCTTTCAGTTCCTTTTTTTAATTAATTTGTATATTTTTTTTTTGCTTTTTTGTAAACTGACAATTCACCAGTAATAATAAGCTGTGTTATAATTTTTTTTATTTATTGCGATTGCAAGTATTGCAACAAATAAAATAAGTTAATATGGGTTTTGAGTTATTAAAAATGTATTCTTTGCAGGTAATTATAGTAGGTTACGACGACAAGCAACATGTGTTATTGGACAAGATTATTGAACACATAGTGAATTTCAAAGCGGATCCCCAGCGGTTTGAGATCATGAAGGAAAACCACGTCAGAGCTATCAAGAACTTTGAGGCTGAACAGCCTTATCAGGTGTGTATGTTTGTATATACCGAGTGGAGTTCCTAGCAGATCTTGCAATGTATTCCCAACTGATCCCTCTCAACATAGTTTGAGTTCCGATGGGATCCTACTGGAATTTCCATCGTATATAATTAAAATTCCAAACTGGACCTGCAAAGCTCCTAACGGATCCCTGTGGAATTATCAATAGATCCAACACAAAAGGTTCCGAACAGATCCGTAATGTTCAATTTTAAGCGCAGCTGTTTGAGATCATGAAGAAAAACCAAGTTAGAGCAATCACTTCGAGACTGAACAGCCTTATTCAGTTAGGTGGCTTTATTTATCGTCAAATAAATAAAACTAAACTTTAAATACTTTTGTATTTTTTCAATTTTTGTGCTTTGCATTGTTATCATAACCTGTGACGTTCCTCATTGGAGTTTGCTCAAGCAACCAACTAAGAACGTCGTTTTCAAGGAAAGTTCGAGGACTTCCTAAAGGCGTCCTCCAATGAGTTTGAGAGAAGGACGTTCTTAATTCTTTCAATATAATGATTTCTTATGTTTTCGCGATTGTTATTCATTAAATTAAACTATTTTAATACGGTTTTTATCGCGTTTATTACTTATTTATTTACACCTGACGTTTCAAACACTTTACAGCGTTCATGGTCGCAGGCAGACTAAGTTAACATTTGTCTTTGATGTCATAAGATTACAAACTGCCGCCTGAAATTTTATTGGGAAATATTCCGATTCACGCAGTATTGGCTCACAGTATCTAAGGGTCTTGCAGTCTGCTTACAATATATCAATATTCTATTCAATTCCCAGCGGATCACACTAGATTTTTTTTTAGGTGAGAGTTATAAATACATTATTACAAATATTAATAATAAAAATAATAATTGTGTAGTGTCCGAATTCCTATATAATAACCCAGATTTAAACCACCCAAACTTCATCACCATAACCCATTTATTCTTTTCACTCATTAGAAATAGTTCCTCCTCCTGCCGAGACCTGTTCATGGAAATGTCAACTATTGATATGGCCGAGAACGGGTTTTGGCAGGAGCACCACATAACATCAACTTCTCCAAAGGGCCTCTACGCGTTGGATCAATATCCCCGCGCAAGCCTCTCAAAGGACCGGGGTAACCCGTGAAATCCAAAAGGAGATACAATAAAAATAATAATAAATAGCTGGATGAATATAAATAAGTAATAAACGCGATAAAAAACAATTTTAAAATAGTACATTTTTGACATTTTTGTATGTTTATTTATGTAACTTTTGTATTTTGTTTAAAATACTTTGTTAAATACACGGAGTAATAACAAAGAGGAGATGGCGTATCGAGAGCTTGCTTACAAAAATTGTGTGCGGCTACGCGGGGCGGAAGGCAGACGTGAGGGGAGCTCGGTTTGTCCGCGCGGAGCCCCTATTTACGATCCCCTCTACATACCAATATGATCGCTAGCAAATCGAAGATTTCAACATAAAAAATATATTTATATTTCTTTTATTACAGACATTTTGAACATTAAATACAGACACATATTTTGCGTAATTGTGATCTCATAACGGTACAGCATTGAAACAGTTAAAACTAAATGATATTTAGTTTCTAAGTTGAAACTAAACGTAAATTAGAAAAACAAGAAATACATTAGAGCTCGCCCCCACGTCACGCATCTTTCACAGTTGACCGAAAAATGACGTAAGCCACACCCACTTCCGACGTCACTGCGCCAATGACCGTAACGGTGCACCAATAGATACGCCGTCTCTTTGTATTTGCTCAATGGTTTAATATAATTAATAATGATTTTTTTCTAGCATGCGGTGTACCAACAAGCAGTCGTGCTATCTGACGTTGTATGGACGAGATGTCAATTATTGGAAGCAGCTGAAAGTAAATATATAATTATTTATACCCGACTCATCATCAACATTTTATTCGTTAAGTTCTACATTGGGCAGACTCTGCTTAAGACATATTAATTTTTGGACGGACGTTGCAAAAAAAAAAAAAACGTGAGAGAATTGTAAGGGACGTTAAATAAAAGTTTTTTTTAAGAGAGGTAGGGCATTATGTAAGGAGTAGTCCGTCTGGGGAAGTACCTCCACCCTACAGGAGACCGCAGCCAAATAACACTGTGATGCAGTGTTGTGTTCCTGCTGGTGAGTAGGGTCGCCAGGCTCCAGAGGGGACAGGTCGGCAACGCGCTCGTGACACCTCCGGCGTTGCAGGCGTTCACAGGCTACGGTAATCGCTTACCATCAGATGTGCCGTACGCCTGTTTGCCTACTTAGTTGTACAAAAAAAAAATTAATAAAAATTTTGTTCTTTCTTCATTGTTTTCACTTTGATTTTCATCTGCGATTATATTACAATTTAATAAAACATGATGATGATAGTTTGGTAAATTGTGTGACTGTTTTAAAAAAAATATTATATAGGTAGATAGATATACACTTTATTGTACCAATCACAAAAATTTAAATTAAAAGTAGATAATACATTTAGAAAATTGAGTACAAAGTGTATTGAGTGAGGTATTTAAGTACTATACACATATCCATACATCTTTGTGCTCTTGTTCTGTTAGTACATACGAACCTCTATTATCATCATTTCGTGTAGGTTACATTGTCAATCGACCATGTACACCCTGGTGTCAGAGTTGTTCGGAACCGCCTCTCGGCCTCTGACTTGGTTCCCTTAACGACCACCAAATGGCGGCCGGGATCAACGGCTTAACGTGCCTTCCGAAGCACGGAGTCATCTTTATTATCAGACAATCGGGTGATTCAAGCCTGCAATATATCCTAACCAAACTGGAAACAACTAAGCAAAGTATGTTTCCGGTGGGTGTCGAACCCACGACCCCCGGGTCGAAGGCGAACGCCTTAACAACTGGACCACGGAGGCAGTTTACCTCGATAAACTCATAGTATAGCCCGATCAGTAAAATAGCAGGCTTCGCCATATTGCGGAAATATATTGAAACTAATATCTTTTACTGGCAACTAGGTATTCAAGTAACATTCCGTCATCTCAACGTCATCTGCTAAAAAGAGACAGGAGCGCGGATTTTGTGTATTTTTGTGATTAATTCCTGCGATTTATTTATCAAAATGACAAAAATAGTAATGAGAAAAAATTGATTATATTTTACGCGAATAAAAATTAAGGATTGATTTCGATTTATTTAAATGACATTGTCAATTTTGTTGTTGACATGACACATACATCATGTTGCCACATAAAGGCGATTAGTAGCGACGCCAATGCAGGCCTGGTATTAACCAAATCATGTCAATAAATACATAGTGATCATTACAAAACAGTTTTCGTATCCACAATTTTCATCTCACTTTTTTCCAAAATTGTCCAAAGTAGAATCTGTCGAATGTAGGCTAAAAGATTTATTCATGTACACATAATATAACACTTAAACAAATTTAGTTGAAGGACGCTACTTTTTTCAAAAGAAACCCCTACCAGGGGGTAATTCCGCTAATAAACTTTAAAAGACCATCCAACTGACATTCAATTACGATGCATTTTTGATATACTCGATATTTGTAATCTTATTACACAAAAATCCGCCTGCGTCTATGTTTGACCACGGGACTTCAACTATATTCATACCAAATTTCATCAAAATCCATTCAGCGGTTTGGCGTGAAATCGTAACAGACAGACAGACTTTCGCATTTATAATATTAAAGTATGAATATGAATAATACATATAAACGATATATAGCCAATTTTGAGACTCAAAATGTATTTGAAGAGACTAAAAAAAAAATTAAAAAAAAAATCTTTTATTATCAGATAAGTTAGTACAGAATTCTTACATTAAGTTCTAATGAATGTGTGAAATGTTTTAGTTGAATATTATATTTTTTTTTTTTGTATGAACAGGTATGACAGTAGAACAATTGGATGAGTTCGCTTCAGCTGCAATGAGGAGAGTTCACGTAGAGGGACTGATGTATGGGAACCTCACGAGACAACGGGCGCTTAGTATTGCCGATAAACTTGAGAATAAGTAAGTTGTATTTGCATAACTAAGTCATTACTATATATAACTATTCTGTTTTTCCTAATGGTTGACTGGGAGATAACGCTTTTAGCATTAAGTCCGCCAATTGTAAACTTGTGGTACAATAAAGACTTATAAATAAAATAAAACAAGAATCAGGCTGCAAAATGCTGAAAGAATTTTTGTAATTGGACCTTTAGTTTCAAAGTTATGAGCGTACAAACTCTTTCAGATTTAAAAAAAAATAAGTATGCTATTACTTGTTTTAATTATATTATACTAGCTTTTTCCCGCAGCTCCGCCTGCGTCAAAATGTAGCCCATGTTTGACCCAGGGTCTTCAACTATATTCATACGAAATTTCATCAAAATCCATTCAGCGGTTTGGCCGCGAAAGCGTAACAGACAGACGGACAGACTTTCGCATTTATAAAATTAGTATGGATTATTTTCATTATAAATTCGTTGTAACAGGTTACCAAAAGACGCATCGCCCCTTCTGACTCAACAATTATTGCTACACAGAGAGGTCGAAATTGAAAAAGGTAAATTAAAATTTAATATATCTATGTAACATTTACAAGAAATTTAAAAAATGGTGACATTTTACAAAGTAAGAATCGATGATTTTGAAGATTAAAATCGATTTAATTAACCCAAGCTCCGGTGGAAATGTAGTGTAATTTTGCAGGGTGACTTTATGATGTATTTATGTATTATCATGGGGTCCCATTGCGTAACAAAAAGAATTAGTTCCGCTATTTGATATAAGATGGCGCTTTAAAAAAGAAAAATATTTAATAACTAGCTGTTTCCCGCAGCTCCACCTGCGGTATATAGCCTATGTCACTCAGGGTGAATGTAGCTTTCCAATGGTGAAAGAATTTTCGAAATCGGCACAGTAGTTTTTGAGTTTATTCATTACAAACATACACACAAAAATACAAATCTTTCCTCTTTATAATATTAGTGTAGCAGAAGTGTAAATGTAGATGTACTGATCTCGCTTATTTATGGCGAAAAAAGAATTGACTTTTTAAAACACGATTTTTTTGCATAATCTTAATTTGTAACTTCTTATATTTTCGATAGATGGCGTAATAATGACTTTGTATTGAGAGTAACCAGGAAAATTAGCGCGTTTCAATGTATGGCGATTGAATGTATGTATATGTATATGGTTGTTGTATGTTGTATGTATGTATTTCTGTATGTCATATATTCTGTAATCTGTGGAATTATATTAGTTTAACTTACTTATTAATTGATTTAATTTTTGACTTGAAGAAATCCCATTCTGGGATAAGTCCGCTTTTGTGCACAATATCTTTGCCTTTTTACGTTTCCGTACCTTGAAAGGAAAAAACGAAACGAATGTGATGTAAATTTATCCGTGCTATAAGACGTTGCTTCGTATCAAATTTCAAGATTCTGAGTTCACGGGAAGTACCCTGTAGGTTTTGATTCCCTTGCGAGTGTCGAAAATTTGCGGCAAAAACGGCTGTATCTTTTGATTGCGTTGGCTAAGAAGTTTGATTTTTTCACAGATCCAAGGGACAATAGACCTGAGTATTTGGTATAAATTCCAGCTTGATACCTTCACGCGTTCCCGAGAAAAAGGACCTTGACAGACAGACGGACGGACAATAAAGTGATCCTTTAATGGTTCCGTTTTTTCCTTTCAAGGTACGGAAACGTAAAAAGGCAAAGATATTGTGCACAAAAGCGGACTTATCCCAGAATGGGATTTCTTTAAGTCAAAAATTAAATCAATTAATAAGTAAGTTAAACTAATATAACTCCACAGATTACAGAATATATGACATACAGAAATACATACATACACCATAGAACCACCATATACACATACATTCAATCGCCATACATTGAAACGCGCTAATTTTTCTGGTTACTCTCAATACAAAGTCATTGTTACGCCATTTATCGAAAATATAAGAAGTTACAAATTAAGATTATGTAAAAAAAGGTGTTTTAAAAAGTCAATTCTTTTTTTCGCCATAAATAAGCGAGATCAGTACATCTACACCTCTGCTACACTAATATTATAAAGAGGAAAGATTTGTATTTTTGTGTGTATGTTTGTAATGAATAAACTCAAAAACTACTGTGCCGATTTCGAAAATTCTTTCACCATTGGAAAGCTACATTCACCCTGAGTAACATAGGCTATATACCGCAGGTGGAGCTGCGGGCAACAGCTAGTATTTAAATATTTTTCTTTTTGAAGCGCCATCTTACATCAAATAGCGGAACTAATTCTTTTTGTTACGCAATGGGACCCCATGATAATATATACATCATAAAGTAAATTTTTGGACCTCCCATACAAAATGTCTCATCACGTGACTTAACTTACTATGGGAAGTCCTAATTTATTTTTCATGTTTCGAGCTCGAGTTCCTTGGGAAAATTTGTTCGGTTGCATGAATGGAGTCACTGGACGATGGGTCCAAAACGACTGAAATTTCACGGTGTATACATACAGGTTTGTACGGAATTCTCGGTGCTCGAGTCCGACTCGCACTTGGCCGGTTTTTATCTATATCGTAATGTGCAATAAAGAGATTATAAAAAAAACCTGTACCCACACCACATAATTGTATGGGAGGTCGAAAATTTACATTTTTATTGAAATTAGTTTTTATAACAGGTGCATGGTACCTTCGAGAAGCGAAGAATTCCGTTCACAAGTCGTCTTGCGCTTCGTTATACTACGGCTGTGGAGTTCGCACGTCAAGACTTAACGTCGTTTTGGAATTACTGGCTCAGATACTGAGCGAGCCTTGCTTCAACACGCTAAGGACTAAGGTAAGTTATAGATAGATAGGTAACTAAAAAATGTTGGTCCAAAAGTACCTCCTTGGAGTGCTACGTACTTATTTTATTAAAAAAGTTGGTCCGAAAATACCTCCTTGCGGTGCCACTTTCGTATATCATTAAAAAAGTTGGTCCAAAAGTACCTCCTTGAGGTACTGCTACTTTCGTACACTTTACTAAAAATAAAGGTCTGAAAATACCTCCTTGCGGAACTACTTGCATAATGTATGGAAATTCGATATTTTCGTCTGTTAATTTTTCATCTTAAAGATGAAAGATAAGTTATATTAAGATCTCAACGCCTAAATTTATCAGAATAGTACCATCAAAAATAAAAACACTTTGATACTATTAACACTTTGATACTATAAATTTTATCGATTGCTTACTAAAAGTTGTTATACTACGGCTATGGAGTTCGCACGTCCAGACCTAACGTGGTGTTGGGCTTACTGGCTCAGATACCGAGCGAGCCTTGCTTTAACACGCTTAGGACTAAGGTAAATAGTTTGTAGACAAATAAATAAAAAGCGGAGGTCCAAAAGTACCTCCTTGGAGTACTACTTTGATATTTTATTAAAAAAGTTGGGCCAAAAATTCCTCCTTGGGATGCTACATACGTATTTTATTATAATCGGAGGTCCTAAAGTACCTCTTCGTGGTACTACTTTCATATATATTTTTTTTACCTAAAACGGAGGTCCAATAACACGTCCTTGCGGTACTATCGAATATTTTATTAAAACATTTAAAAAAATACCTCCTTGGTGTGCTAGTATCGTATTTTATTAAAAAAGTTGGTTCAAAAATAATAATAAACACTTTATTGCACCAGGAAAATACAATTTTGAGACACGTACATGTAGACATAATGGTGTGCAAAGGCGGCCTCTTATCGCAATAGCAATCTCTTACAGGCAACCCTTTTTGTAGGAAACATTTCAGGAAAAGAGACAGATATGGTGCAGAAACTTAAGCTAAGTATAATAGTATAAACTTACACAAAATAAACTTACTCAAAGTTACATATCGCAGTACACATATAATATACAGAAATAAACAAATAAATGTACAATAATACCTCAAATAATCATGTAAGATAAATTTTAAGACCTAACGTAACATCTCACATCATTCACCCCCATCTAGAAAATGCTCTTTCACTAGTGCTTTAAAACTCGCAAGAGTTTGAGCACGCCGAATTTCAACTGCCAGAGCAAATTATTAAATAAAATAAACTATTAATAGTACTAACGTACAGAACGGACACACGCCCTTCTACATGAAACAGATACCGCACCTCACCGCGCAGATTTAGAGTAAAAATCGAGAGCAAAACATTGCAAGGATGCCATTTCGGCGCGCGGTCGCGACGGACAACTATGACGCAGTCACGGTACATAACCAACCCTACGAGTGACACTCACACATCACTCACACTGACGCGCGTGCGTACGCGACCGAATCGTAGTAGTTGTAACCTCGGCGCTGTTGTATGGAGTGTCCGGGGTGTGCTTAAAAACACTTCCTTGCTACACTTCCAATGACAAACAGTGCTTTTGTTTTGAGTTTTCGGGTCCTACTTTCGTAGGTTTTAAATATTTATTCATTCAATACTCATGATGAATGAATGAATGAACACTTTATTGCACCGTTTACAAACAAAAGAAACGCATAGTAAACAACTAAAAGGGTACAAAGGCGGGCTACTTATCGCTAATGCAATGATTTTAGGTACGAGAGAGGGAAATAATAGTCATTCATTCATTTCGAATGAGTTACATAGTCAAGTACGGCTGAAATGATGATGATGATGATGACATAGTCAAGTTACTCTGTACCGTGGTGTCAAAGTTATTCGGAACCGCCTTTCGGCCTCTGACGTGGTGGAAACAACTAAACAAAGTATCCTTTGAATCGAATCCGTGACCTTCCAGGTCAAAGACCCCTTACCACTGGACTACGAAGGCTTTTTGTTGATGAAAATTCAGTATTTTTGTTACGACGAACCGGCAAGTTTCTTGTTTCAGTCTCCACTTCTCGTGTATTATTTATAGTTTATTATATATTTATTTATTTAAATTTTGTTACAAAGAATGTAAACGGCGGACTTAAAGCCGTGGGCTTTTTCTACCAGTCAACCAACAGGTGGTGTTGAGAGACCAAATTGCAAAGATAGAGTAATTAATTATAATTAATTATACAATCGAACAAATAAAACATCCATTATTAATACATAGACTACATATATATAACATAAATCTACATACTAACTACTTATATATATATATATATATTATTTATTGTTTATTTACGTATATTAGTATTTATTTTAAATAGTTTATGTATCGTGTACTTCTTATATTCTGCCTAGCGTTGTTCTGTTCTTTATGCACTACATCCGTATCTCTCCTTTCTTTTATATTTCAAACTACCCTAAGGTTGCCTGGAAGAGATTGCTTGAGCGATAAGGCCGCCTTTTGTATACATACTGTATTCACATTTTTTGTAACATATTTAATTTTTAATTTTTCTGTGCGCAGAAAAGTGTTAAATAAATAAATAATGGTCAGATGACTTGAAAATAGTCGGCAGACGCCGGATGCAGGCCGCTGCGAACCGGTCATTTTGGACATCATTAGGAGATGTCCAGCAGTGGACTGACTGCGGCTGAAATGATAGATAGATAGATATACACTTTATTGTACCAATCACAAAATTAAAATTAAAAGTAATACAATGTTTTCTTATGTTTTCGCGATTGTTATTCATAAAATTAAACTATTTTAATACGGTTTTATCGCGTTTATTACTTATTTATTTACACCTGACGTTTCAAACACTTTACAGCGTTCATGGTCGCAGGCAGATAAAACCGTATTAAAATAGTTTAATTTAATAAAAGTCATACATTTAGAATATTGAGTACAAAGGCGGACTTGTCGCTATTGCAATTTCTTCCAGCCAACCTTAGGGTAGATAGGATGAAAAGTGAAAACAAACAAACGCGGTACAGCAATAAAATACTAAAACTATCATCCTTACACAACAGCCAATAAATAAACCTACAATCAATCAATACATACTATATACCTTTAATGAATATATACATACCATATACATACATACAACATACAATAATAAAAAATAAAAGAAGAGAAGAAAATGTCTAACGATGCAAGATCAGCTTCAATTGCAGAGAGATAATGTTTTCTCACTTGATTTTTGAAAGATGAAATTGTTTTAGCGTTTCGTATTTCAACTGGCAAAGCATTCCGTAACTGAGCAGCCTGCATCGTAAACGAATGGGAGTAGAAAGAGACAGCAGCAGGAGGGAAATGATGATGAATCAGAATCAGAATCATTTATATTCATGATTCTTGTTTTACAGGAACAACTTGGCTACATTGTTTTCAGTGGCGTTCGTCGCTCTTGCGGTGTTCAAGGGTTACGAGTGATTGTACAGAGCGATAGGCATCCAACGTACGTCGAGGAGAGAGTTGAAGCTTTCATACAAGAATCTGAGGTAGGTTATGTATGTTCAGTGACTTTTACTGTGTCCAAGTTGGGGATGGGTGTGCGGCAAGATTTAAAATGTTAGAAAAATATTTACATAATTTTTGACTGGGCGTGTTAGTTGTATTTTCTTGCTGTTTTTGACTTGCTTGGATGTTGAGTTTTGATATTAAAAGTTAAGTAACCTATGTAAAGATGGGTGTGCAAATTCACGACATTAATTCGACATGAGCTATGTTATTACTTGACTCTTATTTGGATGATAAAGTTTGATATTCCAAGTTAAGCTACTTTTAGCATGTCCAATTAGAAGATGGGTGTGCAAGATCTCAACAAAAATGTTACGATATCAATTCATAGGATAAGGTTAGTTATTAAGGTTGGTTTAACTATTTGTTTTTGTATATGACGCAAAGCAACCTAAACAATGTCCACTATAAAGATGGGTGTGCAAAATTCAAATGATAATACAGAACAATAGACGTATTATTCAATATTATTCATGATTTCGCGACGATTACTTTCAATTAATTTATTTTTTTATTAACAGGAATACTTAAACAACATGTCTGAGGAGGAGTTCGTCAAACACCGTTCAGCGTTGGGCGCCCAGCGGCTGGAGAAACCAAAGCGTATGTCCAGCAGGGCGACGCAGATATGGAGCGAGATCTCATCGCAGGTAAGTAAATATATATTTATAAATTAACTAGCAGCCCGTCCAGCCTTCCTCGAAAAATAGGATACACAACACTGAAAGAATTTTTTAAATCGGCCCAGTAGTTCATGTGATTAGTACGTTCCACGGAGCAATTACAAAGAGGAGATGCCGCAATAAGCGTTTTGTAAGAAAGTATTTGTGAGGCTACACGGGGCGAAAGGCAGACGTGCGATATGCTTGGTTTCGGCCGTGGCTCCAACCATAATGATCTTCATCTTACGGAAAGTAGCAGTACTACGTTATTTACAAATTATCAAGTACTTGTCAATAGATGTCACAAGTACGTCGAAGTTCCAATCTTAAAAACATTGCGATGTTTCATAAATTATGAACGTTTTAAATATTAGGTGTAACTTTTAGTGCCGTAAATATATCTTATTTAACATAAACCAATTATTCAATGCTAAATTTGTAAAAAAGCCGTGGAAAGTCGCGATGCACTTAGGAGCTCGCGATCTGTTTTTCGGTACGCTTTTGAACGAGTAGTGATAAGCTCCGCCCACTTTTGTGAGCGGCGAGGCGCCAATGATCACATCACTGCGCCATTTCAAACGGCATCTCCTCTTAGTAAATGCTCCGTAGTACGTTTAAACAAACAAACTCTTCAGCTTTATAATATTAAGTATAGATATGTAATTCCCTGTGTATGTAACTCTCTCTCTCTTTCTCGTTCTCTCCTTCACTTTCCTCTCCATTTTTTACCCTTCGCCTTTGCACACATTGTTTAAATTAGTATTAAGATTTATAATTTTTGTGGTACAATGAAGAGTATATCTATCTATCCCTCTCGCTCTCACTTGTTCTCTCTCCCTCACTCCTTTCCTTCTCTCTTCCCTCAGATATGGAGCGAGATATCTTCCCAGTTAACGTTCATTCCCTTCGTTCGTTTCATTCATTGTCTCTCTTCCCCACTTTCACTTTGTCTCTCTTTCTCTTCTCCATATGTCTCTAAGTCTCTTTGTCGCACCTCCGAAGAAACCTAAGAGTGTGTCCAATAAGGACTTAGCAGATATGAAACGGGATTTCATCTTGGATAATTTATTTATTCTTTAACAATGGTAAAAGTCGGTGAGGGCCGGCCTCGGAGAACATACTGCGACCAAATCGCAGACATATTAAAAAACGGAGATGTCAGGAGTACCCGTAATCGACGAGCGTGTATGACGAGAGTGATGAGCGTAGAAGAATCGAGGGAAGTCTGTAAGGATCGTAGCAAATGGAAATCCGTAGTCTCTGCCTACCCGTAAGGGAAAAAGGCGTGATGGTATGTATGTATGTGTTAAAATTGTTAACAATTGTATGAAATAACTCTATTATATGGTAAGGCGTTCCTTTAGACAGGTGGTTAAGGTAAGATAAAAGGAGAAAGAAAAAAAGAAATGGGAGACAACGAAGCTATGGTCTTCTATTTGTTGTCTGTCTCACTTTCTTCCACTCTCTCTTTCTCTCCTCTTACTCTATCTCTCTTTCGCGACTCTCCTTGGAAACAGGAACCTAAGCGTATGCCCAGCAGGGCGTGGCACATATGGAGCGAGACATCCCCGGTTGCCCCGGTCCTTTGAGAGGCTTGCGCGGGGATATGGATCCAACGCGTAGAGGCCCTTTGGAGAAGTTGATGTCACGTGGTGCTCCTGCCCAAACCCGTCCTCGGCTATATCAATAGATGACATTTCCATGAACGGGTCTCGGCAGGAGGAGGAACTATTGCTAATGAGTGAAAAGAATTAATTGGCTATGGTGATGAAGTTTGGGTGGTTTAAAAATGGGTTATTGCGACTGCTATCTATCTATAACAATCGGTATCAACGGCTTAGCGTGCCTTCCGAAGCACGGAGGAGCTCAAGATATAAAATGCCTCAAAATTACGACCAATCCAATAGTGGTCACGTCACGCCGTTGCTTGACAACCGCATTCGCTACGGAACTCTTTATCTCCTCTCTCTCTCTCTCTCTCTCTTTATCTCATCCTCTCTCTCTCTCTCTTTATCTCCTTCTCTCTCTCTCTCTTTATCTCCTTCTCTCTCTCTCTCTCTCTCTCTCTCTCTCTCTCTCTCTCTTTATCTCCTTCTCTCTCTCTCTCTTCACCTCATCCTCTCTCTTTATCTCCTTCTCTCTCTCTTTATCTCATCCTCTCTCTCTCTCTCTCTCTCTCCTTCTCTCATCCTCTCTCTCTTTATCTCCTTCTCTCTCTCTTTCTCAATATGTCTCTCTCTCCCTCTTGCTGTTCCTCTCATACACTCTCTGTGACTCTTTTTTCAGATAAAAACATATTATTTTTGTACACAGGTATACAATTTCGATCGGCCAAGAGTAGAAGTTGACCAACTGAACACGGTCACTAAACAAGAAATGATTGAATTCTTTAAGGTAAATACACTTTCATTTAATGATTTACTATTATACTAGCTGTCTCCCGCAGCTCCGCCTGAAAAAAGTAGCCTATGTTTGTGACACCGGGTCTTCAACTATATTCATACCAAAATTTCATTAAAATCCGTTCAGCGGTTTGGCCGTGAAAGCGTAACGGACAGACAGGCAGGCAGACTGTCGCATTTATAATATTAGTATGGATTCTATTTAAAAAACATCCTAATTTCATTAAAGATGATGGATGGCAGGGATCGTCCATTTAATAAAATGTCAAACTTAAAATTATCAATTATCAAATTATATCTGTGTCTGTGTTGATTTATCTTTACCTTACATCATGTTCTCTTACTGTACAAAGGTTGGCCGGAAGAGATTGCTTAGCAACAAGTCCGCCTTTGCTCCGTATTGTTAACAATGTTATAATTTCAGTTTTGTGATTTACCATATGTGGGCAATAAAGTTATATTGTATTGTATTGTAACTCAACGGAAGACTGCAAGTACCTTGGATACTGTGAGCGAATACTGCGTGAATCGTTATAGTTTTCAATAAAATTACTGGCGGTAGTTTTGTATACTTATGACGTCACAGACAAATGTTAACTCGGTCTGCCTGCGACCATGAACGCTGTTAAGTGTTTGAAACTTCAGGTGTAAATAGATACGTCATCATCATCCTAGCGCGTATTCCTAGTTGCGTCGTCAGCTTACCCTTCGGAGCCTAGGGTACGCTGTAAGTCGTGGTCCTAGATTTGGCAGAACTGAGCGACTGGCGTCTGACCTCCGTAACCCCTTTTATAGGGAAACCAGACCAACAGGAACATGACCCGAGGTGTGTAGTGGCCAACACTGTCAGGCTGCTCTGAGGCATCTGACACAGCCTCACGATTGCTATCCATCGATAACAACCGAGACCAACGGCTTAACGTGCCTTCCGAAGCACGGAGGAGCTCAAGATAGAAAATGCCACTAAATGGCGACCAATCAAATAATGGTCGCGTCTCGTCGTCGCTTGACACGCGCAGTCACTATCGAGCTCATCTGTGTAAATAAATAAATAAATAATACGCCATAAAACCGTATTAAATAGTTTAATTTAATTTGTCTAAGTAGTCATTATCGACTCTGTGCGCGGTTGTGAGTTCAAGTTATCTTTTTGTCTTCATGTTTTAACACCATGTTAAAACGTGTGTGTTATATATATTGTTTAATAAGCCTATGTTTGTTCCCGAATCTTTTACTATATTCATACAGAATTTCATCAAAATCCGTTCAGCGATTTGGCCGTGAAAGCGTAACAGACACACAGACTTTTCCACTTTTTTTTTATTCAATTAAGTAGGCAAAAAGGCATCACAACACCAGGGGCATCACGTGCGTATTGCCGACCCTTGACATATCCTTTAACGCCCTTCTCGAAAAACCCCAAGTTGACCATTTACAATATTAAATATGGAAGTATCAATGTATTTATGTGTATTTGTATTTATTTATTTATGAATCTTTATTGTACGGCAAGTAAAAAAAAAATACTTTTACAATTGGCGGGCTTAATGCTAAAAGCATTCTCTCCAAATCCACCATTAGGAAAAAAAAAAAAAAATTCTTATGTTTTCGCGATTGTTATTCATTAAATTAAACTATTTTAATACGGTTTTATCTACCTGCGACCATGTACGCTGTAAAGTGTTTGAAACGTCAGGTGTAAATAAATAAGTAATAAACGCGATAAAACCGTATTAAAATAGTTTAATTTAATAGAAAAATTTTGTGCGGCGCGAGTTATCTTAAAAATACAATGAGAGAGAAAAAAACACTTACTGCTAAATAAGCATACATAGATTTACATACAGTATTCATAACTATACATATACATACATAAAAGAAGAGAAGAAAACGAAAAAAGATGACGATGGTTTAGGGCAGTAGTTCCCAAACTTATTTTTCTCGTGGACCACTTTCAAAATTTTACTGGTTTCGGTGGACCCCCTGCTGCTACATTTCTACCACATTCTTAAAGTCGCCAAAAAATAAAAATTGTGTCACTTCTGAGTTCTGTCCCTATATTTCGATATGTAAAATAAAAACGAAAAATGGTACATTTTATATCACTTTATTTATTAAAAGAATAGAATTACAAGAAAAAAATATTAAGGTAATATAGGTTCAGGTCATAATTTTAATTAATGGGAAGGATGTATCTGATGGAGTGTCAGCAAACGATCAATGTTTGGCTTTATTTTTGTGAGCAATAACCGCAAATCCCCCCGCTCTGTGATGTTTAATTTGCTCCTTTTTTTTGTTAAGAGGTTTGTAACGGCACTAAAACTCCTTTCGACAAGATATGACGAGGGAAAAGCTATTAAAAATTTCCTTGCGATTTCCCACAGTCCAGGATATTTTTCGGGTATTTCTGCTTGCAGCCAAAATGTTGGGTAGCCTTTTCTAAATTTCACCTTCAGCTCCTCATTAGTGCTTAGCTCGAGCAGCTCCTCTTGTAATACAACATTGGCCACTTCCGTTTCATCAAATGGATTTATTATCCATGGTGGTATATCCATCGTCAGTATATCTTCAAACCTGGTTTTGAAGTCATCATGCAGGGCACTTAAATGTTGACTGTAGGTATGGATATCCTCATCAATACATTCTACCTGCGACAAGTTTGGAAATTGAGAGAATTCGCGCCGACTAATGTTTTGCTTCATAAATTTCAATTTCCCAAGAAAAGCCGAAATTATCCCCTTTGTTTTTATTAAATTCAGGCTGTCCCCTTGTAACTGCAAGTTAATATCATTAAATTTTTTAAACAAATCTGTCAAATACGCAATGTCTGCTTTGAATTTGATCAAGTTTTCTTTTAAATCTGGATCTCTACTTTCTAAGAACTCTAATATGGAATCGAAAACAGAGTAAAATCTCGTTAAGCATGCACCTTTCGACAACCAGCGTACTTCAGTATGTAAGAGCAGTCGTTGGAAGTCTTCATCATTTTCGTCGCACAATTGAGCAAATAAACGTGTATTCAATGCATTGCTTCTGATTTTGTTGACAGCTTTTATTACAAAATGAAGAGATTGGTTCAACCTGTCACTTAAATGTTTTGCCACAAGATGTTGTCGGTGGATTACGCAATGAATAGCTGTAAGTCCTGGTATAATTCTTTTGAGATGACTTATAAACCCACGATATCGCCCGACCATTGCAGGAGCTCCGTCTGTTGCCACTGAAATAATGTTTGTAAATGGGATCGATTTTTCCGTAAAAAAATTACTCAGGACATTAAATATTGATTCGCCTTTAGTGTCAGTCTCCAAAGTTCTGGCAAATAGCAATTCTTCGTGAATTTCTTCCTCAACAATAAATCGGACATATGCCAATAGTAATGCTTCATTACTGGGTAACGTTGACTCGTCCAGTTGTATAGAAAAATGAGTTTTTTGCAGATGATTGCACAAAAAGCTTTCGATATCAGAGCTCATTTCATCAATGCGTCTTTGTACAGTATTGTTACTTAATGGAATTCTTTTTAGTACGTCAAATGGAGATTTGTGCAAAACAGTTTTTAAAACCTCTTCAACAGCGGGTAAAATTAATTGTTCTCCGATAGTGTGCGGTTTTCCAGATTTTGCTATAAGTAATGAGATATTGTAAGATGCCCGCAAGCCATCATCGTTACTTTGAGATGTTGAAGCGAACATACTGTGCATGGTGGGTCTCTTTCCATATTTTTCTTTCAATGTTTGAAAATATTTTAAATCTTTACCTATTTTATCAGTATGAGACCTTTTTAGATGATCTTCGAGCTTTGATGGTTTCATAGAGTCATTGCTCAAAACTTTGTTGCATAATAGGCACATGGGCAATTGTTTGTCTGCCTCTGATGGAACAAAACCATATTTCAAATAATCGACACTATATTGTCGACATTTTTTCTTTGCTGTAGCCATGTTTCGTGTCAGTTACCTTACCTGTAAAAAAAATGTTTTAGTAAGCAAGTTTTTTTCTGAATATAGGTATCACACCGCAGCCTTTGTCAGCACGCGGAAATAGAATTACGGCTTGTAAAGGGACCAACTAATAAACCGCTGAGACAAATACAAACGTTTTCACAAAACGGTATCAATTTTAAAGTACATAATTTACCACTAATTTTTAATAGTATAAATAAAAATTAGTGTACTCAGTATTAGTGTACTGATCATATTTGTGTAGGAAAAAATAAACGTCGAAATCCCAAAATTGTCCATAAAAACGATAACTAACATTTTATTAAATCAATGAGTTCACGCGCTCCGTGTATTTGCGTATTTTTTGTCTGCGGCTTCATTGTTAAAACGTGACAAACAGGCATCGAAGTTCAAGCCCCGCCCTTTTCCCGTCGCCCGCGCACCGCTCGCTCTTTCCGAAAAGGAATAGTTTTGATAAAATAGTTACTTCAAAATCAATTTAACATGATTATGAAATTACTGTTTTATAAAATTAGTAGTTATTTGCAAGAAAAATTACAAAATTAATTGCTCTGCAATATTGCTTATTCGGCCTTTTTAGAGAGGCAGTGCTTCTCTCGTGAAAAAACAATTGAATAAAACGTGCTGTGTTTGTCTTCAAATCGAAAGAGGACAATTAAAATATCTGTAAGTTACTAAGTTACCTATCTATACAGGCCGTTGTGATCAACCGACTAGTACACGTAAACAAAATACTTAAGTACTATAACAAAAAAAGGTAGGTTACTTACTTTTCTCCGGCACTAGCAAACACAGATATAAATTTTCTCACAACTTTTTTCCAAATTCCGCCTTGTTTTCGAAATTCCGGAAACAAATGAATGCGTTTGGTTGCCTTTGGCATCAAGTATTTATAGTGTTGATCAAGTTCATGTCTGAACAAGCATTAAGCATTGTCGGGCGGATAGCGCTTTGCAAGTCTGTACACGAAATTGTACGTAATATCAAATACACAAGTTTGGACAAGTAACAGTCGCTTGCCTTATTAAAATATTATCTGCTTAGATAGGTACTTAAAACAATGTAGGTAGGCCCTTATAAAAACTATGCTTACATTTTTGCTCTTTACTATCAAAAGCAGATAAATTTTCGTGGACCCCTTATAACATCTTATGGACCCCCATTTTTTGTTCACGCCTACGTAGACCCCCAGCAAGTCTCCCGTGGACCCCTGGGGGTCCACCTGGACCACTTTGGGAATCACTGGTTTAGGGTGTTAATAAATAATTGTGTATGCACCGCGAAATTTTAGTCGTTTCGGACCCATCGTCCAGTGACTCCATTCATGCAACTGAACAACTTTTCCCAAGATACATGGGTCGAAATATGATGTAAATTTTTGTACCTCTCATACAAAATGTCTCATCACGTGACCTAACTTACTATGGGAAGTCCAAATTTGTTTTTCATGTTTCGAGCTATGTTCCTCGGGGAAATTTGTTCGGTTGCATGAATGGAGTCACTGGACGATGGGTCCAAAACGACTCAAATTTCACGGTGTATATTTAATGTGTAATTATATATTTCTTTTTATAGAAACACATAAGCGCCAAGTCTAAGGAGAGGCGGAAATTGTCCGTATACGTGATCTCTACGGCGGAAGGCGGGGCCGGTCACGATCCGGAGAAAAAATCGGAAGACAATGATAAGAATGGGGTGAGTTTTGTTTGTTTTTTATGTTACCTGCATGATGGTCTGTTCTGAGACAAAAGGGGTAATCCAAAAAAATTTGGTGTGCCATTTTTGAAAAGCGAAATCGACGAGTCGACATAATTTTTGTACAATGTCGAACGATTTTCATCACGCCTTTTTCCCTCCGCGGTAGGCAGAGACTACGGATTTCCATTTGCTACGATCCTTGCAGACTTCCCTCGCTTCTTCTACGCTCATCACTCTCGTCATACAGGCTCGTCGATATGAGTCGTACATTTCAAATATAGGCCTCCTGGCTTGACGCCGCAACGCAGGACAGTGAAACTGTTTGTTCTTGTGAAGTTCCCGTAAGTCCGCCATTGAAATACTTAAGAATTTGAACCGGACGTCACCGGTGAAGAAACCGAACGATAATGATAAGAAAGAGGATCGTTTGTTAATAGTTACTTTAGAATAGGCTAGTTTCCAGAGTCAAAAGACTACCATTAAAATTAGTCCGTCATTTAGGGAATCAAAATATATTAGTGACGTATTATTTCTTTTGTCAATTGAGCGATAAATTATAAAGATATAACGCGTCAAAGTTTAGGAGTGGGGGCTCGTGACGTCACATATTGCGAAAAAGTGTAGCACACTGTGACGTCACGCGGAACTTTAACGCGCCATATCTTTGCCATTCTTTGTTTAATTTTCAAAAGAAAAAATACGTCTCCAATATTTTTTAATTATCTAACTGACGGACTAATATATTTTTTTAGGAAACTAGCCTTTTGTCGAACCGGACGACAGTAAACTAACGGAAAATGAACTGGGGTGCTATTTTTGAAATGTATGACATATACGTCGAACGATAATTATTTACATTAAAAAAGTCACATTTTTCAAAAATAGAGTGTCGATCGTCTAGTCGCATGATTTTCGTTCGATATCGAATGATTTCATCGACATCATCTACTAACAAAAATTGTTATAATTATTATAAATATAAGATAATGATAAAAAAACTAGTAAGTTGGTTTGATTCTTCGGTATTATTATGGGGTGCCATTGCGTAATAAATAAATTTGTTCCGCTATTTGATGTAAGATGGCGCTGCAAAAAGAAAAATATTTAATTTGGCACCGATCTCGCTTATTTTTGGCGAAAAAATAAACGTGACTTTTTAAAACACTATTTTTTACATCTTTAAATTCTACAACAAGTTGATTAAGTGCTGTATTACGAAAGTTATAAATATTAATTTGTAACTTCTTATATTGTCGATAGATGGCGTAACAATTTGACTTTGTATCGAGAGTAACAATCATGAGACGTCAGAGTAACATTCAATGTTTGGCGATTGAATATCTGTATAGCATATATTCTATAATCTGTGGTATTTTAAAATAACTTTATAATTACTATCGAAACAGTTGTCTGATACGAACCGGAAAAAAATCCAAATGGTTTGATATTTTTTTTTATTTATTCTTATTTATTTTTTGTTCACAGCCAACAAAAGTATGCGACCTCGTGGATTTCAAATCTCGTCGGAGGCTGTACCCCCACTCTACTCCATTCGCAAATATACCGAGAAAAGGACAACATTGTAAATTGTAATGCAAATTGATTCTTATGTCGAAGGAAAATAAATATTATAGTTCGTAATGTGAACGGGCGACATCTGTTGTATATTAGCGGAACTATTTCGTAAAGTGCGTGCTTTATGAATAGTAAATGTAAAATAAATTTTTCATCGCAAAATTTGTTAAATAATCGTGGAAAGGACAGCATTGCATATTTTAATAGTCGAAATTGATTCGTAAATGTTAAGAGAATATTCGGTAACAATAATATAACTTAAAGTACTCTTAGACAACTGTTTAACAAAGCTTAAAACCATGGAGCAATTACAAAGAGATGCCGTAATAAGCGTTTTGTAAGAAAGTATTTGTTCAGCTCCACTTGGCGGAAGGCAGACTTGCGACGTGCTCGGTTTCGGCCGTGGCTCCAACCATGGAGCACGAGCAATGACAAGCTCCGCCCACTGCAGTGTTATCACATCACGGAGCCATTTCAAACGGCATCTCCTCTTTGTAATTGCTCCATGGTCTATACTCTGTTTAACTTTAGACTATACATAGACTTTTGTAGTTTAATGGTAGAAGTTTTTTTAAACATATGTTGAAGAATTGTCTAAAATTTTTTGTATTAACGGTAATCATTTGTAATGTGAACGAGCGACATCTGATGTATTTTAGGTGAACTATTTCGTAAAGTTCGTGCTCAATACAATCTCTCATATATCAAGACAAGAACAGGAGTCCTTTTTTTTTTAAATTTGTGATTTGCCGAAACCCGGCGAGTCGAATAAAAATCTTTTTTTTTTCAGGTCAAAAATTTAAGCTTATTAAATGTTCTGTAATTTTTTTGTAACTTTTCGAAACTATCTTTCCGTTTTTTCCAATGGTTGACTCGTAGAGTATTCTCTTGGCAATGAAACTACTTTTTTTTTTTATTTTTACTTGTGCAATAATACAGTTTTAATAAAATTAAACGGAATCGTTCGAATCAGCGATTATTCATTCGATCGCATCGAAATAATTCGATTTCGACTAAAAATCACTCGAGTTAACGGTTTTCGGTGAACCATTAATCTCATATTTTTGAGTTTTCCAGTATTGCAAATTGTAACTAGTTAAATACATCCTTTTAGCCAACAAATAAGAGTTACTTAGTATTATGAAAAAGCGACATCTGTTGTAATTCAACTGAACTATTTCGTAAAGTGCGTGCTCAATGCTTTTTACTCATTAATATTGAAAAAATGGGTTTGCAAGTTAATACTAGTTAAAATTGATTCTTATGTGCAGGAAATAAACCCTAATATAGTTTGTAATATGAAACAGCGCCATCTGTGTTTTTTTACCGGAATTAATTCGTAAAGTGTTGTTACTCGATATTGAATAGAATAAAATTTTAGCTATGTATAGTTTGATTGAAAAAGACAATTTTTAGGTCATTTGACATTTATACTAATCTATGCTTATAAACTAATAAACTAGCTGTTTTCTGCAGCTCCGCCTGCGTCAAAAAGAAGCCAATGTTTGACCCCGGGTCTTCGACTATATTCATACCAAATTTCATCAAAACCCGCTCAGCGCTTTGGCAGTGAAAGCGTAACAGACTTTCGCGCTTAAAATATTTAATATGGAAGTATGTATGGATATGGATGCGAAAGTCTGTCTGTTTGTTCCGCATTTACGGCTAAACCTATAGACCGATTTCGATGAAATTTGGTATGGATATAGTTGAAGACCCGAGGTGAAACATAGGCTCCTTTTTTTCGAAGGCCCACCTTTAAGGGGTTGTTATGGGGCCGCGAAAGTTTGTATAAAAGACATGAAATATACTTGTAAGAATTATTTTCTCACCCCCTGTCGTTCTTCTTACTTCCGAACATTGGTTTCGATGGTTATCATTAGATGGCAGTCGTATCGCACTCAGAGTCGTTAATGAATTGAATCTATGCAAAAATCATTTTAAAATCTATACTTAATAATAAGTTGCTTATGTTAAATCTATATCAATGAGTATAAATTTAAAATTCTCCTGTTTTTTTATTTGAGTTTAAAAATTTCTTTTAACAGTCATTAACGACTCGGAGTGCGGCTTGTAAGTAATGTTTATACCACTTAGTACAAATAAAACGTTGTATTTTTAGCAAAATATCTGATGTTTTTTCTCGAAACGGGTCATGTTATGTGTTCTTCGTTTTAGATTTTAGACAGTTGTAATATTAAGGGGCGATTTCACCAACATCGTTCCTATTCATGAGTAACTAATGAATGAATGAATGAACACTTTATTGCACCATTTACAAACAAAAGAAACACATAGTTAAATCCAATACAACTAAATGGGTACAAAGGCGGACTTATCGCTAATGCAATTTCTTCCAGCCAACCTTAGGGTAGAAATGAGCTGCGGTTAAAAACACTTGCGCGAGCGGTGCAGAAAGCTTAAATGTACATGCGTACATGAAGACGCATATAATATACTTACATAAATAAATAATAAGAATACATACATAAATAAATACCGTCAATAAGTCTTAGAAGTTAGTGACAGCCTTATCACAATATATGAGAGGATTATTCTACCTCGGAAAGGTAGTGAGACTTTACCTGATCTTTGAACACCTATCTCGGCCTCGTAATTGATAGCAGGCTTAATTGGAAACTTCGCATAAATCACGTTTGTGCCAAACTCAGGCACTTTCTGGCAAGTATGCAAATCCTCAAACATCGCATTACTGTTGCTGTATAACTCTCTCGCTGAATCACATGTATTATATGGCCTAAGTAGCTACGGTCGAACATATAACACCTACCTAAATATTATTTATAAATTACAGTTAAAAATATTAAAAACTATAGTATCTAAAAAAATTAAATTTCAATACCGCGATAACGAATTTGGCCTTTTTCAACATTGTAAAATATTACCGGTACACTTGAACACGAAATATTCATTATTAAAACAAAATTATTTCAATGAAAATTTTTCTACGGTTAATCATGCTGTATATACACGGGCGGTCGCTCGAAACCCGAGCACGCGAACAATGCCTACGGTGAGAGGACGACTGGCTATCTTCTGCCTCGCTTGATTAACAAGTTGCCTGATGATTTACTAAACTATTGAATTACTAACAAAAATATAAAATATAAACTTAAAAAATACTTTCTTGACAACATCGATTTTGCTCTTTAATAAGTAGGCCTTGATTGCTCGATTTCATACAAAATTTTGGAAAATCAGCTTTAGTTGGACATGCATGCTACCTTTAATAAGTATGGGCCCATGACTTAGCTTAAATGGGACTGAAATGAGCATTCAGAAGAACTAGCTGTTGTCTGCAGCTTCATCTCTGTGGTTCTTATCAGGATTGATTGCCCGGCTCACTGTTAAGATTTACTTCATTTTCTTATCATTATTATTATATGAATATCATAGATTTTAAATTAGCTTGATTTGAATGTACCTGCTATTTCTAAACAAACCTCAGTGGTTTTGTGAAATGCATCTTATGTTAATTTGTTTGTATCAATTTTTGGAAAATGTTAAATAAATAAATAATAAATAATAATAATAACGAAGTAATAGTTTGAATGTCTAATCTAAGCATAAAAAATGGATGGCAGACATTTTTATTCTAGAAACAAAGTCCTTGTACCAGAATCATACGTGGATTAACAGTTTATCGGGTTAACTGTGTGGTGAAATGCAAACTCATGGAGTAATTACAAAGAGGAGATGCCGTTTGAAATGGCGCAGTGGCGTGATCATTGGCGCCGCGCCGACACAAAAGTGGGCGGAGCTTGTCATTGCTCTACGATTAGTACTCTATGATTGGAGCCACGGCCGAAACCAAGCACCCCGCACGTCTGCCTTCCGCCCCGTGGAGCCTCACAAACGCTTTCTTACAAAACGCTTTTTACGGCATCTCCTCTTTGTAATTACTCCATGTGCAAACTTCATTATACGAGAGTAAATTGCGTCATTATCCTTGGAATAAAACTTATCCGACTTTGGTGAAATCAGCCCTAAGATATGACGGTTTGAGTCTTACACCAGGGTTTACAGGGTTAATGGACCATGTAACCCACTAGAAATGAATGAATCTACTATATAACAACTGCTTAATAATATTTTTAGTAATTTTTTTTGTTTTTTTTTTGTTTATATTCTTTTACCTATACTGCTTGCCATTGAATGGTTTTTATTTATTTTATACAATTATTCAAAATAAGGATAATAAAATATGAATAAATTATTCGTTTTTTTTTTATTACCTTTAAAAAGGCCTACTGTCATTTATTAACAGGGCCCGATCTAAGGGGGGGCGCCGGGCATTTGCCCAGAGCGGCAAAAAATGAGGGGCGGCAAAGTTAACATATTCCTATATTCCAACCTAGCCATTAGCCATCCACCACCCGAGTTTGAGAATTTTATGCGCCGCCTTCCAACCTACTTCAGGTTAGATAGTGGAAATATTTAAGTATATATATTTATTTTAGTTCGAAAGAAAGAAAGCGTAGGGATCCGCAAAAAGTACCGATACCTGAGTAGTATTGTTGGAATAAACACAACCTCTTTTGTGTTTTGATAGATTTTATTTATAAAAAGTGTATGATTTTGTCATATGTCCGTCTGAAATTTACATTCTAATAAACAGAGTTCAATTTAAACAATCTACTTTATACCGGGTATTTTTTACAGGTTATGGGCCTACAACCTCTTTTTTACAAGTATCGACGACCTCCGTGGTCGAGTAGTGTGCACACCGGTTTTCATGGGCACGCCACTCCGAGGTCCCGGGTTCGATTTCAAGCCGAGTCGATGTAGAAAAACTTTATTTCTGATTTTCCATAACACAAGTGCTTTAGCTACTTACATTGGGATCAGAGTAATGTATGTGATGTTGTCCAATATTTATTATATATTTATTTATTTATCTACTATACTTTCATTCCGATACTAAATATCTCGGGTTAGGGAATACCACGAACGATCGGACTTGAGCTGAGCTTACTGTGTTTATGTGTAATTGAATTTGTATGTTAGATGTAAGTCTATGCACCTAAGATTTATTTGCGTGCTGTACCCTCTTCTGTGCCCATATGTCTATGTCCTATGTTAGTTTGGTTGACTGGAAGAGATCCCTATTTGGGATAAGTCCGCCTTTTGTTGTAACCTGTATTCTGATACATGTTCTTTGTGTACAATAAAGATTTTTACATACATACATACATACAAGTATATTTGGACACGATACTTTTGTTCCGATATTTTTGAGGTATCGATACTTTTATAAGTACTCGATACTTTTAACAAAATTTAAGTCGCGTCATTAGATTTGGGTCGTAGCGGATTACCCTTCTATGTATAGACAATAGCTTATGTATAGAGCGTGTGTTGCCAGTTTCTCGTGATTGGTACCTATTTTCCTATTTAGTAGATTTATTTTTATCAATTAAGTGAAAAATTATTTAATACACTTTAATCCTGATTTACTTTTTTACTGTTGCTCTAATTTATTTTTGTACCGACAATTTAATACGTCAAAATTTAAATTTAGTTAGTTTATTAAGCGTCTCATTGGTGATAAGTTCCGAACTCAAAGTTCCGAAATTTCTCGGATAAAATTTGATATTACGGATATTACCCATTCGGAAGTTTTAAAAATAAATTGAAAAGTACTCGATACCTAACAATGTCGACACTTTTGTTTCGTTACTTTTCTCGGTATCGATAAATCTGATACGATACTGGTATCGAGTAAAGTATCGATACTTTTGAAATTTTGTGGAACACTAAGAAGAAGAAATACCTAAATAGGAAATAAGGAACCAACTAGACTAGAACTTAGAATTCGTTCGGATGAAGTTATTAGTTAGAAGTATTCTAGTTTCTAAGTTAGAAACTAGAATACTTTACTAGAATGCATTTTCTAGATGAGGGTGAATGATGTGAGATGTTACGTTAGGTCCTAAAATTTATCTTACATCATTATTTGAGGTATTATAGTACATTTATTTATTTATTTCTGTATATTATAAGTGTACTGCGATATGTAACTTTAAGTAAGTTTAGTTTAGTTTATTTTGTGTAAGTTTATACTATTATACGTAGCTTATATTTCTGCCCAATACCTGTCTGTTTTCCTGAAATGTTTCCTACAAAAAGGGTTGCCTGTAAGAGATTGCTATTGCGATAAGGCCGCCTTTGCACACCATTATGTCTACATGTATGTGTCTCAAAATTGTATTTTCCTGGTGCAATAAAGTGTTTATTATTATTAATATTACAAAAAAAAACATCCGAATTTTCTGCCGATTTTACATTTCTGAACTGCCAACCCTTTCAGTCTGTTCATGTTTGATGGGGATTTCCCTCAAACTTTCGGAGGAATACCCATTAGCTAGATTCGTACAGCGCAATATTTTAGGGGAATCCCTTAAATAACATATATAAGCAAAATTTTGTACTACTTTTCCATTACTTATTTAAAAGACTCCTAGTAAAAATGTTTTGCCCTAGAGACAAACTTTCGACATATTCGTGAATAATGTAGCGGTTAATAAGTGATACAGAATTAAAATGTTTTACCTATTTACTCGTATATGAAATATATGCTAAGTCAAGTTGGTTCTATTCTTAGATTTAAAAGTGAAGTGGTTTTCTGTATGTAAAGGGCGGCAAAAATGATCATTGCCCGGAGCGGCTAAATAGCTAGATCGGGCCCTGTTTCTTAATACCATCCAAACGCGAGTGAGTGAGCAAGATAGCGCAATAGTGTGTAAGACGACTTACTCTCATTTTCGATGGAATTGGCTAGTAAACTTTTTCATGAAAATGTCTAATTCGTAAACCATTTCGAGGAATAGGCATAAGGAACAGATTACATTAATCAGATCTTTAGATAAGCAAGTATTTTTAAAGAAAAGCGCAGAAAACCCAATGACTTTCATTTTTTAGCAAAGTTAACGTATGACGTAGCCGGATAACTTCCGGCTATTCACATTTAATTTTTTAGGTTGGTAGCACAGGGTAGTGAATAAATATTTTTTGTTTGGTAGCGCGTAATTAGGCGCTTCACGTACTTGTCACCCATGTCAAATGTCATCTCTGTTCAAGTAAACATAACCCTTAAATAACCTAACTACATCTTCATTACATTCATTCATACATTTTAATGAAGAATCGGTGTCCAAATATTGAAAAATCAGATGTCAACGGATGAAGGGACGGCAGTAAAGTCCATTAAACAGGCCAATATGCAATAGATACGAGAAATGGGGTAGATAGGTACCTAGATATTTGGCGATTGTAAACCAACAAGAAACCAACTCGCGGCTCGCGGTCCATCCTGACTTTGACATTTGACACTGACATACATATTTTTTAATACCTTAGTAATTTTTGCATTCTTGCAGTTCGAGATGGCCATTATAGCTGCGTGACGTCATCACTATAAAATCTTTAAAATTAAATAACAAAATAAATATAATTTTAAGATTTTTATTGTTTAAATTGTATCTCCAAAATAGTCTATTCTATCAATAAATTATATAAAATACACAATTTATTTTTTAGTTGACTAGCCAATTAAGAGATGATGGTGAGCCACCAGGAGGCCGATCGCCGTACCTGCAAAACGTTAACATATTAACCAAACCGCGGAATCACATAGAACCCTATTTTTAAATGTATGACATTTATGTCAAACAAAAATCCTTCGTTAACGAACGTAAATTATTCGATATCGAATAAAAATTATTCGCGTCACCGATTTTGTACGAGTCACATTTTTAAACCTTGATTGTCCCATAATTATTATAGAAATGAAATCGTTTATTTTCAATATACTTAGGATATAAATATCACTTATTGACGTCAATTTACTTAAATTAAGTTTACCACCAAAGCGCAAGTGGAGAAGAAGCGACGCCACAACTCCACTGCAGCATTTTCTTAAAAACGTCAATTTACAATAAAGAAAAAAAACTTTCCTTAATTAACTAGTTAAACGAACGAATTCACATGTTTGTCAACATTTTGCACAATATTTTATTGTGATTTCAGATTATTCAAATTAAATAAAAACTGAATAAAAATAATAATAATAAAAAAAAAAATCAAATGTAATGATGACTCCGTGCTTTGTTAAGCCGTTGGTCCCGGCTGCCGTTTGGCGGTCGTCGTTAAAGGAACAAAATCCCTGGAAAAAATACTGTTACCTTGGAAGTAATATAGTGCGAAGCTGCGTACAAAGCCAGTCTTTAATATGAACAAAAGATGAACAATCACAAATTAATAGCGATGAGGTCACGGCAGATAACGCGGTACGCAAATGGAGGTTGGACAATTAAAAAATCAGCCGGTCATTATCTACGGTTCAGTGTTTCGGAAGGCACGGGACTTTTGGCGGGAAGCTGTGTTTATTTTCCAAAATTTGTGTTTTTTTTTAGTGTTTGTGCATAATAATGGTGGATTATTATTCGCGAAGTATTCGATAACTTGCGTAAAGGTTCGGAAGTGTTTGATTTATGTGATTTTCATGCTTGTTGCCAAAATCACCTAGTAATCGCAGTTTTTCTACCACTTCACTTAGCCTGATTTTCTGACTAGACTTGACTACCGACTAGACTTGACTAGGACTTGACGAAACCACACTGTAGGACTGAAGAAGATAGAAAAATTAAGAAGGGCTTTAAAGGACTTGTATCCATTGCCGTAAAACCCATTCTAAAAAAAACGAAAGGCATGTCATCGTTTGACATACCTAGGTATTGGTACAAGAATATACCTATCCTTAGTTTGGACGTTAGACACCAGCTGTTAGCGATAGATGGCTGTCGTTAGGCTGTGTCAGAAACATTTTGTGGATGAGGGAAAGACGCCCGGATAAGATGGGGCGCACCCAAAAAGAGCTGGCTTGACGTCGCAAAGCAGGATGTGCGTGCTAACGGACTATCTCTCAGGGTCAGGGATGCCGAACTCAAAATAAGAAAGCGGACCCTGGGTTCCGAAGCAAACAGCTAAGGATATTATGCAACCGGGAATGCGCTAAGATGATTATGAGAAAAGGACGGCCGGATAGAGACAGAGTATAGACTCTCTCTTTCCGGGGATATCGTAAAAGTAGGACAGAGCAATCATTATGAGGTTAGTGGGACTATGAGACCGGTAAGACCACGAGTGGAAAAAACCAGGTTCAAATTCCATTGACATTTTCTTTTTATAGATACTAATTTTGGTTGGTGATTTTGGGGATGCATATTCTATTCTTTTTATTTGTCTTCGAATGACTACCTATAGGGTTTTAGTCATAGATTTAGAATTCTTTTGACGTTTTACTTCAAAGAATCTTACGGACTTTTTGCCAATCACACAAGATCGCAATCTATTCAATTTTAAACCATTTTCTATGGACTTATGAACGAAAATCGCTAACCTCAGTTTTTTGCATAAACATTTGCGTTATCGAGTGGTCTAGGTCAAATCAGTTCAACTTTCTTCCACTTTTGTACCGGTTTATTACTCATCAGCTGACGTAGAAACGGCCATCACTGTTTTTATTTTTTTAAATATAATATGTTAGTGACAAATTACGCGCCAGCGCGAAACCACGTTTCGTTCACTATAAAATAATTTTATTCGGTGAAAAGACTGTGATTAAAAAACATGATTGTTTTTATGTAATTAGCTTGATTTTGTGTTACAAAATAAATGAAATCATAATTTAGTGTTTAATTAACGTTAATGATAGAGGATTGATCGGTTTACTGTAATATGATTTTTGTATTTTTGTTATTGCTTTGTGTTGTGAGCGGACAAGACGAAGGTAAGAGAAAAAATGTCTTTTTTTTAAACAATACATACATGCATACGGTAGATACTTTTAGAGTTTAGCAGGTTTTAGCCCGCCATATATATATATGTATACATACATGTTTTGTGATTAAGTTAAATATTTTTAGGTATATACAAATTAAGTACAGTCAGCGTCAAAAGTGCGTGCATAAATTTTAAAATAAAATGTAAGTAAGTATATATCTAAAAATAATAAAAAATGCACTAAAATATATTTATGTTTTTAGCTATACATAGAAATATTTATGACCACAGATGTTATATGATTATAAGAAATAATAAAAACCAGTTTAAAAAAAAATGGCTTTGGCACTGTCATGCATCGGCACATTATTTTATTTTTTAAATTCTGTGTGTATACATACCTACATTTTTATTTAGATCATATTTTATTTCTGACCGCTGACATGTAGATATGAGAATCACGAACTAACCTCGGTAGAAATGCGCCATTAACAAGAATGCTTACAAGCTATAATATAACGAAAAGTGTGACTTAGATATCCACCACGATTCTCTCTCGACATTCAAAAGTAAGATACTTCAGTCATTTACACAATATTTTACATGTTTAACGTGCCTCTTTGTATTGTGAGCTTTAATGTAACACGTCGCAATACCTTATCACTTGTTTGCCCACTTTTCTTCTATTGTTAGTTTAGTACTTTTGGATTATTATTTTTTTGGAAAATGTTGTGTTCACCTTTAATTGGGTTGCATGCTAGATAAAGTACCTATTTGGAATATGTAAGATAATGTGAACATGTACCAATAATAATATAACCAATAAGAATAAATATATATTTTTTTTTAAATACTATGGTTACGAGCATAGCATTAGTTTTTTTTTTATTTAGTTGAGTATGTACCATGTTTTATCGATCATTTTAGAGTATGTATACTTACTCTAAAATTATCGATAAAAAGTCTTCAAGACATTTTTGTCCCCGATTATACTAATAAGTAGGTGCTTAGTTAATTATCTCTTCTTTGAAACTGCGACAACGCAGTTTGGGAAAAACCAAGTAAACATCTACCGTTCGATATTGTTGGGCATAATCTTTTTCCACAAAAAAAAGTACTTTTTATTTTTAATAACCCCCGAAGTATAGCCATACTTACCTCCTATTTATAAAATAAAAAACGAAAGTTCGTTATAACTAATTAACTAAAATAAAATAGATATGTTTAGTCCTTTTCTGTATCTAAGTATATTGACGTGAAAGAATAAGACGAAACATATTTAAGTTAACTTGAATTCATCGAATGTCCATTATTTTTTATGATTATGGGGGTTGAGTAAGATCTGAGCGAAATATTAATACGTGGGGCGCACTATAAGTTTCCGGAATGAATATGAAAAAATACTATTAAAGGTACAAAATTAATTTATTGTTTTTCAAAATAATCTCCCTTGGCGTCTATGCACTTTTTCATTCGATAAAACCAGTTTTGAAAACTTTTGTGCCACTCCTCTGTGGTGACCTCTGAAACGTGTTTTTCATACTCCTCGACAGCCTCTTCTGGTGATGAAAATCGTTGACCGCGTAATTGGTTCTTAATTTTTGGGAACAGAAAAAAGTCACAAGGTGCCAGGTCGGGACTGTATGCAGGATGACTCATGAGTTCTACATTTTTCGCCTTCAAAAAGTCGTTTGTCTGTCTGGCCGTGTGAGAACTAGCATTGTCGTGGTGCAGAATGATACGGCGTTTACGGTTATTTTTACGGAGTTCGTCAATAACTTCCGGCAAACAAATGGTCGTGTACCAGTCACTATTCACTGTACGACGATTCTCTAAAGCAACAGAAGCCACGTGTCCAGTTTTATTAAAAAAAGAAGCAATCATCCGCTTCGATGCACTTTTCACGCGCGCCACTTTGGTTGGTTTCGGCTCATCTTGAAAGACCCATACGCTCGATTGCTGCTTTGTTTTGGGATCGTAGCAAGAAATCCATGTTTCGTCACCTGTTACTATGTCCCACACCAAATTTGACGCACCTTCGTTGAATCTGGTAAGCATGGCACTGCACCAAGTGACGCGGTCCGTTTTTTGAGCCTCGGTCAAGTTGTGTGGGATCCACCGCGAGCACAGCTTTCTCACACCCAAATGTTTGTGTAGGATTAATTGTATTTGACTCATGCCTATTTCTAAGGATGCGCGAATTTCATGGTAGGTCGCATGCCTGTCTGTTTCAATCATACGGCGCACAGCATTGATGTTTTTGTTGGTCACAGCGGTGGACGGCCGACCATCGCGAGATTCGTCACTGAGATTGATACGACCACGCTTGAATTCTGGAAACCAGCTATAAACAGTTGTCTTGCATGGTACTTCATTGCCAAAAGCTGTTTCAAGCCGAGCGATGCTCTGTTGAGCTGTCAAATTACACTTAAAATCGTAGAAAATCATACTACGAAAATTTTCCCGAGTTAAATCCATGTTGATGCAGACACACAATTTTTTAAATGGCGCCACAAGGTAAAAACAAAAGACAGTCAGATGAAACAAACTGCATTCTACAGCCAAAGAGTTCTATTTTCAAATGTTGCAATAAATTTTTAAATATTGTTTATGTAAGTGGCCAGTTCCGGAAACTTACAGTGCGCCCTATGTATTTTATTGGAGAGATACCCTTCGGCCTCATCTCTGCCGCTATCGGAGTGCCTCCCTCCTGGACATGACCTGCCATGGCTTCATGAAAGTCTTTAAACAGATTCCGGACTCTCGTAGGCCGAAGCAAGGAAAACATGTTCAGGGCTACTGGTCGGAGGTGGCCTGCCAGTGCGATGTCTCTCCCCAAACCATGAAGCATCTCTTGTCTTGTCCTGCGTGCCCCCCACCAGGTGCCCGGCCACCTGCACGCTCAGGGACCTCTACGAAGCCACCGAAAATGCCTTGATAACAGCCAGAGTCGACTCGCAAAGAAGAAGAATATTTTGTTGTTTCGCTAAAAATATATTTTTTAAATATTTTTCAGGAGAGAAATGTTTCCACAAAAGTGGTGCCACTGGTACCTGTGTCAATATACGGGATTGCCAGGCTGCGATAGACGACATCAAGAATAGAAGATTGCCTCAGGTGTTTAATTAAATATTTTTCTTTGTCCGAGCGAGTTTCTCTGTGGCACAACCCGGGCATTCCATACAGCGGCGAGCGCGATACCTATTACGACTACTACGATTCGGTCGCGTACGCACACGCGTCAATGTGTGTGTTACTCGTAAGGTTAGTTAAATACTTTACATCGAGTATCAGCGTCATAGTCGACGGTTACAGCAGCGGTTGAAGCATCATACTTGCATTGTTTTGCTCTCGATGTTTACCCTAAATCTGCTTGGCTCGGTGCGGTATCTGTTTCGGGTGGGAGAGAGTGAGTGTCCCGACATTAGTACTGCCTTCACGTGTAGAGATTGGGAAGACCTTTGCCCAAGGAAGTAAATGGTTATAAAAAAAGTTTACCGCGTACCGGTAAGCGCGTTGGATATCCACCGACCAGATGGTCAGATGACCTGAAAAAGGTCGCAGGCAAATGCTGGATGCAGACTGCTGCCAACCGATCATTTTGGAAATCATTGGAAGAGGCCTATGTCCAGCAGTGGACTGACTGCGGCTGAAATGATGATGATGATGATAAAAAAAGTTAACAATAGAAATATACCCATTTATAGTTAGAAAATACTTACAGTTATATATATTTGTACTAGCTGTTTCCCGCAGCTCCGCCTGGGTCAAAAAGTAGCCTATGTTTGACCCCAGGGCTTAAACTATATTAAGTTTAAAGATTCTATTCTGAAAACAAGACTTACGAGTCACTTACATGAGAAAACTTATATTAATACTTATATTAAAACATAAAAGTTATTCATTTCCATCATAGGACAGCAAAACTTAAAAAAAAAAAACAAATATTTAATTTCAATAAAACAATAGGCTAGTTTCTTAAAAAAAATATAATTAGTCCGTCAGTTAGATAATCAAAAAATATTGGACACGTATTTTTTCTTTTGAAAATTAAAAACAGAATGGTAAAGATATGGCACGTTAAAGTTCCGTGTGACGTCACAGTGTGCTACACTTTTTCGCAAAATGTGACGTCACGAGCCCCCACTCCTAAACTTTGACGCGTTATATCTTTATAATTTATCGCTCAATTGACAAAAGAGAAAATACGTCACTAATATATTTTGATTCCCTAAATGATGGACTAGTTTAAATGTAAATATTTTGACCCTGGAAACTAGCCTATTACCTATTTACTTACAGTAATTCTCAAATCATCGCCAAGTTGAATCGGTATCCAGACTAGATAACCAAATTTCATAAAAATTCGTACAACAGTTTATCCGTGAAAGCGTAATATTATCGAACTTCGATCTTTCGACTTTTTAACTTTTATGGAAGTATGAATATGGAGGATTTTGTCAACAGACATGCGGGTTCTCCGGTTTGGACACTATAGTCTGCTGCCCGAACTCCCCAGCTACTCCGGGTACCACTAAACCTTCTACCACCACCACACCGAGACCTCAAGCAGCTACTACACAACGAAGGTTAGGATTTATTTAATCTTATATTACATAGGTTGCCGTGTCGTCAACCGAGGTCCTAACGGAAGATCAGCGCTGTCAATTTCATCGGATGGCAATATGCTGAGTTGCGGAGAGTGCGGACCTTTTTTGGGAACACACAACCTTTTTTCTAATGCTTTTTCTTTTTGTGTGTTTCTAAAATAAATTATTTTCTTTCTTTCTTTATTCGGAAGCTTTACAGGTTTCTTAGAATGTAAACAATCATTTATACAATAACATGCCGATGACAAAATCTTCAATATATATACAGCTTCGTTATTAATAATCTGTGATATAGCTTAGTGACTTTAACACCCTTATTCATAAAAATAACGAACGTTCGCTAAGCCTTGTTTAACTAAAATATGTTTAGTCTCTCTCTCTTATCAACAATTTGGCGTGAAAGAACGAGATAGAACATATTTTAGCTAAACTAGGCTTAACTAGCAGTCCTCCGCAAACGGAGTGCGGCCGCGCTGCACAGACTTCGCGGTAAGTACCAAAAGCATCATGAAAATGATAGCGGATCGGCTGGACAGTAGCTTTATCAAGCACTGTGTAAGGCAGCATATCGCTTAAAGCAAAAATAGTTTCTTACTAACATCGGTATAAGTTTGATTGTTACTAACCCTATATGGACTTATGTTCTAAAATAAAAGAATTTAATTAATTTTTTAATTAACGATGTTCGTTAATTTTTTTGAATAAGGGATAATTATAAGTAAATATGAATCTGTAATAGAGGAAAAAACAAAAGAAAAAATACACTATTATCATAATAGGCTAGTTTCCTAAAAAAAATATAATTAGTCCGTCAGTTAGTTAGTCAAAAAATGTTGGAGACGTATTTTTACATACATACATACCATCACGCCTTTTTCCCTCCGTGGTAGGCAGAGACCACGGATTTCCATTTGCTACGATCCTTACAGACTTCCCTCGTTTCTTCTACGCTAATCACTCTCTTCATACACGCTCGTCGATTACGGGTACTCCTGACATCTCCCTTTTTTAATATGATTTGGTCGCAGTATGTTCTCCGAGGCCGGCCCTCACCGACTTTTCCTGACAGCTTTGATTTGTAAATACCTTTCGTAATTCTCCTTTCATCCATCCCTTCTACATGCCCAAACCATCTTAACATGCCTTTTTCAACCTTTGTCACTACATCCCTATTCATACCACACCATTTCCTTATCTCTATTTCTAATTTTATCGCTCAGACGTACTCCACACATACTCCGTAAAGCTCTCATTTCAACTGCATTCACTTTGCTTTCATTATTTTTCTGCCAGACCCAACTTTCACATACATAAATAAAAGTATTTTTTGTTTTTGAAAATAAAACAAAGAATGGTAAAGATTATGGCGCGTTAAAGATCCGTGTGACGTCACAGTGTGCTACACTTTTTCGCAATATGTGACGTCACGAGCCCCCACTCCTAAACTTTGATGCGTTATATCTTTATAATTTGTCGCTCAATTAACATAAGAAAAAATACGTCACTAATAAGTATATTTTGATTCCCTAAATGACGGACTAATTTTAATGTTAGTCTTTTGACCCTGGAAACTAGCCTATTGCCTCCGTGGTCCAGTGACTTTCGTTATCGAACGATTAATCGGTGAGTCGAACGATTTTTAATTGAGTCACCGGTTGTCGGTGAGCAAAATCAGTTTATCGAATGAAAATATTTTAGGTGAGTGGCACTTTTTTAAAATTGAACTCCAGCAGCCCTATTTTTGAAATCCATACTAATATTATAAATGCGAAAGTCTGTCTGTCTGTCTGTTACGCTTTCACGGCCAAACCATTGATGGGATTTTGATGAAATTTGGTATGAATATAGTTGTGGTCAAACATAGGCTACTTTTTGACGCAGGCGGAGCTGCGGGAATTTTGTATTACCAATTTTCAGTTAATTTTTTGAGTGATATTTAAAATGCCATTATTGCCAAAGGATTAGGTATATTAAAATTACTATTTTATTTTAATTTGTAATTAAAACTGAAAGTAGTTTGTTCCAAACTAAAAAATAAACTGTAAATTTATTTTACGAGGTCAGTTTACCTTATCTAGTTAATAGATAAATTGAGGAAAATGCCACTAATAACCTACAATCAACAACAATTTTATGCAGCCTACATACTACGGGTAATCGTTTCTTGTTTGAGTAATTTTAATATTAGTAATGTTTTCCTTAACTTAGATATCCATACTAATATTATAAATGCTGTCTGTTACGCTTTGACGGCCAAACCATGGAACGGATTTTGATGAAATTTGGTATGAATATAGTTGAAGACTCGGGGTCGAACATATACTACTCTTTGACGCAGGCGGAGCTGCGGGAAACAGCAAATTTTTGAGGTATTCTTACCTCAAAAATTTGCCGGTGTTTAAAATGTCACCTGTCTACGTCTATCCTAAAGGTAGTCTGGAAGAGATTGCAATAGCGATAAGGCCGCCTGTTGTACATCTTTGTTTGTTTGTTTGTAATAACTTTATAAAAAAACATTACAGTAAATACAAAACTAAAAATAATTGCAACGGCGGACTTATCCCATAAAGAGATCTCTTCCAGTCAACCGGGACGTTACAGGAATACTTACAGTTAAAAGAGACAGATGGTAGAAGTTGTGCAACCAGAACAGAACTCTATTTATTAAATATTAAACAAAAATAATACCTATAATGACATAAACTACATTAAAATATGCTACATAAATACTTAGATACATAAGTACATATTCTTAAAATGATAAAGAAAAAAAACAATAATACATATTAATAGCTACAAAAAATATAATAGTTCAAGGCTGTGCTCAATTAAGAATCGGAGTAGAATTTTAAAACACGAGATTTGAAGGAGGGAAGAGAAGGAGACAATTTAATGTCAACGGGGAGGGAGTTCCACAATTTGCACGCTCTGACAGAGAAAGATTTAGAATAGGAAAATGAAGAAAATAGAGGAATACATAGAATAAGCTTATTGGAAGATCGTAACCTGTTATCAATTTTGAGAAAAGAGAATTGTTCACTAAGATAATTAGGAGAAGTATGATTAAAAAGGACATTAAAGAGAAGAGTTAGAATATGCACGTTTCTTCGTGCTCTTATCGGAAGGCAGCCAAGCTTCTCACGAAATTCCGAAATGTGATCAAACTTGCGAAGTCCAAAGACAAATCTTATACATACATTCTGGATTCGATCCAATATATTGAGGAGTTCTTCAGAAGGATCCAAATACGCAACATCGGCATAATCCAGAATGGGGAGCAAAAGAGAACGCGCCAGCATTGCCCGAGTTTTAATTGGAAGAAAATTTTGCAATCTTCTTAAGGAGTGTAGGGAAAAGAAAACCTTCCGGCTCACTTCATTTATTTGTGGAACCCATGAAAGCGTTTCATCCACGATGATTCCCAAGTTTTTAACTTTAGAAGAAAAGGGAATGTACCGTCAAGTACAACGTTGGGAAGCAAAACGGAATCTCTAGCAATAAAATGTGGACTTACATTAATAATTGCTTGCGATTTAGCCGCGTTAATAGTTAACCCATAACTACGGGACCATTCACCAATAACGGCAACGTCAAAATTGATAGCTTTGATGGCTTCGTGAAGATTTTCGAAAGGGGCAGATGAGTAAATCTTTGTTATTATCTATGGTGCAATAAAGTATCTTTACTTGTGAGGAACTCGTTAGGCGAGCGCGACCCGCGTATCAGTCGCGTATACGCGTGTCAAGCGGTAGCGAGATGCGACCACTATGGGATTTTCTATCTCGATCTCCTCCGTGCTTCGGAAGGTGCGTTAAGCCGTTGGGTTGTTATCTATAGATAATAGCCGTGAGGCTGTATTAGTATTGGCCACTAACACACCTCGGGTCATGTTCCTGTTGGTCTGGTTTCCCTGTTAAAAGGGTTACGGAGGTCAGACGGCAGTCGCTCTATTGTAATAACCAGTGCCGCCAAATCTAAGACCATGACTTACAGAGTACCCTAGGTTGCTCCGAAGCGCAAGCTGACAACGCAACTAGGAATACACGCTAGGATGAAGAAGAATAAAGTGTTTAAGTTTTATGTTCTTCCTTTGGAGATAAAAGAGCTGTCTTTTCTCTCTTTCAAATCTCGGGTTAGGGAATACTACGAACGATCGGACTTGAGCTGAGCATACTGTTTTTATGTGTAATTGAATTTGTATGTTAGATGTAAGTCTATGCACCTAAGATTTCTTTGCGTGTTGTGCCCTCTTCTGTGCCCATATGTCTATGTCCTATGTTAGTTTGGTTGACTGGAAGAGATCCCTATTTGGGATAAGTCCGCCTTTTGTTGTAAGTTTGTAACCTGTATTCTGATACTATGTTCTTTGTGTACAATAAAGATTTTTACATACATACAACAAAGTGTTTAATACTTACTATGTTTTTCAGGGTTGGCACGACAACAGAATACACCCCCACTGTACCCGACTACATAGACATTGATCGCGGTGCAAGCGTCGATAGCTGTGAACCTATTTCACCAGCTGTGACTTCCAAGAAGACCGGCAGAAAGGCTTGGGACAGTAAGGCTCTTTTAGCGTTTTTCCGGTCGGGGAATCAGGCTATCATTTGCAGAAAGAATTTTTGAAATCCACCCAGTAGTTGTCAAGCTATGAACTTTCAAACAATTTTTTATATATGCATGTCTCGAGATTTTAGACTAGTGTTGTTGCGATAGCGATAGTTTTACTATCGATAGTTGACCTTGAAAAATAGTCGACAATTCTACTAGTGCTATCGAAAATATTGACATTTAGCGATAACATCGATAGTGAAATTTAGGGGGCAGTATTGAAATTTGTTAATATACTATGGATAGTATTGGTATTTTCGACCCTCATCAATGCAGTTGTTTCCAGTTTGGTTAGGACCACATTGAATCTCCTCATTTCTGATTCGATCTTATTTGTGTACTCTGTCTTTTAATAATCGTGTTAAAATGTCATTTCTTTTAACAGAATGTATAGAATACCAAGAGAGGTTGATCTATCCTTGTGAACGAGGAGTGGCCCTCACTGGCGATGTGACGCGGGGCAACCACTGTATGCACAACGCTGATGAGCTGATTATAGGGGGCGTTGATGCTGCTAAGGGGGAATTTCCCCATATGGTAAGTTACTTTAATACAGTTTTATCGCGATTTATACCTAACGTTTCAAAGACTTTGCAGCGTATTGGTCGCATGTAAACTATCTACTGCATATCTATGGGACAAAGCAATAATCGGGGTGAAGTTTTGGTCCTCACAAATATGATTTTCCAGGGTTTTTTCTGCAATTTTTTTAAAATTTACTTAGGACACCATTACGTGCGGGTGCGAGAAAAAGAGCTAGTCCAAAAGCCTATTAAAAAAGCGAATGTAACTTTATATATGTATTTGTTTCTTTGTTAATAAAGAAATTAAGGTGGTTTAAAACATGGAGCTATTACAAAGAGGAGATGCTGTTTGAAATGGCGCAGTGATGTGATGACACTGCAGTGGGCGGAGCTTGTCACTGCTCGTGCTCCATGGTTGGAGCCACGGCCGAAACCAAGCATGTTGCATGTCTGCCTTCCGCCAAGTGGAACTGAACGTTTATTACGGCATCTCCTCTTTGTAATTTCTCCATGGTTTTAAGCTTACCGAAATTTGTTGATACTATCGATACAAAACCTATCGATAGTTTCGACACTATCGAACCTCATCAATCACTATTACTTATTTTTAGCTATCGACAGTGTCGAAACTATCGTTAACTTTCGATAGTTTGATAGCCCTATCGATAGTTCAACTGATTTTCGACGCCAAGATAGTATCATAATATATCGAAATAGCCAGTTTATTATACATGTAATATTCCCAGGCGTTGCTCGGTTTCGGTAGCGATCTTCGAAGGGCAGAGTGGCAATGCGGGGGGACTATAGTTAGCGAAAACTATATATTGACTGCCGGACACTGTCTGTATAGCAGGGATTTGTAAGTTACATTTTTATTTGTCTTCCATTTTATTTATTCATTCATTAATTACCCGGCCTTATCACCTTACAACATAATAATAATAAACACACTGCATATTTAAAACATAAATTTACAGGAAATTTAGCGCGAAAAATACTTAATAAGAAATAGTGTAATAAGCTGTAGAACTGTCGTGCCAGTCGTTCCGTGACCACGGTCGTTGTAACACGGTTGAAACGTCGGAAGTATGAAGGTATTTTACGCCTTAAATTCTGTAATTTTATGTTTTAAATACCTTATTTATTTCAAGTTTATTGCTCAAAATACCATGTGTACAAAAGGCGAACTTAATGCTAGGAGCATTGTGTAATAGTTAGCCTCTGGGTTATGAAGATTTTGGTTATGGCACCAAAAAAAAAAATATAATTTTAATTTACCATGAAGGCGATTCAATAGGATTAGATTCGTTTCCCTTCTCTTATCCCTGCACACCCTGGTGCCTACCTACCTACGTAGGTTCTATTCTCATGGTAAACTAAATTATGTGTAATATATATAACTAGCTGTTTCCCGCAGCTCCGCCTGCGTCTAAAAGTAGCCTATGTGTGACCCCTGGTCTTCAACTATATTCATACCAAATTTCATCAAAATCCGTTCAGCGGTTTGGTCATGAAAGCGTAACAGACAGACAGACAAACTTTCGCATTTGTAATATTAGTATATCCATACTATACATTATGGATTAATTACAAATATGTTAATTTTAGCGGACCAATAACCTTCGCCATGATAGGTATTCTCAAGCGTACGGACGAGGTGGATTCCACCAAGGTGTACAAGATCAAGACTATTATCAAACATCCAGACTTTAAACCACCAGGGAAATACAATGATATTGCCTTGTTGGAGACAGAGACCCCGTGAGTACTATCTATTTCAATTTTATTTATTGACATACTAAGTGTTACAGAGTGATCTTAAGTAATTTATAAGTGCTTACAACTTAGTCACCTTTTACAGGTATTGCAAATAGGAATGCAAAATATACAATATATTGCAAATAGAAATGCAAAACATACAATATATTGCAAATAGAAATGCAAAACATACAATATATTGCAAATAGAAATGCAAAACATACAATATATTGCAAATAGAAATGCAAAATATACAATATATTGCAAATAGAAATGCAAATTATAAAATGCAAAATTTTTGTACCTACTTCTATTATTAACAAGTGTACATAATCACATCTAATATTTTGTAGTGAATTAGTCTAGTTTTAGTCTTATAAGTAGTTAAATTAAAAAGGAAATGACTGTGACAGACGGACAGACACGACATGAGTGATCTCATAAAGGTTCCCTTTTTACCTTTTGAGGTACGAAACCCTAAAATCTAGGTCAAAATGGGCTTAGTCGCATAATGACTAATTTAACTAAAAACTGCAAATTGTCGCAAAATGGCCAGTTCATAAAATGTACTCGATATTTTCACATGTTTTTTTTAAATATAAGTTTTGTATCTGGGCTCCGAAGCGTAAGCTGAGGACGCAAATGGGAAAACACGCTTAGACTAAGTGTGACAAAATTCGAAAATGACTTATTCGCATAATGGCTAATTTAATACGTGTAAATTTAACGATTAGTTTTTATTTTATTATCATTATTAGGTTTACTTTTAAAGTTTATTTTTATTTATTTTTAACTTATAGCTCCGAGCCTCCTAATCAAAATTTACTGTTTGAATTTCTGAAAAAATAGTGAATTGAATTGAAAAAAATTGTTTGCAGCATGCAATTAGGGCCGTACGTGGTGCCAGCATGTCTTTCAGTGGGGGATGTGAATGATGACCTCGCTTCGGCTACAGGTTGGGGGCTTACGAAGTATAAGGGGGATACATCTGATACATTACAGAAAGTACGTATTACCACAGAATACAGTATATGCTATACAGATATTCAACCGCTATACATTGAAACACGCCAACTTTCTTTATTACTCTTTAGGCAAACTCCAAGCTCCTACAAAATCATCGTTACGCCATTTTTATAAATACTTAACTTTTTAAATATAGCACTAAATCAACAACAAGTTTCTTCTTTCGCCAAAAAGCGAGATCCGTGCATAATATATATTTTTTTATTGAAGCGGAACCTTACATCAGAGGAACTAATTCTTTTTCTTAGCCAAGGCCAATCCATGGTATTACTAACAGGGTAAACAAAGAGAGCGTAAGTCTCCATTTCAAGACTGTATTTGAGGCAATATATGTTTGTTTCGGGCTAGATGACGTTTGTCTGAAAAATATATTATTTTTTTTAAATGTATTTTTTTCATAATAATCTATTGTACACGCTTCTACCCTTCTGGTAAGCATATCCTTTCCTGTCACTCGATAGTTGACTGTAAGAGATCCCTAAGTGGGATAAGTCCGCCATTGTACTTATACTTACGAAACTTGGCACACATTTTCCTTGATTTTATTGAAATATTTTTGTGGAAATGTGGTTAGGGAAAAATTAGGGCAGAAAGACGGAAGGTTTGCTTTAGTGTTATTTTGTAACAGATTTAAAAAATTATTTATTTAACCTTTATTGCACTTCATAAAACAAAGCGGATCCTGTGCTCCGAAGCAAACAACCTAGGATGAAACCGAGAAAACGCTAGGATGAAGAAGCACTTTATTAAACAAAATGCAAAAGGTAAAAAAGAAACAAAAAACATAACGAGAGAAAACATAACAGGTAAACTAGGACCATGGGGTAATTACAAAGAGGAGATGCCGTAATAAGCGTTTTGTAAGAAAGTGTTTGTGAGGCTGCACGGGGCGGAAGGCAGACGTGCGGGGTGATTGGTTTCGGCCGTGGCTCCAATCATGGAGCACGAGCAATGACAAGCCCCGCCCACTTTTGTGTCGGCGTGGCGCCAATGATCATATTACTGCGCCATTTCAAACGGCATCTCCTCTTTGTAATTGCTCCATGGTCGAGCATAAATACCATCGCTGCCGCCGTATCTCCAAAACACCAAATTGTAAAAACTTGTAATGGTGTGGCAATAAACAATATTTTTTTTTTCTATTTATATACTTTCAGGTAAACCTCGCGAAGTTCACTCAAGAGGAATGCTCAGCCAAGTTTCCCGCCAACCGGTATATGAAGCAGGGCTTCGACGCTACGACGCAGATTTGCTACGGAGACAAAACTATGTCTAAGGATACTTGCCAGGTAGATTTAAATTCATTTATTTGAGACAACAATGGTCCAATGTACACATATATAGTTAAAATTTAAATTTTAGGAGTCGCCCAAAACATACAAATATAGTTTAACCCTAAAAAATAATTAAAATTAAATTATAAAAAAAAGAAAAAGTAAATTACATTCACTATCCATATTAATATTATAAATGCGAAAGTCTGTCTGTCTGTTACGCTTTCACGGCCAAACCGCTGAACGGATTTTGATGAAATTTGGCATGAATATAGTTGAAGACCCGGGGTCAAACATAGGCTACTTTTTGACGCAGGCGGAGCTGCGGGAAACAGCTAGTATTGCATGAAAATCTTTAAAATAAATATTTTATTAATTTTATTTTTGAAATGCATAAAAATCGTTGGATATTTATTAGATTCGCCTATTTTGCTTGAGTCACATTTTTCAAAATTAGCATAAAATAAACCATTTGAATGTAGCAGAACGACCAATTACAATCATTTTGCGACTTATTCATTTTTGCTCATTTTGCACGTAAAGTGTGAATTGGGCCTTATCATTTAGATACAAAAAATCTCAACTCGAAATTCTACGATATAGACATTTTGCGACTTGGACATTTTACAACTTTTCCCCATAGATTGAGATTTTTTTTAAATATCATATCCTTAGATAATTTACTTACATGAATTTCATATTTCCAGGGAGACAGCGGGGGCCCCTTGCAGATAAAGAGCAGTAAAATCCACTGTATGTACACAATCATAGGCGTGACGTCATTCGGCAAAGCGTGCGGTTATGTAGGAGATCCGGGAATTTATACTAGAGTTGAGAATTATACGGCCTGGATAGAAAGTGTGGTGTGGCCTGATCTGTAGATTTTTTTTTCTTTTGTTGAAAATAAAAAACTATAATTTTTTTTTTTCTATTTTTTGTAGGAAACTTATTTCATTTGTATAAAACAAACTTTAGCTGTCTTCTAATTGTCGAATAAAAAGTTTTGAAAAAAAAAAGTTCTTTAAACACGTTCGAGTCTTGATAAACAAAATTAATTAAGAATACATAACAATGAAGGAATGGATTCACTTAATCTCAAAAAATATATTTTTATAAGTTTCTTCCAACTTTCAGTATTTTGATAAGTCAATGAAAAATCTAAAATGTACAATCCATACTAATATTATAATGCGAAAGTCTGCCGTCTGTCTGTTATGCTCTCACGGCCAAACTTTTTATGAAATTTGGTATGGATATAGTTGAAGACCCGGGGTCAAACATAGGCTACTTTTTGACGCAGGCGGAGCTGCGGGAAACAGCTAGTATAAAAATATTGATACTAAATTTCTAATAGTTGACTGGGACAAAATGCTATCAGCATTAAGTCCGCCAAATGTCAAAGTATTCTTAACTTGTCATACTATAAAGATTTATAAATAAAAATCATAAAAAATAAAACAACCATGCTTCAATATAAATAATTTTTATTTTATTTAAACATTTATCTACGACATGATTCGGAGACGAACATCAACGGTACGTTTATATAAAAAAAGATTTAAAATTACAAGAGAATTACTTAAAAATTACAACCTACTTCTTTTCAGATATTCCCTTCTGATCCCGAATTATTCTCATCTGATCACGAGTTACAGCCATCTGATCATATGTTAATAATTTTAGCCACAGTCAGTCCACTGCTGGACATAGATCTCTCCTAATGATTTCCATAATGACCGATTGTAAACTTTTTCGGGTCATCTGACCATCTGGTCGGTGGATGTCCAACGCTGCGCTTGCCGGTTAGCGGTCGCCATTCGAGAACCTTTCTGCCCCATCGGCCATCGGTTCCGGGCGCTATGTACCCCGCCCACTTTAGTGTTGCTGAACTATCGATTGTTCCACTATCGATAGTTGACCTCGAAAATCAGTTAGGATATCGACAGGACTATCGATAGGTCAAAATGTGGTAATATTATTGATGATTTGCAATAAATAGTATCGATAGTATTAATCCTTGATAGTCGCTATGCTATCGATAGTAGTGATACTATTGCAGGGTTTAACGAGATTCTCTTGTTATATTGCTATTTAACCTTAATCAATACTATCGAAAAATAAACCACTATCGTAAGTCCAAACCTATCGATATCATCGATTCTATCGATAGTTAATTTGTTAGAGACGAAAATAGTATCGATACTATCGATAGCATAGCGACTATCAAGGATTAATACTACTGATACTATTGTAAATCATCAATAGTATTGCCACATTTTGCACTATCGATAGTATCGATACTATCGATAGTGCAAAATGTGGCAATACTATTGATGATTTGCAATAGTATCGGTAGTATTAATCCATGATAGTCGCTATGCTATATCTATGTCGGTGACGTTTGTTCCCCTACAGATCTCATCATTTCTGATTCGATCTCGTAGGGAAGCACCGAGCATCGACCTCTCCATAGCTCTCTAGGTGACCTTGAGCTTCCTATTCTCTATAAAAAATATGTTATTCCCGAGTTCCCGTTCTGTTCACGAGTTATCCCGATAAACTAATCCGCAGATTTCTTGATCAGATGAGACCTACTTTTTTGTTATTAAGTCAAAATTTATATATAACAGGGCTTGTTACCGTTATCAAATCCAAACAATAATCCTAATAACGATATTTCAGATATCGTTATAGCGAAAAAGGAATATATTTAAAAATTACGTTACTTTACTATACAATATAAAGTATCGTTGCCGAAACGATACATTTGCTGGGAACGTTATTACATTTAACGGTAAAATTGATATTTAATGTTGTTTAATTATAAAAGCATATATATATTTTATAAATATTCGATATAGTTATTTTAAATAAGACAAACTATTTTGGTCAATTAGGGTAATTATAAAAAGGGGGGGTAAGTTGAAAACAACCGAAATTCCAATGTATCGAAATAAAACACAATTTCAAAATGACATTTTAAAGAATACCGTTCGCAATTCAGCGCGGGATTGCAGCCGAAGTTCTTGGCAACATGTCGCAAAGAGCAACACTTGATCTTAATCCATAAGACAGTTTTAACTCCCCCGCTTACAATTACCCTAATTAAGCCCATATCAATTTGGATACCTATGTTCAAAAGCAATTAATTATAAAATACGTCACTTAAATACATGGACCAATAATTTTGACAACATTTACACACTATTTAAGAAATAGTTTGTTCGTTAATTTTAATATCATAAGGACAAAGCGACATTTTCAAAATAAGTGTCCACATTTAAAATTCAGAAATGAGACGTAATGAATTGCGAACCGCATTGCCGCCATTTAGATTTTTGTTATTTCCCAAAATCATAGCATTCCCACGAGTGTAGGGGTAACTATTTTAATACGGTTTTTATCGCGTTCTTAAGTTGTAAACGCTTTTCAGCGTTAATGGTCGCAGGCAGACTAACCCCCGTATTCTTAAACATAACCTTAAGGACGTCCTTCACTCAAATTCATTGGAGGACGCCTTAAGGAAGTCCTCGAACTTTCCTCGAAAACGACATTATTAGTTGGTTGCTTGAGCAAACCCCAATGAAATTATAATAACAGTTTTAAACACAAAAATTTAAAATTACAAAAAAATAGAGTAAAAAATAAAATGAAGTAAGTAAATACTTAGGCCAAAAGTGGCAAAAACCCGTAATTTAGCTACTTTATATCATTTCGAGGCCGCCTCACGGCACCTCTCGACCAACCTTATATTTGACAGTTCGATACTCACCTCCAATGAGGAATCATCTCAAGTCAAGGATGGTGGAGTAAGGTTGAGTCGAGTTTGAGTAAGGTTTGAGAATAGGGGTGTAAGTGAACATTTGTCTGTGATGTCCTTAATAATTTTTTACCAGGTATAAATCTACCTGAACTTTTTTACCAGTACCCTTATTGTCGGGGTATAAAAATACCGGTTTCAAAATGTAAAAAAGTTGTTTAAAAATATCAATAGTTATTTTTGTTACAATTAGGAAATTAGTAATTGAGAGAAGAATGTTAATTTGGAGAAAATAATTGCAAAGTAAGGTCTGATCACTAAATCAAAATTTTGAATTTTATTTTGACTTAAATATGTACAAATATTCGAAAAAATCGCCTCGTCTGGTTACATAATGTACTTTTTTAAAATATGTTAATAAATTTATAGAGATATCGCTCGTATTTACATATTTAAGCTCTATTTCCTACGCTCAAATTACTAAAATTAATAAATAAAAATGAAAGGAGCATCTATCATTGAAATATGATGCAATTTCATAATTCACGCATCAACAATTTAAGCACCAAAAACAAATCTAGACACTCCTTCTATGCTAAGCTAACATCTATGGTTACACTTCTTAGTCTATGATTATATTTTTTTTTTATTGTATAACAGACAAAGGACCAAATACTATATAAAAAATTAAGTATTTAGTTAACTTTTAAACTGCATATTTAAAACATAAAATTACAGGATTTAAGTGCGTTACATACCTTTATACTTCCGATGTTTTAACCGTGTTACAACGGCCGTGGTCACTGAACGACTGGCTCAGCATATCTACAGCTCCATACCTCCAGCGGAATCGTCTTCCACCGGCATATTTTGATTTCTCCAAGTACCGTCACAAAACACACTAAAACAGTGTAATTATTCCGTATCGCAATAGAAACGTTGTAACACGGCTGAAACGTCGGAAGTATAAAGGTATTATGCGCAATTAATCTTGTAATTTTATGTTTTAATTAGCTCGTTATTTAAATCCGCCTGCGTCAAAAAGTAGCCTATGTTTGACCCCGGGTCTTCAACTATATTCATACCAAATTTCATCAAGTACCAATCAGCGATTTGGCCGTGAAAGCGTAACACGCAAACAGACAGACGGACATAAAGACAGACTTTCACATTTATAAAATTAAGTATGTATTAGATGAAACATGAATCTTGAAGTGAAAATTATTTTAAAATTTATTCTCAAACCATTACCAAATATGACAAACTTCATTCAAGCCCACATTAACTATGTCCGGTCTCGTTTTTTCACATCAAATCTATACTGATATTATAAATGCGAAAGTCTGTCTGTCTGTTACGCTCTCACGGCCAAACCGCTTGACGGATTTGGATGAAATTTGGTATGAATATAATTGAAAACCCGGGGTGAAACATAGGCTACTTTTTGACGCAGGCGGAGCTGCGGGAAACAGCCAGTTATCGATAAGAGAGAAAGTAAACATATTTCAATTAAATAGATCTAACGAGCGTTCCTCTCGCTTTTTATGAAGGGGGTTAATTTTTATAAGTATGCCGCGGGCAACAATTAGTACACAAATACAACCCGACTGCAGTACGAAAAATTTACGATTTTACATTCTAAAGAATATCAAACATATTAAGTTGTGAATACTTTATAATTTATCGCTTTAAATTGACAAAAGAAAAAATACGTCACTAATATATTTTAATTCCCTAAATGACGGACTAATTTTAATGTTAAGTCTTTTGACCCTGGAAACTAGCCTATTGCGTGAAAACCCCCTTTTACTTTAATACGAATTATTTCTCGCAAGAAAAGTACAGGAGTCTCATTTTTGGCGCCAAAATTCCGCAATTTAGATTTTGGTCTTTATTTTGATACCACAAAAAAATGTAATGCACTTTTTGTGAAAAACCAGTATACCTAAAATTTTGATATAAACCCAGTGACACTCGGCTCTATTATACATACAGGTCAGACACATAACCCTCCTTTTTCGTCGCAGTCGAGTAAAAAAAAAAATACAATTCCCGTCCTAAGGACGTACACGTAAAGACGTAACATCTTTAATTAAATCTAACGTTATTAGCATCTACTTAAAGTAGAACATTATTAGTTAAGTGTCAATTTAAACATCAATCCTATGTATTTAGTAGGGGGGGAAAAAATGGAAAATTTGGAAAAAAATTTTTTTTTTTTTTTGCAAATTTATATATTTTTTTTCTAGTTTTGAATTTCAAATCTAGATTTTTAGCACTACTTTGGTTGATATTTAAAAAGTCACCTTTTATTAGTAAATTATTTTTTTTCGATTATTTTCGTTTAGTATTTTTATATTTTTTCAACATAAGTTATAAAATATGTACATTTATTCGAAAACGGGTTAATATTTTCAAGACTGTGTTCACGTAATGTAACTATTTAGCGCATCGTCAATTCTCAAATTTATTATCAATTGAAAAATTTACATTTACAATGGCGAACTCGTCCCAGCGAGGGAACTCTGCCAGGATATATTCAGTTCTAGATTAAAATATGCAATTTTATTACGAATAATCAAGATTCCAACGAAAGACGTGTGTAATTTTTGGTTATATTTCTCAAAAAGAGTTTTTCTTTTCACATTTATGAATACAATCTCACAACATTATTTAAACGCCCATTTATTAGTCATAAAATATTAAGCTAAACACCGTGAAAGTTTAGTCGTTCGACTCCATTCATGCAACCGAACAAATTTCCCCAAGGAACATAGCTCGAAACGTGAAAAACAAATTTGGACTTCCCATAGTAAGCTAGGTCACGTGATGAGACATTTTGTATGGGAGGTCCAAAAATTTACTCCATATTTCGACCCACGTATCTTGGGGAAAGTTGTTCGGTTGCATGAATGGAGTCACTGGACGATGGGTCCAAAACGACTAAAATTTCGCGGTGTTTAATAATAGTCCATCGTAATTGTCATGTCCGAATGTTAACACGAATTATTCGATAAATAATTTGTCCGATTTTTCAAAATCCCACCGCACTAGACACAAAAAATGCGCTAACACAAATTTTTCTAGTAACCTTTTCCGATATGTAAACGCATGCCAAAACTGCAAGGTCACCCTGTAAAGAAAACAATACATTATTGGTAATCCATACTAATATTATAAATGACCCGGAGTCAAACATAGGCTAATTTTTGACGCAGGCGGAGCTGCGGGGAAAAAGCTAGTGTTATATAAATGGTCGAAAAAGTATAGTTCACAGCTTAATTAAAAGAATTTCCCCTTTTGACAGATGTCATATTCATGCAAATATAATATTCTACTCAAATTATTTTTATCATTCAAATGAAACAATTCACTAACAGAAACTGAAAACGGAAAGATTTTTTTAAATCCGTTCTTAAATAAGCAAGTTGTAAGTCTTTCAAATTCGGTGGAAGGGGAAACTGTCAAAAAAACAAAAAAAGGATGCACTGTGTGAGCTGTGACGTCACTGCCACTCGGTTTCGTGCGTACAAAAGAGATAGCAAGACGTCCCCGCCACGCTCTAACTTTTCTTCTTGAAAAAACTTCCAAATCCAATTACTGTCATAATTACCAACCAATTTTGTAGTTGTTTTAGAAATCTGTTACTTTTAAGCGCACACATTGTTTCGTATGCAAATATTGCCCAAGTATGATAAAAACAACACGTACACCATCGTTTGCCACATCAAAGCCTTCTTATTTTCCAATTTTCTCCTAAAAAATGGACCAAAAACACATACATTTAAACATCACGTTAACCATCGTATAGAAATGTACGTACCGTCCCACACCGGTGCCGCTCACGCGCGCGGCGCCCCCCCCAGGTCCACACTGAGGACCGCGGCGGGGGCGGCGCGTCCTCAGCTGCGCCGGTGCCGTCCGCCGCGGCGGCGACGCTCGCGCCGCGTCTGTGCGGACAGTCGCTTACTTGCTCATACGATACAACTCGGTAAAAGCTCCATTCAAACTGATGCAAATACCCACGCTTGACGCCCACGGAAGTCAAATTCAGTTGAAATACCAAAAGATGTAAGGCACAAACTATTACTTCGTTCAAAGATCAGGTTAAGTCTCACTACCTTCTTACACTTAACTGCCTTCGTGGTCCAGTGGTTAAGGCGTTCGCCCGGAGGTCGCGGGTTCGATTCTCCCACCGGAAGCATACTTTGTTTAGTTGTTTCCAGTTTGGTTAGGACATTGCGGGTTTGAATCACCTGATTGTCTGATAATAAAGACGATTCCGTGCTTCTGAAGGCACGTTAAGCCGTTGGTCCCGGCTGCTATATGGTGGTCGTTAAAGGAAGCACGTCTAATGTATGTTATTTGTAAGTTTATTTTTATTATTTATTTATATGCGTCTTAATGTACGCATGTACATTTAAGCTTTCTGCAAGTGTTTTTTTTACCGCAGCTCATTTCTACCCTAAGGTTGGCTGGAAGAAATTGCATTAGCGACAACTCCGCCATTGCACCCATTTAGTTGTATTGGATTTAACTACCGTGTTTCTTTTGTTTGTAAATGGTGCAATAAAGTGTTCATTCATTCATTCATTCATTCAATACCATAGCGTGTGCCAAAGTCAACTGGCCTGGTTACAAGGCCAGTAACGTCGTATTCATACTTCTGTGGGCGCGAGGGATTCGCGTCAGTTTGAATTTTTTTTTGGCTCTTACTTTCGTATTTAACCAGTAACAAGTAAAATATTTTTAATAAAGTTGTTTGATTAAACAAGTATAAAGTCAAGTCAAGTCATAATCAAGTCGAGTCAGAAGAGTCACGCTAAGTGAAGTGGTAGAAAAACTGCACTTAGCGATTTCCAGGAGCTTTTGGCAACAAGCGAGGAAATCTCATAAATCGAACACTGTATCATTTCCCAACACTCACGCTTGTTCTTGAACACTTTGCGAATAATAATCCACCATTATTATGCACAAACACTTAAAAAAAAAACACAAATTTTGGAAAATAAAATACAGCACCGATACTGCTCTTCACAGCTTCCCGCCAAAAGTCCCTGAAAGTAGCTTTAAAAACATACTGCATAACAAAGTGTGAAAATGGTTTATCCATACTAGGTAATATTTAATATTATAAATGCGAAAGTCTGTCTGTGTAAGAGATTTACAAACTTAATTAAAAAAAAAAAAGAAAAAACCCTGAAATATAAAATAAGTCAAGCACTTACCGTGCCAACATCACCGTCAGCCCATCGTTCGTAGGCCCTTTCGCGTTTCAACCACTCCTGATATTTGTACCACCATTCTTCCCATTTCACGTAATCGCTCAAGGTCAGTCCTGTTCAAGGAAATATTTACATTATTAACAAACTTCTATGGTATAGAATAGGCTAGTTTCCTAAAAAAATATAATTAGCCCGTCAGTTAGATAATCAAAAAAAAATTGGAGACGTATTTTTTCTTTTGAAAATCAAACAATGAATGGTAAAGATGTGGCGCGTTAGAGTTCCGTGTGACGTCACAGTGTGACTTTTTCGCAATATGTGACGTCACGAGCCCCCACTCCTAAACTTTGACGCGTTATATCTTTATAATTTATCGCTCAATTGACAAAAGAGAAAATACGTCACTAATATATTTTGATTTCCTAAATGACGGACTAATTTTAATGTTAGTCTTTTTTCTTTCACGTCATATATAGATACTTAAGACAGAAATGGGTATAAACATATTTTAGTTGCTGAAGGCTGATCAAACGTTCGTAATTTTTTATAAGGGAGATAGCGGGGTTACTTTTGCCCAGCAGTGGGACATAAAAGACTAAAAAAAAGGGGGAATAGAGACTATTAATTTAATTGTTAATTATTATTTTGGTGATTTTCATGTTTACGTGCTGCGTTCACTTTTAGAAGGTCGTACAAAGTATTGTATGTTCACAATAGCCTTTTATTATAATATATTGTAAATTTAACAAACTTGTGAACATAGCTCGAAACATGAAAAACAAATTTGGACTTCCCATAGTAAGTTAGGTCACGTGATGAGACATTTTGTATGAGAGGTCCGAAAATTTACTCCATATTTCGACCCATGTATCTTGGGGAAAGTTGTTCAGTTTCATGAATGGAGTCACTGGACGATGGGTCCAAAACGACTAAAATTTCACGGCGTATAAATGTATTACCTCTAAGATAACCCCGTTTCTTGTAGTAGTCGTAGCGAACTCTGACGTCATCCCAGGAAGGCAATCCTCCCGGAGCGACTGCCAGCAATTCTTCGGGATAGCTCCCGACGGGCGCAGGGTCCAATCCGCTGAAACGAACAATATTATCTATAATTTTATTTACCAATTTATTTGAATACAAATAGTACACTATTACAGATAACTGTTTCTCTTTCACTTCATAAGGGTCGACTGGAAGAGATTGCCTAGCAATAAGTCCGCCTTTGCTCATATTATGTTGAAGTCTTTGTAAATGTTATATTATTTGTTACTGTATGTGGCCAATAAAGATATTTTGTATTGTATTGTATAAACCAAATCGTTGCACAATTTAAAAAACTAGGACACAATTTCATCCATCACTTTCACAAAATAACATCAACTTTCCCGCAAACTGCTCAAAACTGCCAACTAACACATCGCATTCAGCGCCTTGTACTGATTTTGCAGTATTAAAGGCCACATTTCGAAATTCCCCCACCAAAATTTTATGGTAAGCAACCTAAACTGTGTCCAGTGTCAAGATGGGTGACCGAATACGCAATTTTATGGCTAATTAACTTATTCTCAGTATACTTACAGATTTAAGGTCACGTCTCGAAATATCTACACCTATATCTCATGGCAAGCAACTCAAACAGTGTCCAGCTCTAAGATGGGTGACCGCATACTCACGAATATGGTTCCGCCGCCAATTCAGCAGCCGCTTCCTCGTCCCTCTCAATGTGAACGTGTAATGTCGTCTCCCGTCTTGTGATTCTCATAATTCCCCGAAACCTACACGTTTTTTAACAAAATCTCATGGTAAGCACCCCAAACGGTGTCCAGCTCTAAGATAGGTGACCGCATACTATTTTTTATGGCTTATTAACCAATTTTGAGATATTCTTGCAGTATTAAGGCCATATTTTAAAATGACTAACTATATCTCATGGTAAGCAACCCAAACTGTGTCCTGCTTTTAAGATTAGTGACCATATACTCACAGATTGGGCTATTTTGGAGTTTTTATAACCAATTTTGCAGTATTTAAGGCAACATTTCGATATTTCCCCACCTATATCTCATGGTAAGCAACCAAAACTGTGTCCAGCTCTAAGATGGGTGACCGCATACTCACGGATAGGGTTCCGCCGCCAATTCAGCAGCCGCTTCCTCGTCCCTCTCAATGTGAACGTGTAATGTTGTCTCTCGTCTTGTGATTCTCATATTTTCAAGTCTTGCTGATCTGTCTGCAGACCATTGGGCCATTTTTCCGAATCTCTCTGATAGGGTAAGTCTGCGGAAGAAATGCGAGAGATTAATGCGGTTGAGCAATGTACATGATGTCCGGGTTGAGGATGGGTGACCCGCACTGGCAAGCATTCTCAAACATAACCTTAAGGACGTCCTTCACTCAAACTCATTGGAAGTCCTCGAACTTTCCTTGAAAACGATATTCATAGTCGGTTGCTTGAGAAAACTCCAATGAGGAACTTAAACATTGTCCACATTCAAGATGGGTAATGAGGAACTTAAACATTGTCCACATTCAAGATGGGTGACCACAAAACTCAATATAAGTGACACAATCTATAACCAAGATCAAGCAACCCAAACAGTGTACAACTCCAGGATGGGACTATAAACAAGCGACCCAAACAGTGTCCACAATGTTGATGGGCGACCGGTACCTCTGCGGCTGGTCCTCGCTGGCAGTGCTCTCGCTATCCTCGCTATCGGCGAGTGCTGCAGCGATGGCGGCCGGCGAGACTCCCCGAGGGCGTTTCGGTGCGACTCTCTGCGGATTCCTCTGAGCGGGTCTCCGTTCGCCTTCGCGTTTGATGTGAGTGGTCGGTAATGGCGCGCATTGAGGCATCGCTGATAGCTGGGAACGTTGCCATTCTAGGACCTGTTGAATAAAAAATATAATTATTCATTCATATCGAGAGAAAGAAATTAAGGCTCGTTCACACACAATCCAGTGATTTCACGGACACACACACATACAAACAATTATTTGAATGCGCGAGTAAATTGTATGCGTGTGTGGGGTGAATTTCGTGTCCGTAAAAGCACTGGATCGTGTGTAAACCCGCCTTTAAGCGATAAATTTGTCTTTGTACATAATGTTTAATTAAATTAACAAAATAAAAACATTCATGTTTCTGCCCTTTTGCTGCGCATAACATTTTGTATGAAAGAGTACTATTTCGTCGCCGTTTAATAAATCCTAGATAAAAACACTTGCTACCAGACTTTATGACCCAATTGGAACATCTAAATCAAGAAATGATGCCATTTTTCACAGTTTACATGCAATTTCTTAGAAATTGCTACTTTTTGACCTCATAGCGACCCGTAACTACATTACAAGCACATTGTCTGTAAAGCTATGACAACTAACCTTTTGCTCCCTGGTTAGCTTGCTGGCGTGTCTAGCCTTCAGCAACTCCCTGTTTGGTCACTTTAGTTCATTTTAAATCGATTTTCTAATAGTTACGACGCTCTTAAGAACTATTTCATCGCTGTTTAATAGATTTCCTAGATGTAGACACTAGCTACTAGACTTTTGAACTTCATAGCGACCCCTAAATAAACAAAATAACACAATTTTCGCATGTTTACTAATTATTTTCTAGAAATTGATACCTTCTGGCTGACTTTTTGACCTGTAAATAGAACAAAATGAATAGCACATCGCCTATAAAGCTATGAGAACTAACCTTTTCCTCCCTGGTTCGCTTGCTGGCGTCTCTAGCCTTCAGCAACTCCCTGGTTGGCTGCACCGCTCTGGCCGGAGGAGCGACCGGTCGTTTGCGATGAGGAGAGATGGACTTTTGTCTAAAAACAACACGTAATTTTGGTGTAAATTTCATAATCAGACACATTGAACATACCTTGACGGACTTCTGCCTAAAAACAACACATAATTTTGGGTAATATTCATATTAAATCTAGTTAGATTAAATATTCCACCATTGCACATGTCTCTGCATGCTTTTGCATGTTAATTTCTTGTGTTTTGTACACGGCATGTTAAGATGGTTTGGGCATGTAGAAAGGATGGATGAAAGGAGACTTACGAAAGGTATTTACAAATCAAAGGTGTCAGGAAAAGTCGGTGAGGGCCGGCCTCGGAGAACATACTGCGACCAAATCGCAGACATATTAAAAAAGGCAGATGTCAGGAGTAACCGTAATCGACGAGCGTGTATGACGAGAGTGATGAGCGTAGAAGAAGCGAGGGAAGTCTGTAAGGATCGTAGCAAATGGAAATCCGTAGTCTCTGCCTGCCACGGAGGGAAAAAGGCGTGACGGTACGTATGTACCTGTATGTTTTGTACATTGTTTACACACGTTACAAACAAACAAATCCATTCCTTACTTAATATTAAGTGCAAAAGTCTGTCAGTCGCTTAAAACGCTTTCAATTTTTTTTTATACAACTAAGTAGGCAAACAGGCGTACGGCCCATCTGATGGTAAGTGGTTACCGTAGTCTATGAACGCCTGCAACGTCGGAGATGTCACGACCGCGTTGCCGTACCTAAAGGAATTCTTTCACGCCGTTTTTAAAGGCTCCCATGTTATTAGTCACTAGGGAAAACCATGGCAGGGAGTTCATTCCACAATCGCAGTGTGTAAACGCTATGAATTTGGTATGAATATAGTTGAAGACTATCAAACAGGATAATTTTTCATGCAGTCAAAGCTAACTAGTCTACACTAATATTATAAAGAGGAAAGATTTGTATTTTTGTGTGTATGTTTGTATTGAATAAACTCAAAAACTACTGTGCCGATTTCAAAAATTCTTTCACCATTGGAAAGCTACATTCACCCTGAGTAACATAGGCTATATACCGCAGGTGGAGCTGCGGGAAACAGCTAGTCTTTCATAAATCTCTTGTATTTAAATTTTTTAAAGCATAAAGAAGCAATTTCTTACCTCGGAGGGGGAGGTTTAGCCCCTTTCGGAGGGGCTGGAGGTCCCTTCTTGAGCTTAGCGGAGCAAACCGAACAGGATTCATCTGAACAGCTGCTCGCCGAAGACCCTGACCCCGAAGACTGGTGGACAAATGTGATATACTTAGAATTTATACAATTAGTTTACTATACTGGATTTGTCGCCATTTAGCAATAATTTCTATCTCGAGCTCCTCCGTGCTTCGGAAGGCACGTTAAGCCGTTGGTCCCGGTTGTTGTCGATAGATAGCAGTCGTGAGGCTGTGTCAGATGCCTTGTGGCAGCCTGAAAACTTCTGACAGTGTTGGCCACTAACACACCTCGGGTCATGTTCCTGTTGGTCTGGTTTCCTTGTAAAAAAAGGGTTACGGAGGTCAGACGGCAGTCGCTCCATTGCAATAACCAGTTCCGCCAAATCTCTCTCCTCGTCAGTCGAGCGAGTGTTTGTACCAAACCCGGTTTGCTTACTCTTAAAGTGTATTGTGGGATTTGGTTAATAACAATACAAGTTTCAAGCAGCCAATCTTCTTCTATATATATAAAAATCAATTGCTGTTCGTTAGTCTCGCTAAAACACGAGAACGGCTGGACCGATTTGGCTGTTTTTGGTTTTCAATTATTTGTGGAAGTCCAGGGAAGGTTTAAAAGGTGAATATATTCGGAGACGGTACGAAGTTTGCCGAGTCAGCTAGTGGGTTAATAAAAATATTGAGTGTTACCTGTCCACGGGAGATCATACATTTAAATACATTTAAAAAAAGAACTCCTGGATTACTTTTTTCCAGTGACAGCTAAAATTCAACAAATATCCATCTATTTTATTCATCCATGAAAATAGCAACCTCCGCCATATTGCGGAAAATATTGGAACTAATTTATTTTACTGGCAACTAGACATTCATGTAACATTCCGTCATCTCAACGTCATCTGCCAAAAAGAGACAGGAGCGGACGTTGTGTATTTTGTGATTATTTCCTACGATTAATTTAAGAAAATGGCAAAAATAATTCATAGTAATGAGAAAGTGATATGAGTATTTTTACGCGAATAAAAATGAAAGATCGATTTCTATTTCCATATGAAAGATCGATTTATATTATAATGACATTGTCAATTTAGTTGTTGACATGACACATACGACATGTTGCCGCCTAAAGGCGATCAGTAGCGACGCCAATGCGGGGTTTTTATTTTCCTGGTCGGGCTATACCACGGAGCATGATGCCGTTTGAAATGGCGCAGTGTTGCGATCATTGGCGCCTCGCCGCTCACAAAAGTGGGCGGAGTTTGTCACTACTCGTTCAAAAGCGTACCGAGAAACAGATCGCGAGCTCCTAAGTGCATCGCGACTTTCCGCGGCTTTTTTACAAATTTAGCATTGAATAATTGGTTTATGTTAAATAAGTTATATTTTCGGCTCTAAAAGTTACACCTAATATTTAAAACGTTCATAATTTATGAAACATCGCAATGTTTTTAAGATTAGAACTTCGACGTACTAGTGACATCTATTGACAAGGACTTGATAATTTGTAAATAACGTAAAGTAGAATTTTTAATTCACTGGAGTAAACTGACAGCTGCTAATGTCAAATTGTAAAATTATGTTGCCACATTTGTTGCACTAGTGATGCGTTTCGTTCATTCAGATCACTCACACAAAGTCAGTAGGAACGTTTATTATAAAAATGTACTTTAATTACCTAATTGGCTAAAAAAAGGTACTAAAATAATAAATAGGCAGGTACCTACATGAATTCTATCAGAGACGATGTACACAATATACAGGGTGGAAAGAAGTTATGGGCCCCGGAGGGAAACTACTTTAAATCCTTTAGTTTGCTCATTTTACTGAAAGGAAACATTCCTTTATTTTTAAAAAGAAACCTAACTGCACTCAAAGATTTTCCAAAATTCACTTGATTCACCCGGGAATCGAACCGACTAAAATTTAAAATAAACCCTCGCTTGATTATTTTACGAATCGGTAGGATTACTGAAAGCTGAACAAAACAAAATTTGAAATTCGAACGAATACTTCTTTTTTATAGGTTTTAAAAATGTTATCGTTCCAATCTCAAATTTGTTGCCCAGCTTTGCAAAAAAAAACGTTCCATTATTAAACTGGAACGCAACCCTAAGTGACGCACGACACCCGCGCGGCCATTTTGTTTTGTCTGTCATGTCATTCATTCGGCTTCTAACCTCTGGGTCTGAGTGCACGAATGTTTCTTTGTGGTTTCTTTTGCTCACGCGCTGCTCATCGTTAAGTTTTTCTACGTTGTGTTTATTGTTATTGTTAAGTTTTGTTTTGTGTTTTGTTAACCTGTCGTTGTACTGTTTCGTTATCAATACGAAAGATATGGATCCTCAACCAGGAACATCACGCCAACAAGACTTTCTTTCTCCAAAGAAAAAGAGACCAAAGGTTGCTCTTAGTGGCACCGAAAAAGTAATGATATGCAATGTCTACAAATACGTTTTTGAGGAGAAATCTGCAGTGTCACAAACAGAGTATGAATCTCCGAAAAAATCGGAATGTGTGTCTAAAACGGCTGACATATTAGGTATCAGCTCAGCCACTGTATACAGCGTTCTAAAAGAACACAAAGAGAATGAAGGTTTTAAATCTCCTCAAAAAACTGGACCGAAACATGATTTCAAAGACAAATTGGATGATTTTACGTTTGCAGCAATTAGACGAAAAGTTCACCAATTTTTTTATGCAAATGAAGCTCCCACCATTACAAAGGTAATTTTAGCCTTTTTTTGTTTGATTTTAATCTAAACTTATTTATCGTTAATAAGTAATTGTACTAAAAAAGTAGCGCTTCTCACTATACTATATGTATGTAATACATTTTTTAAATCTTTGTAGGTGCTTAAGGCTGTCAATGATGACTCGGACTTGCCCAACTTCTCATGGAGTACCATGAGAAAAATATTGAAACATTTAAATTTCAAATATGCAACGAAATCAAGAAAAAGTATTCTAATTGATAGACAAGACATCATATTATGGCGCCAGCGATATCTCCAAAAAATTAAAGACTACCGAAGGGAAGGAAGGTACATTTATTATCAAGATGAAACCTGGGTCAATGAAGGTAATTTCTATTGTATTTTTCATTATTATACATGTTTTTTTTAAAGAAAACGCCCAAAAACACAAAGTCAGGTCGTAAAGTCTCGACTTCCGCCCACATTATGGCCATGATAATATTTATTTTATTTAATATTTTGGTCGTTTTCCAGGACATACACCAAAGAAGGAGTGGGTTGATACAAAAATTCAATCATCTCGGCAAGCATTTTTAGATGGCTTGACCACTGGTTTGAAAGCCCCTTCGGGAAAAGGGAGACGTCTAATCATCGGCCATATTGGCGGAGAAGAGGGATTTGTCGATGAAAGTCTGCTAATGTTCGAGGCCAAAAAGGGTACAGAAGATTACCATAAGGAAATGAATGCTGAGTGTTTCGAGGAATGGTTTAGGGGGGTTTTACCTAAACTAAAACCCAACTCTGTAGTGGTCATGGATAATGCCCCCTACCATTCCCGGAAGATAGAATCACTACCTACGATGTCGTGGCTTAAACAAAGAATACGTGAGTGGCTGGCAAGCAAAAATATTCCCTTTGAAGAGAAAATGACAAAGGCCACTCTTATAGATATCGTACGGCAAAATAAACACTCGCATCCCGACAAGTATGCTGTGGACGAGATGGCAGCAGAGCATGGAGTCACTGTCTTACGCCTGCCCCCTTACCATTGCGAGCTTAATCCTATCGAGCTGATTTGGGCGCAGGCAAAAGGATACGTAGCGAGAAATAATAAAACGTTTAAAATGACAGAAGTCAAAAAATTGTTCGAAGAAGGACTCAAAACCGTGACTGCCGAAAGATGGAGCAGCTGTGTGGGTCACATAATAAACGCAGAAAATAAAATGTGTAATCTCGACCATATGATGGACAATGTTACGGACCGTTTTATAATAAGTGTCACTGACAGCGACGATAGTGATAATATTATGTCTGACGACGACGAATAAAAATTATATCCATTGCATTTTTGTTTCATTTTATATTTATAATTCGAGTAATTCGCCTTTTCAAAGTTATCATTTCCTATTGTCCATTTGTTTAGGTACTCAAAAAGTGTAAAAATTCTTGATACGTCTTTTTATTGAAATATACACTTTTCAAATCAAAATTTACTTAGTTTTTGAGTTTATTCATTACACATATACATACTTACAAATCTTTCCTCTTTATGATAATAATGTAGATTGGCCTATAAATGTACCAATGCTAATATTTTTATATCCATTAAACAATAAGGAGATTTCTCAATTAATTAAATGAAATGAATAATGTGATTTGATTCAAGACGTAATGAGTGAACGCGTGAGTGATTGATTTCAATCTTCTTGTCACAACACTATTTTTTGTGCACGAGAAACTGGTAACACTGCAAACGTCAGATTACTCCAGTGAATTAAAAATTCTACTTTAGTACTGCAACTCTCCGTAAGATGGATATCATTATGGTTGGAGCCACGGTCGAAACCAAGCATGTCGCACGTCTGCCTTCCGCCCCATGTAGGTGAACAAATACTTTCTTACAAAACGCTTATTACAGCATCTCCTCTTTATAATTGCTTTGTGGGCTTATAACCTATCTTGCACAAATAAATAATTTGATTGTCTTACCTGCCTGGGCGGAGGCGAAGGAGGCCTAGGCCTTCTAGCTTCAGGCCTCGGTTGTCTCCGCGCGGGAGATCGAGACGGCCTGCGAGCTGGCGAGCGACGACGCGGCGGCGGACTGCGCCTACATAAACATCCATATTTAATATTATAAATGCGAAAGTCTGTCTGTCTGTTACGCTTTCACGGCCAAACCGCTGAACGGATTTCGATGAAATTTGGTATGAATATAGTTAAAGAACCGGGGTCAAACATAGGCTACTTTTTGACGCAGGCGGAGCTGCGGAAAACAGCTAGTTATTCGATATATGTCGGGTACTCGGATATCACTGATCACAACACAGCACTAAGTCACAATAAATACGCGATAGTTTGAAAAAACAATTAAGATTTTTATTTTTTTTACAATTAAGTAGGCAAACAGGCGTACGGCCCACCTGACGGTAAACGGTTACCGAAGCCTATGAACGAACGCCTGCAACACCGGAGATGTCACGAGCGCGTTGCCGACCCCGAAGGAGTTTTTTCACGCCATTATTAAAGGCTTCCATGTTATAGCCACTAGGAAAAAACCATGGCAAAGTTCAATGATTGTTTTTTTTTAAATAATTTGCACTAGGGAGCTAATATAACCACGTCCGACGTCGATACAGCGTCTCCTATTCGAAAATAATTCAACAACTAAATTTCATATTATATAAATAATTATAGATACCTGACAGGGCTTCGCCTCGGGCTCCGTCGAGGCGATCGAGACACGCGCGGTGAACGACGAGCGATCGGCGATCGCGAACGACGTGGCAATGGCGATCTGGCAACAAATATATATTTATATAGACTAGCCGACCCGGCAAACTTCGTACCGCCTCCGAATATATTCACCTTTTAAACCTTCCATGGACTTCCACAAATAATTCAAAACCAAAAACAGCCAAATCGGTCCAGCCGTTCTCGAGTTTTAGCGAGACTAACGAACAGCAATTGATTTTTATATATATAGATTGACTACTATAAAATAGGCTACTTGAATGTGTTCACATTTTAACAAGATTTTTATACGGAACAACACACACACTAAAAAAATAACCGATTACCAATACAACAACTAAATTTGTAATAAATGAAAACAGTAGCTGGCATTTAAAGTTTTCTAATGAAGAAAAGTGTGAGCGTGATGGGGACGTCTTGCTATCTCTTTCGTACGCACGAAATCAAGTGGCGGTGACGTCACTCGACCATTAAGTGCGTCCTTTTCTTGTTTCTTGACAGTTTCCCCTTCCGCAGAATTTCAAAAGCTCATAACTTACTAGATGGCGCTGTTGCATTTTAAAACTCGATATGGTTTCGTTTTGATAGCCGGCTATGTGTTTTTGTAATACTGATGTCTTTCTGAATTCAGGGGCTCAAATTTGTGATATGAAATATTAAAAAACAAATTGAGTAGAAAATAGCCTTTTATGAGATACAGCCTCAGAATGGTGACATACAGACGCGACAGTTAGTGTTGCCGAACTATCGATAGTCGATATCGATAGTACAAAATGTGGTAATACTATTGATGATTTGCAATAGTATCGATAGTCCTTGATAGTCGCTATGCTATCGATAGTATCGATACTATTTTCGCCTCTAACAACTGTACACTTGATAGTAAATAGTAAATCAATAGTGTTACCACATTTTGTACTATCGATCGGTAACACTACAGTCAGACAGTTACATTTTCAGATGTCGTACCAATTTCTGTAATAAATAAATAATAAAAAATATATACATACATACCTACACAATATACTGTCGAAAAACATAACCCTCCTTTTGGCGCAGTCGGGCAATAAATTGAATAAAACTACCATACAACAAACGTGATTTTTATAGATAAATAGAACCCTTCGTGCGCGAGTCCGACTCGCACTTGACCAGTTTTATTTTACGGTTGATACCAAGTACAGTTACAAAGATAAAAAAAGAAATCCTTAAGATGACTGTCAGTTCTTTTATAATTTGAGTCACATTTCTGCATTGAAACCATCCACGATTCATGATGACATGACACCATTTATAATCAAGCACAGTCGCTGTGACAAAACCACCATATAAACTAAGTGCCCGCCTACTAGCCGCCGCCTGCTAAAAACTTAAAAGACCCGTATCCACGGCCGTAGTTACAACATTAAAAAGCTAACCTTGACCGAGAACGCCGTCCGAGTATGGGAGATCGAGATCTCTTCGGCGAAGCGGAACCGGATCCGGCCAAGTAAAGCTGTTTGTAGCCAGTGTGGCGCCATCTGTTGATCAAAAAACGTAATTACAATTTATCGGATGCGATACGAAAACTCCTCAACTAAGTAACTGCCTCCGTAGTCCAATTCATTCATTTCGTGTAGGTTACATTGTCAATCGACCATGTACACCCTGATGTCAGAGTTGTTCCGAACCGCCACTCGGCCTCTGACGTGGTTCCTTTAACGACCATCCAACGGCAGCCGGGACCAACGGCTTAACGTGCCATCCGAAGCACGGAGTCATCTTTATTATCAGACAATCAGGTGATTCAAGCCTGCAATGTCCTAGCCAAACTGGAAACAACTAAACAATGTATGCTTGCCGTGGGAAGGAGTCGAACCCGCGACCCCCGAGTCTAAACCACTGGACCACGGAGGTCATGGTTTCAATCAATTGGGTCGTTGCGCTGTCAGATGTCTTTAGGCAGCCTGAAAAAATTCTGACAGTGTCGGCCACAAACACATCTTGGGTCATATTCCTGTTGGTCTGGTTTTCTTATAAAAAAGGTTACAGAGGTCAGACAGCAGTCGCTTCATTGTAATAACTAGTGACTGCAAATCGAGGACCATGACTTGCATCGTACCCTAGGCGTAGGCAGAGGACGTACTACATATACGAGATTTATTCATAAAATGCTAATATGAACTTCCCCCATTCCCTTTTTTTTTATTTACGCCCCCGTCCCCCATTTGAGTTTTTTTTTTCAGCACTTGTAGAGAACCCGAAATATGATACTGTTATAATAGGTATGATAGAAATCCGTTAAATAATGTTAAACAAGACTCAACCCCCCCCCCATTTTTTTGTCCACAAAAAAAAAAAAAGTCAAGAAACACGTGCGTCGTCTATGATAAAATTGTTTACTGACCTGTTAGGGTCTTTCTCCTCAACTTCCAGCAGTTTCCTGTCCCAACTGCCTGGAGACGCTTGCCTTGCTCTCTTCATAACATTGTCGATCTCCTTACGTCGGCCGGCGGGATTCGATGGGTCTATGGTAAAGAAAAATTGATATTATTGATGATAAGCACAAAAAATGTATAGCGGAAAGCTGAAAAGAGCAGTTTCGGCGGTGGAACGCTATTTTTAAAAGTGATAATAGGGCTTCTGTATTTTATTTTCAAAAATTTGTGTTTTTTTTTTGAGTGTTTGTGCATAATAATTGATGGTAAGCGTGAGTGTCGGGAAGTGATACAGTGTTTGATTTATGTGATTTTCATGCTTGTTGCCAGAAGCTCCTAGTAATCGCTAAGAGCAGTTTTCTACCACTTCACTTAGCCTGATTCTTCTGATTAGACTTGAATACCGACTAGACTTTTACACTTGACTAGGACTTAGACGAAATCACACTGTAGAACTAAAAGAGAAATTAAGAAGGGTTATAAACAACTTGTATCAGAGGGCAACGTAGGAACATCTCTGCTAACTCATGAGCTTCTAAATCTACAACCGCCTTTGGCAGTGTCAAACCCTGCGATTTGTGGCCGGTCACTGCCTAAGCTTATATAAGAGGAAACTGTGATCTGGAGCCAGTACCCATCCCAACCCGTTAGTTGTGCAGGCAGCAGACTACAGCCCGATCAGAGATGCCCCCCTGCGGCACAGACGCCCGAGGAATGTTCTCTCTGACCCAGACGACCCCATCACGGTGGCCAACAAACCCTTTGAAAATCTCCAGACTCGCCGGAGTCCGGGATTTTCCATAGGTACATACAACCGTACTCGCCGGCGAGTACGACGTAGTAGGAACAGTAGCTCGTTTTCCAAGTACCGAAATGTACCAGGGCGCTTCACGCCACCGATAGGTTCTTAGTAGGCCCTTCAGGCACAATAGTGTCGGCCCTTATGGCATTGAGCGTTTGCTACCGCTCGCGAGTTTGCATCGCTCGCTTGATAAAGGCAAAGCCCATGGCCGAGGTTCGTCCCAACTGGGAGCCCCTTGTGCATTTGCCGAAAAGGCTGAGGGTTAATAGCCCTCGCCTCAAACTGTCCCGCTGTAAACAATAAAAAGTCTGGAGCCAGTAATCTCCCCAGAATGCCAAGTTCGAGTAACGGCCGCTATAGGCACTGAATTGTTAATATTTGGCCCAGTGTAACCAAATCCTAACCATAGTCACCAAAAATCGATCTGTAGGTGGGCGCAATAGGCTAGTTTCCAGGGTCAAAAGACTAACATTAATATTAGTCCGTCATTTGAGGAATCAAAATATATTAGTGACGTATTTTTTCTTTTGTCAATTGAGCAATAAATTATAAAGTTATAACGCATCAAAGTTTAGGAGTGGGGGCTCGTGACGTCACATATTGCGAAAAAGTGTAGCGCACTGTGACGTCACACGGAACTTTAACGCGCCATATCTTTACCATTCTTTGTTTAATTTTCAAAAGAAAAAATACGTCTCCAATATTTTTTGATTATATAACTGACGGACTTATTATATTTTTTAGGAAACTAGCTTATTTGGAGGGTTTATAAATAATTTGGTTTTAAGCATGACTCTGCTCCCGACACGTATATAAAGTGTTTTTTTCCCCTGCTGATCTGTGAGGCCTGTGTAGATTCATTATTGTGGTCAGCCGGCAGCCGGCATTTTAGCTGTAGGCCAGTTCAGACCATTTTAGTCTATAAAAATTGAAATTGTTTATATTCTTATTATCCTACTTCAACTTCTTTCATTTCAATTTATATTAACTTTTGTACTACATATAGACATAACCCAAAGACTCTTTGGGTTTGACCAATAACGGAGCGAAGTTTTTTACTGTGTAAGTAATCTACTCAAAAAGCCCTTTCATTGGATACCGTACATGGTGCGTGTTTACATAAAACACATTTTATCTCTGTTTCGTCGACGTCACAGTTAATATTTATTTATTTATTATTATTTATATTTTTGAACACACTAGCAGCTTATATTAGATGATGCGTGTGCATCTTGAAGTTTGGAGAGTTTATAAAATTGTCCAATCTGTTTTTAAAAGCGTTGACTGAGGGTGCGTTGACGACACTCTCAGGGAGTCTGTACCACTCTGCTACTACACGATTGCATAGAAAATGTTTTTTCGGTTTTCTTCTTGCTCTTGTGTGACATAGTTTCAATGAAGGTCCCCTCAAGCGCACATTTACCGAGAGTTGGAACATATCGTAATACCTATCATTTTCGTACTTCGTCATCCCATAGATTTGTATTTACGACATCATACTGAATGCACTAATACGAGCAGCTCGATAGTCGAGCGCGACCCGCGTGTCCGTAGCAAATGCGCGTGTCAAGCGTCGGCGAGATGAGACCATTACTGGATTGGTCGCTGTTTAGTGGCATTTTCTATCTCAAGCTCCTCCGTGCTGCGGAAGGCACGTTAAGCCGTTGGTCCCGGTTGTTATCGATAGATAGCAGTCGTGAAGCTTTGTCAGATGCCTTTAGGCAGCCTGAAAAACTCTGACAGTGTTAGCCACTAACACACATTACGAGTCAAGTTCCTGTTGGTCTGGTTTTCCTGTAAAAAGGGTTACGGAGGTCAGTCGGCAGTCGCTCCATTGTAATAACCAGTGCCACCAAATCTAGGACCACGATTTACAGCGTACCCTAGGCTCCAAAGCGTAAGCCGGCGACACAACTAGGAATACACGCTAGGATGATGACCGAATGAACTAATACAAAATATACCTACAGAAAAGTCTGATAACATTTTTAAATTTTTTTTTTAAATAGGTGATGTATGAAATAATTTAAGTTTTGAAAAAAAAAATTCGAAATATTGGCTGCCAAAAAAATTATATTTAATTACCGAACCTGCTGTAGGCGAGAACAGACAGACAGATAGCCAAAATAATTTTCGGCTAGTCGAAACAGAGACGCTTCGCTCGCTCGGTCAAAGAATGCGTTTTGTAAGAAAGCGTTTGTTCAGCTCCACTTGGCGGATGCTTGGTTTCGGCCGTGGCTCCGACCATGGAGCACGAGCAATGACAAGCTCCGCCCACTGCAGTGTCATCGCATCACGGAGCCATTTCAAACGGAATCTCCTCTTTGTAATTACTCCACGCTTCAACTTCAATCACCTGATTGTCTGATAATAACTGTGATTCTGTGCTTCAAAAGGTCCATCTTTGTTAAGCTGCCATTTGGTGGTTCTTACAGGAATCACCCACAGAGAGGCCGAAAGGCGGTTCCGTAAAACTCTGTCACCAGGATATCTACCTATGTCAGATAGGGCACCTCTCATATCTTAAAAATATTAAGAGGTGGGAAGACAAACTTAACCTCACAGTGGGCCCAAATTGAAGAAGAGCCGCACTGGTTACAAAGCAACGGAAGGGGTTGTAGGCCTTTGCCAAGAGGCGCACTGAGCTCAGGGACATTCTATGATAATGGGAAACAAAATACAGAGCTCAGGATGAGAGGAAATAGATAGATAGTAATAAATAAAGGAATTCTTACCAGTGATCCTTGAATGCTGCGGATTCCGGTCCATGTGCAGCCGATTCTTGGAGGCCGTCTCGGCCGCCCGGGAAACGGACCCGTTTCGACGGGACGACATCCTGATAAATGAATGATCACTTTATTGCACCATTCAGATAAATCGAGTAAAAATGGTTTAAAGATTTCTTACGTTTTTGGGATTGTTTACACATTAATGGGGTAACAACCACAGACTTCCTGCGACCATGGACGCTGTTAAGTGTTTGAAATATTGATGTAAATAAATAAGTAATAAATGCGATAAAAACTGTATTAAAATAGTTTGTATCCTGTTGGATGGAAGATATGTAGAAAATTGAGTATGATGTTACGGAACCATATTTAGAAAAAATTGTAGACTTGTCTGTAAAATTACGGAGATGAACATTTAAAAAGAATATACCTAGATTGAGGATAAATGTAGGGTTGGGTGGATGCAAAAATGTATGTCAAAGGGAAAAATTTCAATTTCAAAGCATTTGCTGACATCATGCATGTTATCCGCGACGCAAAAGCCTCAAGTAAAATTTTAGGTTAGGGTTTACTAAAGACTACTTGGTCCCGGATATAGAAAATTTTTCGAAAATTTTTGGCCCCTTTAATGGCCGCTTTTTTTATTGGAAATAGCTAAAAAGGTGTTAGATTTACAATAAATGTCCTATTGACTGATGACATCCGACTCACCTTTCTCGAGATATTGGACAGAAGCGACTGATTGTTAAAAGAAGACTATGACAGAAAGTAGGTTAGGGTTATCTTGTGACCATAACAGTGAGCGAGTAACTTTGTAACAGAAGTAATACACTTTATTATAAGGAAAAAAATACAAAAATATTTTCTAATTCGGGACCCTCTTTTGTACACCCCGACCTAGATTGGCAATTAAGAGATTATAGAAAGCTGTCTTCTTTATGAGTTGAAATCCAAACTTTTTATACATAAGTGCAATAGTTTGTCATCTGTCTGCGTAACAGACAGATGTCATTTCATGGCTAAACTGCTGAATGAATTTTGATGAAATTCTGTAATTTACAGAGAACAACGATTTAAGATTCAGTACAACCTAAAACAACTTTTTGTAGGTACTGTCTTTACTCATGAACTTGAAGATTTCATGATATTTGATTTAGTATTTACAAATAAATTGTCGCCTTTTCATCTATTTTCGTTGTATTGCGTGTTCTATTTTTAGATTTTTCGCAAGATGGCTGCTTACCTATCGATTTTTCATGACTGCGACTCAGATCACAAAGAGGCTTACCTTCGGCGCTCCGCTCACGGTAACGGAGGAGCTAGGGCTCCAAAGACGCGCGCGAGACGCGGGGCGAATCCCCGGGCGCGGGCGACGGTGCCTCGCGAAGGGGTTGACGCGTAGCCCGCGGCGCCGCTGCAAAGAACGGACATCTAATTACCACGAAGGCGGCGCGCGGGCTCAACAAATCACGACACGAAATGCCTAGCGCAGGCACGCGAACGATAATACAGCCCACGCGAGGCAAGCATGCAGCCTGCGGGCTCACGCGACGAGGCCTTACGGTACAGGCCAAACGCGGTTACTCGTCACCTCCATGCATCCAAGACGATTCCTCCATTCCAGATCCATGGCAGCTTGCGTAGATAGCTGAACATCAAACATACTAAATCCACCTTAATTAACCACAATACAAAGTTACGAACCAGCAAATTTAAACACCAATACTTTGCACTGAATTCACAGGTATTTCCGATGTTTGTTAGCTCGATTATCCGCGACACACCTTGCTCGATGCATCGGCCATTTTGTTTCCTTCCTTTGTTGAAGTTTGCAAAAGATCTTTCACTGCCTTTTACTATTTTCTACTACGTCAAGAATATGATTGGTGAGATTCCTCGCTACCACCTTTCATTGGATAATAGGATGTACTTTCTATTCTCTGATTGGTTAGTCTTGTTGCGTTTTGTTTACTCACCGTCAAAATAGCTTCACCGAGGCTTCACCGACATTTCCTTTTTTTTTTCGGGTTTTATGGCTATGGATACAAGTTCTTCTATTATTTTGAGCTGAGAGGGCGTGGCAATAGATGGCGTTAGTTATTTTGACTTGACAGTTGATACGGACTTGACGTTGTCAACAATAAAAAATATTTACAAGTTCAGTGTGACCAGATTCATTGTTTTAATACTTAATCGGTATATTTCATAGCCTATTTCAAAGTATTCTTGTACTAAAATTTGCTTTGTTAACCGCTCACGGCTCCCGCGCGGTTCCTGTATAAAAAAATAAATGGATATATTTTATGGTAGTTAATAAGCGGTTATAGATAAATTGTATTGATATTATACAATATATTGAAAAATAACATGATCAGTTACATAGTAATAAGTGTTTTTAATTAATGTGCAATGGTGAGTAGGGTCGCCAGGCTCCGGAGGGGTCGCTGTGCTGATAGTAAACAGGTCGGCATTGCGCTCGTGACATATCCGGTGTTGCAGGCGTTCTTAATTACCATCCTAATAATATTCATGTACTTTCTACAATTTAGTGCAATAAAGAGTTATTTATTTATTTATCCGGTGGGCCGTACGCCTGTTTGCCTACTTAGTTGTATATAAAAAAAGTGGCCATTATCTTAATCATAGGCTAAGTACCTACTTTGGCGCAGGCGAAGCCGCGGGGAATAGCTAGTAAATAATATTATATTATACAAAAAGCATGGGGTAATTATGGTCTGAGATGTCGTTTATTCAACTTTTTACATGGCCATATTATTCCTTTTAAGTCAATTTGATATCCATCCGATCAAATCATAGAGATCATACTAGAGTAATCCATCATCGGTATAATAATGTAAAAAATGAAATTTCGGTAATTATTTTTGGTGTTGGATTTGACATTATTTGAAAATGACATGCTTATACAACGTAATTCGTGGACTTCATGTTTTAATCAACGTGTTTGTTGTAACTGAGACACGTCTTATGATAAACCAATGTTTAAGTTGATCTAGAATAAAAATAAATTCAAAAACTAAAATCCGACTACTGCGTAATTATGCTTTAAAATGTATGAAACAAGACAATAATTTATTATTGACGCTATAATAATTTATGATTGAAGTTCGCCGGGTCAGCTAGACACGGCGAACTTCGTCCCGCCTAACAGTCGATTCTTTAATTTTTTTTTATGTGGTGGCATGCGCGTGGGCTGCGCGCAGTGACATTGCAACATTACTTTATTTTTCTAAAATTAAAGATTTTTTCTAAAATAAACGTAGCCTAAGTTACTCCTTATTACATCAGCTACCTGCCAATAAAAGTCCCGTCAAAATCGGTTTAGCCATTTCAGAGATTAGCCGGAACAAACAGACAGACAAAAATTTAAAAAAATGTTATTTTGGTGCAAATACCGTATATATATTCATCTACATGTAGTAAAAAACGGTTATTTCAATATTACAAACAGACACTCCAATTTTATTTATATTTATAGATATCATAAATTGTTTTAGTACCTAGTTAGTAATGTACAGAAGAGAGCGTAATCGTAAGTCGTTCGCAGAAGTTGGATTTTAGTTGTTGAACTTATTTTTATTTAGTTAGTTTTAGTTTAGGGTCATTAAGACACATTCTTTTGTCCCCAGCTCTTATGGAGAACCGCTTATAATTTGAATAAACTATACAGCCAAATGACCAGCAAAAACCAAGAGCCATAATTTGGTTCTGCTAGATTTGAAGACAGATTCTAATTAACGAATGAAAGCAAGGAAAACCACCAGCAAAAGCTGCTAAGTATTTTTGAAATGTGCCAATTATGGCCTTAGTATGCCTCAAACCATAGTTACACATATTTTTTGCAATTAGCTTTCCAACTATGCTCCATTTGTTTGATTATCACTAGTAGTTTAGAATAAATTTCGCGAACAGACAAACTTATTCGATTTGTATGAAAATAAATCGGATTAAAGCAAGGAAATGCTAACAATATATATATTTTTGACATGTGCTGATTAAGCCCTTTCATTTCATACCCCACGCGGCACCAACAATAAAGATTTTTTTTTCTTGTACTTGTACTTGTACTACTTATACTAGCGGATAACTAAGACATTTCCAACGATATTCTATTTGTTTAATTATCACTAGTAATTTAGAAGTACATCGCAATTAGTATATTTATATTTTTGGCTAAATTTTTGTCCTCTAGAGGGCGCTGTTTCAATTTCAACATGACGTGACAAGCTAGCCTATGCCACCCGCATAACTAAGACCTTTCCTACGATACCCCATTTGTTTAATTAACACTTGTAGTTTAGAAGAAAATCGCGCATAGATGAACGAACATACATACAAACCGGTCAAAATCATAAACCTCCTGGTGGCTTTGCCGTAGTCGGATAAAAATTGAAAATTCGCAACACCCTTACAGGGGACATATCCACATAAACAATCTGACATTTCATGTAATTATTATGTAATAAAACTAAAAACAAACAAATTACACTATTTTAATACGGTTTTTTTTTGTAACACGGGAAAATTTAAGAAATCCTCAAAATAAATATTTTTGAATTAAAACACAGCCATGTTCTTGTCGCTATCAACAAGCATGGTAGAAACTTGAACAAAGTAAAATGGTTATAACTTGAATTTAAACAGGCAACACCAAAATATTATAAAATTAATAGTGCCGTGAAGTGAATTCCGTGTCGTAGAAGGGGGTTTGTTTCTTGCACTTTTTAGTAGTTACAATTAATCGTAAATTAAGTCTTAAAATAGTAGCAAAGGTACAAAATAATCTCTGCCAGAATATTTCTGAATCTTTATAGATATTTGTATTGTAGAATAAAAATATTTAAACTGAATAAATTCAGATTTTTTTGTAATGATTAATGTGCAAAATCAACGTGGGATAGTCCAGAAAATTAATGTTCATCTGCAATTAGCCATAGAGGTATGTATTTTTATATCAATTTGCTTTTTAATATTTTAATATAATACAATGGATGAAATTATTAATTAAGCACAGATTACAGAATATAATTCTGTAATTCAGAAGTTCAATTGACTTAAATACATTAAAACTAGTCAACTTCTTTGCGTATTCGTTTAATTTTCCAAGGGGTACTCTTTGGGCACTCTCATACAAAATCATTGGGGACTTTTGGCGGAAAGCTGTGAAGAGCAGTATCGGTGCTGTATTTTATTTTCCAAAATTTGTGTTTTTTTAAGTGTTTGTGCATAATAATGGTGGATTATTATTCGCATTGTGAGTGATTTTCATGCTTGTTGCCAAAAGTTCCTAGTAATCGCTAAGTGCAGTTTTTCTACCACTTCACTTAGCCTGATTGATTCTTCTGGCTAGACTTGACTACCGACTAGACTTAAGACTTGACGAAACCACATTGTAGGAATAAAGAAGATTGAAAAATTAAGAAGGGCTATAAAGGACTCGTATCCATGGCCGTAAAACCAATTCCTAAAAAAAAAATACAAAATCATTGTTACGCCATCTATCGAAAACATTAGGCATTGTATTTAATTTTTTAAACAAAGGATCATATCTACTTACGGTGGTGTGTTAGTGAGACGGTACGTGAAAAATTGTGTTTAAAAATTCAAATTTTCATTTCGCTTAAATTAGCGAGTGCCTGGAGCCCTTTTTTTTTAAATGTATGACATATATGTCGAATGTTTTTTATTCGTTATCGAAAAAAAATTATTCGACTCGTGCATGAGTCACACTTTTCAAAAATAGCACTTCTGATCTCGCTTATTTTTGGCGAAATGAAGAATTTTACGTACTTACTCAAATTCTATTACAAGTTAATCAACTTGTGCTGTATTTAAAAAAAGTTATAAATCTTAATTTATAACTTCTCATGTTTTCGATAGATGGCGATCTTCCGATAATAATAACTGTATGAGAGTGCCCAGGAGTAACCAGGAAAGTTGGCTTTTCAATGTATGTCGGTTGAATATCTGTATAGTATATACTAGCGGGTTCCTGCAGCTTCGCCTAAATTCAAAGTAGCCTTTGTTTGACCCCGTGTCTTCAACTATATTCATACCAAATTTCATCAAAATCCGTTCAGCGGTATGGCTGTGAAACAGACAGACTTTCGCATTTATAATTGTTAGTATGGAAGTATGGATTCTATAATCTGTAATTTTACGAATTAAAGAACTACGTACCGAAATTCTATCACAAGTTGCTTACATTAATAATTAAAAATATAATTACCAATTATTAATCTAAGACAAGTTGATTATGTGCTGTATTAAATTTATAACTTTCTCATATTGCCGATAGATGGCATAATAATGACATTGTATGCCCACGAGTAGGGTTGCCAGGTCGCCAAACTAAATAGCCGGACAGACCAGCTAGTTTGGCCGGACACCCTACATTATTGAGGATTTTGTGTCTCAGTATTTAAAGCTTTTCTGATTATTACCATAAATAGTGTTAATTAAATAAAATGTAAAAAGCCTAACAAACGCCGGATAAGGTGGACACTGTTTATTTTGGCCGGACACGTAATCAAAAAGCCTAACTATGTCCGGCTTTACCCGGACGCCTGGCAATGCTACCCACGAGCAACCAAGAAAGTTGGCACCTTATAATGGAAGGGGCCACGAATGGCGGCCGAATAATAATATATTTACAGCAATAATCTGTGGTGAAGACTAGTTACTTATGCCCTCCATTCTTATCACAAGTCGTTGTACTTCAATATTTGTATTTATTCAATTAACACATAAAAACTATATGTTATCGGACAATTAAATTGTAAGTGGGGAGATAGGTAAGCTCGACGCGAATATTCGTACCGTAGCGAATGCGCGTGTCAGGCGGCAGCGAAGTCGTATTGGTTAGGTCGCCATCTAGTGGCATTTTCTATCTCGAGCTCTTCCGTGCTCCTGGTTGTTATCGATAGATGGCAGTCATAAATATATGTGTCTTTCATAGAATAGAATGTTTATTTTACACATTTAAATACTAGCTGTTTACCGCAGCTCCGCCTGCGTCTAAAAGTAGCCTATGTTCGACTACGGGTCTTCAAATATATTCATACCAAATTTCATCAAAATCCGTTCAGCGGTTTGGTCGTGAAAGCGTAACAGACAGATAGACAGACAGACAGACTTTCGCATTTGTAATATTATTATTAAATTATTAAATACTTGCTGTTTCCCGCAGCTCTGCCTGCGTCAAAGAGTAGCCTATGTTCGTCTCCGGGTCTTCAACTATATTCACACTAAATTTCATCAAAATCCGTTTAGCGGTTTTGTCGTGAAAGCGTAACAGATAGACCAGACGGACAGGCAAACTTTCGCATTTATAATATTACTAGCTTTTTCCCGTAGCTCTGCCTGCGTCTAAAAGTAGCCCATGTTCGACTCCGGGGCTTCTACTAGGTTTATTCATACCAAATTTCATCAAAATTTGTTCAGCGGTTTAGTCGTGAAAGCGTAACAGACAGACATACAGAAAAAAAGACCGACAGACAGACTTTCGCATTTATATTAATAATAGTATGGATTAAATATTAAACTTAGTATTTTATAGTATGGATCACATCACAAGTTACAAATTACAAAAGATAGATACCGAAACACAATCTACCTATACACCGTGAAATTTTAGTCGTTTTGGACTCATCGTCCAGTGACTCCATTCATGCAACCGAACAAATTGCCCCAAGGAACATAGCTTAAAACAGAAAAACAAATTTGGGCTTCTCATAGTAAGTTAGGTCACGCGATGAGACATTTTGTATGGGAGGTCCAAAAATTTACTCCATATTTCGACCCATATATCTTGGGGAAAGTTGTTCAGTTGCGTGAATGGAGTCACTGGACGATGGGTCCAAAACGACTAAAATATCACGGTGTATATATAAAAATCAATTGCTGTTCGTTAGTCTCGCTAAAACTCTTGAACGGCTGGACCGATTTAGCTATTTTTGGTTTTGAATTATTTGTGGAAGTCCAGGTAAGGTTTAGAAGGTGAATATATTCGGAGGCGGTACGAAGTTTGCCGGGTCAGCTAGTAAATGATAAAAATAAGTTTAGTAGAATACCCAATTACAGATAAACATTATTCTCAAACATTTACATGATAATCTCAAAACCGGCTTGACTACTTGATCTCAATACGAGTGCACGTTTCATAAGCGTGTACCATACTTGATTTAAGAATAAGAATGTTGCTTTCGATTATCTTAATAATACAGAAAATAAAAAAAGAATAATTTTTTTTTTTACTAAAAAACTGATGAGAGTGACGAGCGTAGAGGAAGCGAGGGAAGTCTGGAAGGATTGTATAGGATGACCTTCATTATGAACATCTTACTAGGTCTATCTAAACTAAACATATTAGAAACTAGCTGTTTCCCGCAGCTCCACCAGCGGTATATTACTCAGGGCGAATGTAGCTTTCCAATGATAAAAGAATTTTTGAAATCGGCACAGTAGTTTTAGAGTTTATTCATTACAAAGATACACACAAAAATACAAATCTTTCCTCTTTATAATATTAGTGTAGATGTAGATGTAGAAAGTGTTATGTTATGAGTATGGGTAACGCAATTAGAAAGCACAGGTTAATGATAATTACTTTATTTGAGATAACCACAATCCAACAACATCTCACGTCCCCCCAAGATGGCGACCTTCGTCCCTAGTGTTGTGACACTATTTCACTAGTGATGACCTACTCTAACATCCTCCCCTTTTACATTTTTTTCCTTCTTAATTAACTACATATTCATTTAACCAACCAGGTGTCCTTCTGTTTCTCGTAGGCCGTCTTTCTAATACAATATTTTCATTTACTCTTTCACCGTCACTTGGTCCTGAACCTGTTTCCTCAAATTCCTCCTCTGCCCTATTATCTAAACTACTACCCGTAATTTTAACTTGAATTGTCTCATTATCGTGATCCGTTTCTAATGAAGACTCTACTCTTTTATTACTCTCTGAATTTACCTTATTTTGTTTAGTCTCATTTGAGGAAACAATTACAGGGCTCTCCCTATAGAAAGGTGCCGGAACCAGGTGCCATCTATTTCTTCTGTATAATGTACCTTCTGATTTCACAAAATAAGATCTTGGTTCCTTTGCCTTCCTATCAATTACCCCATATCTTCTTAAATCTACAATCCACACCCTGTCTCCCACACTTAAATCACTTAATGGTACAGTTTTGTGTCTACTATTATAATATTCTGCCGACTTATTAATTATCTCTTTCTTTTTAGTTACAAATGTTTCCTGAATATTACAGTTAACCTCTAATTTACTTGGGTGCATCGGCATAGTCTCCCTACATTTTCTATTAAATAATAACTCATTAGGGCTGTAACCACATTCGGTCGGACTATTTCTATAACACAACAATGCTAAAAATATGTCTGTATTTTTCTTTAATAAGTTCTTTGCAATTTTGACTCCTGCCTCCGCACATCCGTTACTTTGAGAAAAATATGGACTACTAGTAATATGTTCAAAATTATAAATCTTGGAAAACTCCTTAAACTTACTCTTAAATTGTGTTCCACAATCAGTCCTTACTACCTCTGGTATACCAAATCTTGAAAAAGTTTGTTTACATAGAGCAATAATACAATTTTCTGTAAGATCTTTAAGCTGAAATAAATCTATATATCTTGAGTAATAATCAATAAAAACAATATACCATTGATTGTTGTATTTAAATAAGTCTATTCCTATCTTTTGCCACGCTCTAGTCGGCAAACTCTCTATAACTAATGGTTCTTTAAAATTAACTTTCTCTTGTATACAGTTTGGACAATTTTCTACTAGTATTTTAATTTGGCTAGATAACCCTAACCACCAAACAGACTGTTTTGCACGTTCCCTACATTTAGTAATGCCTAAATGTCCTCCATGTATATCATTTAAAATTTCCCCTTGTAGTAATGGAGGTATAACTAATCTAGTGTTATATAAAAGAAAATCATCTTGTACTGTAAAATTATTCCTGAACTGATAATAATCTAATAACAACTTAGGTAACTTATTTTTATTCGGCCATCCCTTAACAGTATATTCCTTTAATAACAAACATAGATTACAATTAAACTGCTCTTGTTTTACCTTATCTAGTTTATGATCAACTATACAACCTGATGTCAATTGAAATATTGATCTATCATCCGCATTACACTGAGCTTCATTTGTTAAGGGGGCTCTGGATAGTGCATCAGCAATCACTAGGGATTTTCCTGGAACATAAATAACCTTGTAAGGGTATCTCATCAATTGAAGTCTAAATCTTAATAATCTAGGTGTCAAATCATCTAATGGTTTAGTTTGTAAAATTTGTACTAATGGTTTATGATCTGTTTCTAACGTTATATGAATTCCTACAATATAATCCTTAAATTTCTTAACTGCCCAAGCTAAAGCTAAGCATTCCTTTTCAATCTGTGCATAATTTTTCTCGCTGCTATTCAATGTTCTGCTTGCATATGACACCACTTCCCTAATGCCATATTTATTTTCTTGTAATAATGCCGCTCCTAACCCATATGAACTACTATCTGCTGAAATAATTATGTTTTTACTAGGATCATAATGTTTTAAAATTGGGCTGCTTTGTATTAAGTTTTTAATTTTATGAAATGCAATATTGTGACATTCATCCCAAATAAATATTTTATCACTCTTCAATAAATCATTTAAAGGTTCCAAAATATTGGTTTTATTACGAATGAATTTACCTACATAGTTAACTAAACCCAAAAATTGCATAAGCTCTTTTTTGTTTATAGGTTTTTGAAATTTTTGAATACTCTCAATTCTATCTGAATCCACTGCGATCCCCTCTGCACTTATTTTGTGTCCAAGATATGTTATTTCCTCTACTCCAAATACACATTTTTCCTTGTTAATTGTTAGGCCTTCCATTTTTAACCTATCTAAAACCTCTCTTAATAATTTGATATGTGTTTCTTTGTCTTTTGTATATAATAATAAATCATCAACATGGACTACTACTCCTTGTAAGTCACTAAACAAATTAGAAAACTTCATAGCAAAATATTCTGGTGCACAATTCAATCCCATCGGTAAGCGGTTATAAATAAATCGTCCAAATGGTGTAAGAATAGTTGTAATTTTTTTAGAGTTCTCATCCAAGCATATTTGGAAAAATCCAGAAGTTGCATCTATTTTAGAAAAATATTTTGCACCTTTTAACCTTGCCAAAGTGATATCTACCTTATGTATTGGAAATATGGGACGTAAAATATTTTTGTTAACCTCTGTATAATCTCCACATATTCTTACACCATTTTCCCCTTTTGGCACTACAACAATAGGTGAAACAAACTGAGTTGGTTCCTCCACAGCAGATATAACTCCTAATTTAAGCATTTTGTCTAATTCTCGCTTCACTTTGTCTAACAATGGGATTGGTACTACCCTTGGAGCAGTCTGAATGTATGGTTTGGGATTATCAATTAATTTTATGCTGAAAGTATCTCGAAAAACACCTAAATCATTGAAAATACCTGGGTATTGTTTTTCTATTTCTTCTTCGTTAAACATGTTATTCTCCCTTAACATACTATACAAATTCAATATAGTATTCATTTTCCTAATAGCAGGCCTGCCAAGTATAGGTGTTTTTAAATCTTTAATAACATACATCTTACCCGAATAGTCATGTTCACGATACCTTAAAGTAACAAATATCCAACCTAACACATGTAACTGCTTCCCATCTGGACCTCTTATCACATCTGTGCATGGTATAATTTTACAATCACCAGCTACCGAGTTAGGTACGGCCACTATATCTGCTCCTGTGTCCACTAAAAAATTTAAAATTAATTTCCTACTCCCTATCCATACCTCAACTTCCGCTTGAAACTCGTTTGCATCAATGCAATTTACTCTTTTCCAATCTTTGCAGCACCTCGCAAAGTGTCCCACTCTGTCACACTTATAACATTTGACTTTGGCTGCTGGACAAGCCTCCTTTTTGTGAAATGAGTGCTTGCCACACCACCAACATATTCTTCTTAAGAAGTCGTCTTTCCTTCTGGTTTCTCTTGCTACTCTATTTACTATTAACTCCTCTTCTTTAATTAACATTTTCCCCTCCTTTTCCTGTTCCTCCGCCTGTCTTGTCAAGTTAATTGCTTCCTCCAATGTTAATGCTGACATCAATTGCAGCCTTTCACTTGCTTTTTTATTTTTCATGCCCACTATTATTCTATCTCTAATAAGTTCTTCTTTTAGCAACCCAAAATTACATGTCTCCGAGAGTTTGTACAAACTGGCTATGAAGTCGTTCACACTCTCTTCCTCCCCTTGATTCTTCATATTAAACTTGTATCTTTCATAGATTACATTTTTCTTAGGATTAAAATAACCATCAAACTTTTCCATTGCTTCTTGGTACTTTTTACCAATTTCCAATTGTTTCGCCAGATCTTCCGCCCTGTCTCCCATAATATATAAAAGTAAATCGACCTTTTCGCCGTCATCACGGTTATCATTTCCACTAACTCGCATAAATCTCTCGTACCTCTGCCTCCATGCAGTCCATGACGCAGCATTAAAGTCGAACTGCTCTGGCGCCCGAACATTATTGCGTGGTATCACGTTGATAACTTGTTCTTTGCTTTCCATTATTTCAATGCCACACCGCTGTCACCATGTTATGTTATGAGTATGGGTAACGCAATTAGAAAGCACAGGTTAATGATAATTACTTTATTTGAGATAACCACAATCCAACAACATCTCACGTCCCCCCAAGATGGCGACCTTCGTCCCTAGTGTTGTGACACTATTTCACTAGTGATGACCTACTCTAACAGAAAGGAAAATGGAAAATAAAAAGTTTTGACCTCCATAGCCTGACATTTCTGACTAAACACCACTTGACATTTAGACTTGACTGGGACAATGTACTTGCTAAATTAGATATCTGAACTAATATTATTTTTAATCTCTCGATTGTCCAGTCATAATTAATTTTTTGTAAATTGTAAATGTTATTAATATCCTCTCTTGTTTTGACGGTATTTGGAAGCTATTATACTTTTCTATATAATACAGATTTATATATTTATTATTTAGCTCTCATTTGAATGTTTTTTGTTGCCTAGATTTATAATTTAGTCATAGAAATATTGCTATATTAAAATAAAGTTGAAGTTGGTCCTTTGAGCCGGATTCGAATGAACACGCAACAGATTGAGTAAAGGGTTATGTAATGAGATATACCTTTTGGCTAATATTATTGTGATTGTCGTCCATAGATTTAGATTTTTTTCGAACTCCCAAACCCATAGCCCCTGATGAAAGCCCGATTCTGACTTCGACTCACTACTGAAAGCCCAATAGTCCACCATTGTAATCGAGAAAGCTCGAATTCGAATTGGCGTGGCGTATAAAGCTGAAGATGCAATATTATAACAGAGTACGATTGCCAAATTATGTGTTTAAAATTTTCATCTCATTAATTAACTTCCTATTTTACGAATATCGTCGCCCTTCAAACAGTAAAACTATTTTTGCGCTGCCTTGGCTACAAAAATATTGACCGAGAGACATGAGTAAGATTGTAAATTTCACTCTTCATTCACACTAGCCACGCCTCTGAACTTTAGAAATTTATTTTTGCCTCCATTTTTCTCTCCACGTACTTATGTAGTTTGTTCAACGATAAAATAATTATAGATATAACAAAACGCATACCTTAGATAATTATTTTGTCTCCGCCTAAGAAACATACATTAAGCACGCGTCAACATGGCGTCAAACACGAGAACGCGGCGTGATCGCATTTATAAATTTCGAATTCCATTTTCGAATCGGTGATTGAGGGATTGACTATTCGAAACATTTGACAGCCAGCTGTGCCACAGATTATGTGTGGTCACGTTTTTTTTATCCCGTTTGTAGTAACGTGGCACATGCGTTGTTATTGTTGCGATCACGTTATAATAGGCTAAGAGAAATGCGTGAGAGAGATTACTGCGGTAGGTAGTAGATACCTACTGTACTCTATGTAGGTACGTCACAAAGATAAAAATAATTCTTTATTTATACGGATATACCATCGAGATATATGTACTGTACGTTAGTACATATGTCTCGATGGGATATACAGTGGTTTTCGCGGTGTAAAAAATTATGTAAATGGCGTAATAAAATGTTCATTCATTCATTCATTCTACAGGCACGCGCGAAAATCACGCGGCTATTTGAAATTAGAACAAATTGAAAACAGAATTGCAGATGTCATGTCGGATGGCAAAAAAAGAGGAAAATGTCTATATTCAGGTCAAATGTGTCAAAATGATATCTGCAATGCAGCGAGTATTAAAAGAAACTCTAAGCACAGAGTTTTTATAAGCAAAATATAAGTCCCTTAAATAAAAATTGGTCTCCGCGGCGCTATAGACCAATTAATAATTTAAGTCCTTTAGATATATTTTCATCAATATTTCAATGTATTAATTTTTAATTTTATTAGTAATTAGACTTAGAGTATATTTGATAATTATTGCTGGACTTATTTTTATTAATTGTTGGTTAGGTATTTAGTTGACATTTGCATGCCATATTATGAGGTCAAATACATTGAGCGACATAACTGTTTTAAAGAACTTCCTGTAGTGTCTTTTGGCAAATAAATGATTTGATTTAGACACAAGCTTCTTCGTCGTTGCGTCCTTTGCTTGACTTATGATAGTGATGTGCCGTTCTCGGAAATTTTCGGAAACATTGGGAATATTCCCCGGGATCTTTGGAAATTTGCGGAAATGTTTTCGTAAATTTACAGTGCGAAAATTTCCGTAAATTTACAAAGTCTCCAGCGGCACGTCACTTCTCATGACATGACTTACAGCATACCCTAGGCACTTCGGAGCCTAGGGTATGTTGTAGTCATGTTCCTAAATTTGGCGGGAATCATTACAACAGAGCTACTGCCGTCTGACCTCCGTAACTCTTTATATAGGGAAACCAGACCAACAGGAACATGACCCAAGGTGTGTTAGTTGCCAACACTGTCAGATCTTTTCATGGCATCTAACAGAGCCTAACTACTGGTACACGATTTGCTGGCCACACCTAAAGAATGAATTTTCGAAAATTCTCAACGTGGCCCAATTTTAACTTGACATTATTTAACAGGTTTCCTATCCATTCGTCGCTTGTCAGGTCACAATCAATCACATCAAATTAATTGTTGCAATTTTATAGAAAAGAAATTAATTAATTTATAAATTAATTTAAAAAAATCCTTCAGGGTCGGCAACGCGTTCGTGACATCTCCTGTGTTGCAGGCGCTCATAGGCTACGGTAATCATTTACCATCAGGTACCGTACGCCTGTTTACCTACTTAGTTGTATAAAAAAAATATTTATTGTATTAACCACAAGTGAAAAAATACTTTGACAATTAGCGGAGTTAATGGTTGAAGCATTCTCTCCTGGCAAATTATCTTTAAAAACTTAGCGAGAAAAAAGCACTGCTCTGTGCTTACTTAGAAATCGCTTAAATTCGTAAGAAATAATGACAAGGCAACTATAGAAACATGACAGACAACGGGTTGCCGCCATTTTGTCAATATTTGCATGTAATAGAAATCAATACCACACCAGGATATGACACTTGTGTTATTTAACGATATCGTACAAACACCAAATGTTTACAATACATTAACTTAGTAAGTATGCCCTGGAATTCTTTGAAATAATCTTCTTCATCCGAGCGTGTTTTATTTATTTATTCATGTACACATTGTAAATATACATTGGAAACTTAACATATGGAAAACTTGGTACAAGAGTTCTAACATAATTAGGTATTAATCTAAGAATTCTACATATTTCTAAAGAAATTTCTACCAGCAGACCACTTTGAAAGAAAGAGGCTTTGTTTTCCAGTCATCAGCTTAGGTACGCTTTGAAACTACAGGAAACACCTTTAATCATGGATGGACGTTACCGATTTCCATAACTCTTTTTTTGTTAATCAAACCATCCTCAATTGTAATAAAAAGTACTTATTCACGCTTGCACAATCCTTGCTCCATCCAATCCTTGACTATGCTGACTATCTAGATCTCACTGAAGACCAATTAAACAAGCTTGAGCGCCTTCAAAACTTTTGTATAAGATTCATATTCGGTTTACGTAAATATAACCACGTTTCTTCTTTTCTTCTTCTTTAAAATCAAGCGAGAAAACATTATCTCTCTTCAATTGAAGCTGATCTTGCTCATTGTTAGTCACTTTTTCTCTTCTTTTATTTTTATTATTGTATGTTGTATGTAGGTATGTGATAGGTATATATTATTTAAAGGTATAGTATGTATTAATTTATTGTAGGTTTATTTATTGACTGTTATGTAAGTATGATAGTTTAAGTATTTTATTGCTGTACCGCCTTTTGTTTGTTTTCACTTTTTATCCTATCTACCCTAAGGTTGGCTGGAAGAAATTGCAATAGCGATAAGTCCCGCCTTTGTATCCAAGTTTCTAAATGTATTTCTTTTAATTTTAATTTTGTCATTGGTACAATAAAGTGTATATCTATCTATCTATCTTACTGTTACATCTAGGGCCATGATAAAACCTTGGTGTGGGCTCTGAAGCGTAAGCAGAATATTTGGTTGGCTACGCTTAGACGATTAACAATACAAACGCCTTGAATTTGAACTCAAGTTTTAGGATGTTAGCTGTGTTAGGATTGCTAGACAATATCAGCTGTCGACGATGTTTGCCCTTAAAATCCAACACAGAATAAGCTTCAGGCTAAAGGAAACTTCGTTGACATTGGCCTTAATAAACATTATCTTAAAATAAGATAAAGCTTTTCATTGAAGATGTGAGGACCTTGACATACATTGTTGTACGAATATAAGTATATATTGTATTTATAAACAGACGTTCAGACAGCCACTTGTATGGTTTGTTTGTTTGTAATATCTTTATTGTACAAAAAAAAAAAAACGAATAATTTACAAATATTTTTTTTATTATATGGTCTTATCATTATCACGGCTTACCTACACATCGTATTTTTATACACCCATGAATATATAACCGTTTAACCCCGATTTTTCACAGGGAATAACAGATCAATACGATAATGATCGGGTTTGTTTGTGGCCAATATTGTCGGATTTTTCAGGCTGCATAAAAGCATTTGAACATCTATTAGCAACAATTTGGTAGGACACGTTAATGGATGGCAAACATATTCTAATCGCAGCCATTTAGCAATAACAGCCAGGACCAACGTTTTAACGTGTTTTTCGAAGCACGGAGAATCTCATAATGGAAATGCAAGTGATATTCAAGTCAGGCTTCACTGAGAATCGATTCCACAGATCGTTCCGAACACCTATGGCCAGGCTATCGAGTTAAAAATGCTGTCAATATTAAATATTGCATTGAAGAAGGACATACTGCCTTTAGATAACTTTATGAGATAAGAAATGACAGGAACTCAGATATTAATAATTTATAGAGAGGACACGGGCTGGTCGCTGTCGTTATGGGTAAAAATAATAAGCGAAAGCTTAAAAATATCCAATTTTTAGAATCAGCCATTACTGACATTTTTTCTGCCAATACGAAATTTTATTCCTACCAGCGGGAAAATAAACAAGCATTTTTAGAATTCTCAATCTATTTCCTATTCGTTTCGTCACGTAGATTTTGAGTTTATAGCGACTCGAACAGATAACTAGACAAAGTGCTGGAGCGATTTCATTTTCATCTACAGAACCGCCTTTCGGCCTTTGACGTGGTTCCTTTAATAACCACCAAATGGCAACCGGGACCAACGTCTTAAAGTTACGAAAAACTTTGGCACTTTGTGTACAGGGTCGATTGACCATGTAACCCACTCGAAATTAATAAATAAAAAAGTATGTACAGAAACGTAGATAAAATATAATTGTAACTAAGCGCCAGCAAGCCTGCGGTCACATCACCTTGGCTTCAAGAGTCGGAAGGCGTTCTGTGGTGATGGATCGTATGTCAGTAACTACTGTTTGCTACTTAGCCTCAAAATAATCAGCTCATTTTTCTGTCCATACATTTACATCGATTTCGATTGATGGACCTTAGGGTCCGAAGCAAACCGCTGAGGACGCAACCGGGAAAGCGCTAGGATGAAGTAGATTTGCATCGATTTCGATTTCGCTCAATCTCGAAAATACAATTTTATTTGTCCATATGACTTTCGTTATTAGTTGTCATTAGGCACATAGCCCGGATATTTTTAGCAAAATTGTCGTGAATGACAGAGGATAAACTTAAGGAAATGGACTGTAGATTTTATAGGTATTTGGCACTTTGAAATTAAAGATTTTATATAGTTACAAACTGGGAGTGACTATTCCGAGGGTCGCGCACTTGTCTTGTCCATTACTTGCTTGCTGTTGTTAGAATGAATTTTAGGACCGAATTAGTGCCCTTTTATACACTAAATGAACTATACGACGCATGCGCAACCCCGTGAGCAGGTATTCTCCCTCATTTACTCTTTATCCAGTTGTGATACAGACATTTGGAATGCGAGGTCAACCTCAGGTTACACGTGTCGTATAATACAAGGACGAACACGTGGATACATAAGTACAAACAATATACAACTTTAATGTGTAAGCATAAGGTTCTCTATTAGATTGACAAGAATTAGAGACCTCTGATATGCATTTACTGTTACATGGTTGTATCGTACATGACAATAATAATACTTATAACGCTAAGATTGATAACAAATGATGTATAACTAAAAGACATGAAAGATAATGAGTTTAAGGAGAATTACAATCTTAACCTACTTACAAAATAAAGGAGTACAAAAAGGAACGACGTTTTATTTATATTATTTACAGCTTATATGCGACAGTTATTTACAGCTATATGCGACAAAAATAAATATACTTATTTGTATTTGGAGAACCGATGGCCGATGGGGCAGGAAGGTTCTCGAATGGCGACCACGAACCGGAAAGCGCAGCGTTGGACATCAGGGCCAGATGTTCAGATGACCTGCAAAAGGTTGCAGGCAAACGTGCAGGCCGTTTCCACCTGTTCATTTTGGAAATCATTGGGAGAGGCCTGAGTCCAGCAGTGGACTAACTGCGGCTGAACTGAGATGAGGTTTATGTGACCAAAAAATTTTAATTTGACCCAAACACAATATAAAATTACTACTGAACCCTAAATTACTCGATGATAACGCGTAAATTGGTTTTAAGTTGGCCAGGTTATAATTAAAGTAAACAAAATTATACCCATTCCACACTGTTTTTTGCGAAAAGTACAGTGCTATTTAAAAGGTTTTAGTAGTAGCCTTAGTAGGCCCTTAGGCACAATAGTGTCGGCCCTTATGGCATTGAGCGTTTGCTACCGCTCGCGAGTTTGCATCGCTCGCTTGATAAAGGCAAAGCCCATGGCCGAGGTTCGTCCCAACTGGGAGCCCCTTATGCATTTGCCGAAAAGGCTGAGAGGGTTAATAGCCCTCGCCTCAAACTGTTCCGCTGTAAATTTTAAAGCTTACAGGAGCTACAATTGTAGGTCATTAAAAATAAAAAAAATAAAAAAAACTTACGCGAATTCGGCAAGTCGAATGATTTTTGTTCCATATCGAATAATTTGTTTTTGAAATTTGAGTTACATATTTCAAAAATAGGGCTCCAAGGCTAAGCGCTTTTACAAATTATACAAAATACTAACGAATCCGCTACCGTAGGCGTTCATAAATTCTCGCGAAAGAAGAACTGGTTATGTAATGTTGTCTAATTTGTTTTTTTAAACAACACTAATCATGTCATCATGTTAAAATAATATGAAGAGCTCGTTAGTCGAGCGAGCGCGACCCGCGTATCCGTGGCGAATGCGCGTGTCAAGCGACGACGTGACGCGACATAGTGGCATTTTCTATCTTGAGCTCCTCCGTACTTCGGAAGGTGCGTTAAGCCGTTGGTCCCGGTTGCTGTCGATAGATAGCAGTCGTTAAACTGTGTCAGATGCCTTTACACAAAATTCTGACAGTATTGGCCACTAACACACCTCGGGTCATGTTCCTGTTGGTCCGGTTTTCCTGTAATAAAGGGTTACGGAGGTCAGACGGCAGTCGCTTCATTGTAATAACCAGTTCCACCAAATCTAGGAGCATGACTTACAGCATACCCTAGGCTCCGAAGCGTAAGCTGACGACGCAACTAGGAATACACGCTAGGATGATGATAGATCATGTTCATTCATCAAATACACACCCATCCATAAGACACCTACTTTATTTGGTTTTCTTTTGCCAAGCGGACGTCGTAACACTGTGTAACAATGCCGTCATCTAACAAATCTTGTTTATCGTTTTTATATTTTTAGATCTATGTTTTTGCCAAATTTTCGCTGACGTTCGTATGAAAGTCATTTGAAGAGGGTGTGTAAGGAGATATCACATGTTGTTGATTATTTGATTAAAATATAATAATAATACTAGCTATGCCCGCGGCTTTCCCCGCGTGGAATTCCGTTTGTGCCACGGAAAAAAGTAGCCTATGTCACTCTCCAGGTCTCCAACTATCTCCACACAAAAAATCACATCAATCCGTTGCTCCGTTTTAACGTGAAAGAAGGACAAACAAACAAACACACTTTCACATTTATAATATTACTAGCTGTGCCCGCGACTTCGTTCGCGTGGAATAGTTATTTTGGGAATCATATTTATTTTTTGTTTACAAACCTACCTCCTCAGCTTTATTATAAATTACCTATAGCTGTTACCCACGACTCCACGACTTATTTTAGACGATTTAGTTACATAATTAATAGAATATATTTTAAAGTAGTTTTAAAAAGGATATATTTTAAAGTACCTACTTCTGCGTAAATTATATTTTTAGTTTTATTTTCTTGTGGCAGAATCAATGTCACATTTATTTGGATAAAGATTAATATTATTAAGTTGATACAACTCTGACAAATAATTTGTAATAATGCATTAATTTCGACCAAATTTGATTATCATAAAAACTGTTATTGTATTATATACTGTCGCGGACATTTTTTTAGATCATTTTAAGAGGAATAATTCTTTCATACATATTTTTTGGGTATCTCGAACGGTTTTCGCAGCGCACGCAACGGAAGCCCTCAAAGATGAATAATTTTCCCCGTTTTTCCACATTTTCGACTGTTTCTTCGCTCCTATTAGTCGCAACGTGATGTTATATAGCCTAAAGCCTTCCTCGATAAATGATCTATCCAACACAAAAATATTTTTTCAATTCGAAGCAGTAGTTCCTGAGATTAGCGCGTTCAAACAAACAAACTCTTCAGCTTTATAATATTAGTATAGATTATGGAATATGGATTTAGAGCAGAGATTTGATTATTTTTTTGCCTCTGTGGATCCTAGCTCTCGCCCTATTTAGAATACTCATATTTATGTCGATTTTGACGAATAAAAACATTCTATATCTAACGAAAATCATTCGCACACTTTTAAAAAATAACAGAGGTCGCAGGTACTTTTTCCCATGGAAAGTATACTTTTCAAATTTAAACTCAAATCGTTTATTACGGACTTATTCAAATCAAATCAAATCCATATTGGTTAACATACGATAACAATTTTACTTATCATCTAATGTTAGTAGGTATTTAGGTAATAATAGGTAACAATTAAAATACATTGTGTATAGTTTGGTTTGTATTATTTAGTACTAACTAAATGTACTAACATGTAGCTATAAGGATATTGTCTGATAATTCCGTGCTTCGGAAGGCACGATAAGCTATTGATCTTGGCTGTTTTTGGTGATCGTTCAAACCATGCTAGAGTCCGAAAGGCGGTCCCAAAAACTCTGACTCCAGGGCGACTGGGTCGATTGACCTTGTAACCCACTCGATATTAATAAACGATGATTTAATATAAGTTATTTCTCCTTTCAGATGATGCAGTAAAAGATCTTCAAGCTGGAGAGCACAATATAAGGTAATCTCATAGGATCAATATCAGTATGTTATAATATATATGATACTAGCTGTTTCCCTCAGCTTCGCCTGCGACAAAAAGTAGCCTATGTTTGACCACGGGTCTTCAACTATATTCATACCAAATTTCATCAAAATCCGTTCAGCGGTTTGGCCGTGAAAGCGTGACAGACAGACATATTTTCGCATTTTTAATATTACTACGAGTATGATTAATAACAAATGTTGACATAGCTGACCATAAAAAATTACTTCTTGAATACGTCATGGCATGGAGAAAAGACTCCGGTTTTCGGTTTTCAGTTTTCGAAACTTGGGGTACAACCGGCGAAACGCTAAGTTTGTAATGCTAGATTTCAAAATATACCTAAATAGGCTAAATAGATTGCTAAGCTTGAGCTGAACATCGTGGGCTGTTATCGCTGTAGATAAGAGGTTAAAATGTTATCTATGCCATAGCGTGGCTGCGTGAATCATGTTTACGATAGACGGGTGTTATGGGGCAGTGACACAACTTGTTTTAAAAAAATATTTATTTAGAGATACAAGTTTACAATACAAGAATTAGGACTTAACTGACTAAGGGTTGAAAAGGGAATCGTTTATATATGATTTAGGATAGGAGTGGGGGATGGGAATCGTACATATAATTAGTTAGCTATATTTTAATAACATTAAAATTAAACTAAATCGATTAGTAAACAATAATTAGGTAATGTATGATATATACTTAGCAAATAGGTATCTTATTAGATAATGAGGTTGGGCATCATAACACATCCCCCCTTAGAACAAAGATTGCGCCTTTTTGGCCAAACTTTGTATGGATTCTGGAGTTCTGGAATCTTCGTCTTCATCTTCTGAGATACAAGATGATTGAATTCCATTGAGAGACGACATCGGTATCTCCACGTGTTGTCGACGGCGCGAGCTGTCGAAGCAATTGTTGAAAATCTGGATACATCCGGTTCCAGGATCGTGTCTTGAATTCCATCTTGCTATCTTGAATGGACAGTGACAGCAACATTTGTAAATCATGTATGCAATCATCAATGCACCGATCGATACGCTCGCTAGGCTCATTTTGTTGGAATGTTTTTGTATGAAAGAATTTTCATTTTCTTGAATTTTCTTGGCTTGAAGATTGATGTCTTTTTGTATTGAGTTTAGGGAGTCTAACTCGATATTGTTGAATTTTATGGGGATGAGTTGGTCTTCATTTAGTTTTAACTTTTCTTGGATACAATCCGGTTCGATTTTCGTCATAATGATAGGATGACTGAGGTTTGAAGTTCGGTCATCATCAGCTGATAAGGTGATGAATGCGGTGTAAAGCTTGCAGCTTGGATTGATGCGGAGTATTCCAGTGCCTGAAATCTCGCCGTGTTCAACATTTTCTTTGCATTCTTCGGTGACTGGAGTTTTTCCGTGAACGATGAATAGCCATCTGTTATTTTTCAAGGCTTAAAATGTGTTGATCTCTGCAACGAAGGTTGAAATTTCGCAGATTTTCAGAGGCTTCTGTTCTTGAGATGTGAGTATTGCCATTTCGCAGATTGGTCTTGCGTTATTGTTGTATATTGGGAGGTTCTTGCAAACTCTGGCGTCTGGTGCGACGGTCTTGCAATCATCAAGGGTACCCGCGGTGGTGTATTGTTGTCTTGTAGGGTTTGTGGCTAGGTAAGTTTGCTCAGGGAGAATGGCTGAATATATCGAAGAATCGGGATGTTTAATAGGGACAGGATAAAGGCGATATAATGTAAATTTATCGGATTGGATAAGAGGAAACTCTAATATATATATTAGTTTATTTATGTAAGTGTAGGAGGTAATGGAAGCTGATTCTAAGATTCTGTGCATGTTATCTAGGGATATAGGGGCAACTAAGGTTTTGTTTAGCCTAACATGGGCTGTTTTAAGTAATTCCTTGTAAAGACCAACCGAAGATATAATAGAAGGGTGGATAGCACCTGATTTAATGAATAGAATGCTAGTGATGACGTCATTGATTTCTTGTTCTAATGACATCACTGATTCAAGAATTTGTACTGAAATCGATGTAATTTCCTCCATTAGAGTTAGATTGAAAATGAATCTGTTTGTATCATTGAAATATGTATTGATTTTGTTCATATTTTCATTAAGCACGAGTTCATCGTAAGAAATTTGCAGGATAGTCTCATTGAAATTTTTGATAGTAGAAGAGAAGTTGTTGCTTCAAGATGTCGTTATTAGATAGTTGTTGTTTTTCTAAGAGGTTAATGTATTCGTCGCAGTGTTTTGCGTCTTTTGAATCTGGTGTTCCAATTAACCATTTCAGAACTGAGCTTAGACCATCTAACAATTCGCGTTTAGATCGCCTGGATTTAGAACTAGTATGATAATCAAGCTCTTCGAGTCTAGAGTCTACTTTGTCGATGTTAGTTTTTATGAAAGAGCTGGTAGTGACTACGCTTGGTAAATAAGGGTTATTTTTAATAAGGGTGTTGTATTAATGAGATGTTTTAAGGAATCTCGGGATATGAACAAGGGTTCTAGATTTCTATAAACGAGTAATTTCCACGAGCTTTCGGATATGAGAATATGGCCTTGGTTTTACAAGAATAATCCGGAATGAGATGGTAAGGGTTGGATTTCGAATCCATTGGCTATGATTGTGGCGCACTTGAAACTACAGGTGTTATATTTGATTTAGTACTTTTATTTTTACAGAATTTCTTGCAAAATTTATATATTTTGTATATTATTATACACAGTACGCCTTTTAGAATAGAGTAAACTATAAAACTGATATATGGATTAGTCATAGCAACATTAAATTCATTGATTATACTAGAGTTAGTAGATTTTGATTGAAGATCGGGGTGTGCCACAGTTTGTTGCGACCACCTGGAATATAGAAATAGGAATAAAATAGAGATTTTTAAGAGGCTTTGGTTATATTATTAATAGAATAATTGATATAATTAATATTAATGATTTACAATAGTGATGGTGTTGGGTCATGACATGGTCGAAGGCGATTCGCATGCACTAGGTGATTTCTACCTGATTTGCGAATTACGTAATTTTCATTAAATCCTACTCTGCTAATTACGTAGGGACCTTCCCATTTTTGATCTAAATTGTTAGGATTAGGAACTTTTAGCATAACCTTATCTCCTACATTGTATTGGGCTAGGTTTTTAATGCGACTATCATATCTTTCTTTAGCTTTTTCTTTCATGTGTTCTAGATTGCGTTTGGCTATTTCGCGAGAGGTTTTCAGTCTTTCATTAAGATCTCTAAGGTAATCGTTGGTAGTATAGTCATTTTGTTCTTTCATGGAATACAAGGATTTTGGTTTGTAACCGAAGAGTAGTTCGTGTGGAGTGAAACCAGTGGATTGATTAACTCATGTGTTATGACACATGATCGCGAATGGAATTATTTGATCCCAATCAGGTTTACTACGCTTATGATACATTCGTATATGATCGCGAAGAGTTGCATGGAAACGTTCTAAGGAACCATTGGTTTGTGGATGGTACGCAGTATTCACGGTATGATTACAGCCTAATAATTTCATAAGTTGTTTGGTAATGCTGTTTACAAATTCAGTACCTTGGTCCGAATGGAAACGCTTAGGAACTCCAAAGTGTTGGCAGAAAGTGAGTAGAGCCTTAGCTACGGTCGTAGCTTGTTTGTCTAGAATAGGATATGCTTGTACAAAACGAGTTAGGTCGTCTTGTAATGTTAGGATGTACTTGTTGGAGTCATTGGTAACTTCAGAGTATGATACTAAGTCGATGGTGACTCTTTCAAAAGGTTCTGTAGAAAATGAGGTTATTACCATAGGAGCCTTAAAGGTGCTTCTTTGAATTTTATTACAGGCGCCCATGCGCTAGTGACAGTGGTAAACAATAAATTTAATATCACTTGCGTAAATACTAATAAAAATAATTATCAAATGAACATTCCTACAATAGAAGCAATTCCATTCGAACCCCAATTAATAAACGAGCAGTCTGTCGGAGTTAATCACTTAAATAATAACATAAGCCCTACTGATAGGCAAAATCAAGTCCTAAATCTTATCAGACGAGACCATTTAAATGACGAGGAGTCCGAATCACTTAATCAAATCATATCAGAATATTCTGATATATTCTATATCGAGGGAGATCCCTTAACGTTTTCTAATCATACACAAAATTCCTACTACGTCGAATATTCCTATTCATACTAAAACCTATCGATTCCCGCAAATTCATGAAACTGAAGTCAAGACTCAGGTGAAGAAGATGCTAGATCAAGACATAATTCAACCTAGCTCTTCCCCGTGGAGTAGTCCTATTTAGGTAGCCCCTAAGAAGCTGGATGCATCTGGAAAACAAAAATGGCGTCTAGTTATCGACTATCGTAAATTAAACGATGTCACAATAGGAGACAGTTACCCACTTCCTAATATCACAGATATCCTGGATAAGTTAGGACACTCACAATATTTCACCACTCTAGACCTAGCTTCAGGATTTCATCAACTGTAAGTCGAACCAGAAGATATTCCCAAAACGGCCTTTAGTACACCTTACGGACATTATGAATACAAAAGGATGCCTTTTGGCCTCAAGAACGCCCCTGCTACCTTCCAACGCGTAATAGATTCAGTACTATGTGGACTGCAAGGTGAAAGATGCTTTGTCTACCTGGACGACATCGTCGTATTTGCATCTAGCCTTCAAGAAAACCAACAAAAGCTCGATGAAGTCTTCTCGAGACTTAGAAAGTACCAACTTAAAGTCCAATCCGACAAATGTGAATTCCTCAGACGCGAAGTAGCTTATTTAGGACATATAATTTCCAAAGAAGGCGTCAAACCTAATCCTGAAAAAATCGCAGCCGTCAAAGACTTCCCAGTTCCTAAATCATGCAAAGATATCAAAGCCTTCTTAGGCCTAACTGGATATTATCGTCGATTTATTCCTAATTTCAGTAAAATTACAAAACCTCTGACGTCACTATTGAAAAAGGACGTACCTTACATATGGGGAGAATCACAACAAATGTCATTCAATGAATGTAAACAACTTCTTACGAATCCTCCAATTCTTCAATATCCTGATTTCTCTAAAGAATTCATTCTAACCACCGACGCTTCAATGCAAGCAATAGGTGCAATTCTTTCGCAAGGTGAAATTGGCAAAGATCTGCCAATTGCATATGCCTCTCGTACTCTAAATAAAGCCGAATCTATTATTCTACGATAGAGCGTGAATTACTTGCCATCGTATGGGCTGTAAAGCATTTCCGCCCTTACTTGTTTGGTCGGAAGTTTAAGATCGTGACCGATCACAAACCACTAACTTGGCTTTTCTCAATAAAAGGCCCAGGTAGTCGCTTAGTCCATTGGAGGCTCAAACTCGAAGAATTCGAATACGAAGTAATATACAAAGCTGGTAAAAATAATACCAATGCTGACGCGCTCTCACGCCCCCCGGTTCTCATCACAAATCTTATCGACTTGACTAATGACGACGAAAGTACAACTCAAGGTCCAATTTATGACCCCAACGATGATTACCTAGATATTAATTATCAATATTTCTCAGAACTGCCGTCACATAAATTAGATACTCCGAACATTCAAGAATCCCCTGATCGACTCCTTGACGACCGCCACAAAAACATTCTTGTACCCATATCGTCACAACTTTCTGATAAAAACGATCTTTTCAACGAAGCCATTTTCATGTGTTCTCAAGTGGAACCATATCTCACAAAGTCAAGAGAACTCTATGATGTCGATTTATTGGTATCAGACAAAAAACAAAATATTATTTTTGGCTGTTCAAGACCAAACCACTTCGACCCTTGGGATGCTGAAAGTTATTTCAAGACCCTTCTCAATTGCCTACAAAAACATAATTGCGAAACCCTCTATGTCCCTAATCTGAAAAATGATCCAACATGTAAAATACGTGGTAATGAACAACTCCACATCACAGCATTCTTAGGAGATATGTACAACTGTAAAATAATTATTTGTGGCAACAAAGTCAAGTATCCAACAGCTGAAGAGATCCCTAATATTCTGAAACTATTTCACGATGATCCCCTTGCAGGACATCGAGGTATTGCTGAAACTACCCGTAAAATAAGATCTGAATACTTCTGGAAAGGAATGACAGATACAATCAAAGACTATATAAATAATTGTCAAACTTGCCAGAGTAATAAAATTCAAAGAAGCACCTTTAAGGCTCCTATGGTAATAACCTCATTTTCTACAGAACCTTTTGAAAGAGTCACCATCGACTTAGTATCATACTCTGAAGTTACCAATGACTCCAACAAGTACATCCTAACATTACAAGACGACCTAACTCGTTTATACAAGCATATCCTATTCTAGACAAACAAGCTACGACCGTAGCTAAGGCTCTACTCACTTTCTGCCAACACTTTGGAGTTCCTAAGCGTTTCCATTCGGACCAAGGTACTGAATTTGTAAACAGCATTACCAAACAACTTATGAAATTATTAGGCTGTAATCATACCGTGAGTACTGCGTACCATCCACAAACCAATGGTTCCTTAGAACGTTTCCATGCAACTCTTCGCGATCATATACGAATGTATCATAAGCGTAGTAAACCTGATTGGGATCAAATAATTCCATTCGCGATCATGTGTCATAACACATGAGTTAATCAATCCACTGGTTTCACTCCACACGAACTACTCTTCGGTTACAAACCAAAATCCTTGTATTCCATGAAAGAACAAAATGACTATACTACCAACGATTACCTTAGAGATCTTAATGAAAGACTGAAAACCTCTCGCGAAATAGCCAAACGCAATCTAGAACACATGAAAGAAAAAGCTAAAGAAAGATATGATAGTCGCATTAAAAACCTAGCCCAATACAATGTAGGAGATAAGGTTATGCTAAAAGTTCCTAATCCTAACAATTTAGATCAAAAATGGGAAGGTCCCTACGTAATTAGCAGAGTAGGATTTAATGAAAATTACGTAATTCGCAAATCAGGTAGAAATCACCTAGTGCATGCGAATCGCCTTCGACCATGTCATGACCCAACACCATCACTATTGTAAATCATTAATATTAATTATATCAATTATTCTATTAATAATATAACCAAAGCCTCTTAAAAATCTCTATTTTATTCCTATTTCTATATTCCAGGTGGTCGCAACAAACTGTGGCACACCCCGATCTTCAATCAAAATCTACTAACTCTAGTATAATCAATGAATTTAATGTTGCTATGACTAATCCATATATCAGTTTTATAGTTTACTCTATTCTAAAAGGCGTACTGTGTATAATAATATACAAAATATATAAATTTTGCAAGAAATTCTGTAAAAATAAAAGTACTAAATCAAATATAACACCTGTAGTTTCAAGTGCGCCACAATCATAGCCAATGGATTCGAAATCCAACCCTTACCATCTCATTCCGGATTATTCTTGTAAAACCAAGGCCATATTCTCATATCCGAAAGCTCGTGGAAATTACTCGTTTATAGAAATCTAGAACCCTTGTTCATATCCCGAGATTCCTTAAAACATCTCATTAATACAACACCCTTATTAAAAATAACCCTTATTTACCAAGCGTAGTCACTACCAGCTCTTTCATAAAAACTAACATCGACAAAGTAGACTCTAGACTCGAAGAGCTTGATTATCATACTAGTTCTAAATCCAGGCGATCTAAACGCGAATTGTTAGATGGTCTAAGCTCAGTTCTGAAATGGTTAATTGGAACACCAGATTCAAAAGACGCAAAACACTGCGACGAATACATTAACCTCTTAGAAAAACAACAACTATCTAATAACGACATCTTGAAGCAACAACTTCTCTTCTACTATCAAAAATTTCAATGAGACTATCCTGCAAATTTCTTACGATGAACTCGTGCTTAATGAAAATATGAACAAAATCAATACATATTTCAATGATACAAACAGATTCATTTTCAATCTAACTCTAATGGAGGAAATTACATCGATTTCAGTACAAATTCTTGAATCAGTGATGTCATTAGAACAAGAAATCAATGACGTCATCACTAGCATTCTATTCATTAAATCAGGTGCTATCCACCCTTCTATTATATCTTCGGTTGATCTTTACAAGGAATTACTTAAAACAGCCCATGTTAGGCTAAACAAAAACTTAGTTGCCCCTATATCCCTAGATAACATGCACAGAATCTTAGAATCAGCTTCCATTACCTCCTACACTTACATGAATAAACTAATATATATATTAGAGTTTCCTCTTGTCCAATCCGATAAATTTACATTATATCGCCTTTATCCTGACCCTATTAAACATCCCGATTCTTCGATATATTCAACCATTCTCCCTGAGCAAACTTACCTAGCCACAAACCCTACAAGACAACAATACACCACCGCGGGTACCCTTGATGATTGCAAGACCGTCGCACCAGACGCCAGAGTTTGCAAGAACCTCCCAATATACAACAATAACGCAAGACCAATCTGCGAAATGGCAATACTCACGTCTCAAGAACAGAAGCCTCTAAAAATCTGCGAAATTTCAACCTTCGTTGCAGAGATCAACACATTTTAAGCCTTGAAAAATAACAGATGGCTATTCATCGTTCACGGAAAAACTCCAGTCACCGAAGAATGCAAAGAAAATGTTGAACACGGCGAGATTTCAGGCACTGGAATACTCCGCATCAATCCAAGCTGCAAGCTTTACACCGCATTCATCACCTTATCAGCTGATGATGACCGAACTTCAAACCTCAGTCATCCTATCATTATGACGAAAATCGAACCTGATTGTATCCAAGAAAAGTTAAAACTAAATGAAGACCAACTCATCCCCATAAAATTCAACAATATCGAGTTAGACTCCCTAAAATCAATACAAAAAGACATCAATCTTCAAGCCAAGAAAATTCAAGAAAATGAAAATTCTTTCATACAAAAACATTCCAACAAAATGAGCCTAGCGAGCGTATCGATCGGTGCATTGATGATTGCATACATGATTTACAAATGTTGCTGTCACTGTCCATTCAAGATAGCAAGATGGAATTCAAGACACGATCCTGGAACCGGATGTATCCAGATTTTCAACAATTGCTTCGACAGCTCGCGCCGTCGACAACACGTCGAGATACCGATGTCGTCTCTCAATGGAACTCAATTATTTTGTATCTCAGAAGATGAAGACGAAGATTCCAGAACTCCAGAATCCATACAAAGTTTGGCCAAAAAGGCGCAATCTTTGTTCTAAAGGGGGAGGTGTTATGATGCCCAACCTCATTATCTAATAAGATACCTATTTGCTAAGTCTATATCATACATTACCTAATTATTGTTTACTAATCGATTTAGTTATATTCTTTAATCTTATTAAAATATAGTTAACTAATTATATGTACGATTCCCATCCCCCACTCCTATCCTAAATCATATGTAAACGATTCCCTTTTCAACCCTTAGTCAGTTAAGTCCTAATTCTTGTATTGTAAACTTGTATCTCTAAATAAATATATTTTTTAAAACAAGTTTTGTCACTGCCCCATAACAAATTTGTTCGGAGCATTATACCAATGTCTGAAGATAGGCCATTGACAAATACGTTCAGTGCCGTCTCTTCCGCGCAAGCGAGCCTACCAATTAAAGTGTTATCTGAAATTTCTATGTTTAGCTTTTCAATTATTTTACTACGGCATAAATCTACTCTGTGAAAATATTCTGTAATAGATTCATTTGGTTTTTGGAACATCGATTGCAATTCAAGATTAAGGTGACTTAATGTTTTAGTATTGGAAAATTTATTAATTAAAAATTCTCTGAGACTTTCCCACGTTTTGAATTTTCTACAGTGAATATCGGCTGCACCTAAACCGGTGATTTTAGCAAATACTAGTAAAAAGGGAATTTGATCTTCTGTTGATAACTCGAATGCGGAATTACATGATCTTATGTACCTATACACTTCTTGTGGATTAGATGTATCAAAGGTGGGAATAAGCCTGATTAATTGATTTAAGATGTTTGAATTTAAATCATTTTGCACAGGGACCTCAAATTTAAGTGGGATAGACATGTTTGTAAATAATACAAGAGAAATGAAATGGAATGAGAGAAAAATCAGGATTTAGGAGTTGGATTTGTAGGAAATAGTAATATAGGAATAGGAGTTTGAGCAAACAAGTTGAGCCACTTACCACAACAATAAAACGGGGATCTGCATTTGGTCCGGCGAAACTTCTTCAAAAGCCTTCGGCTACCACGCGACGTTCTTCTCTGGGCGATATTTTTCCACTTGGAAATACGAAGCGCGTTTCGTTTCGACTTACTCGGAGCACTCGCGAGAATCTTACCCAAGACTGCGCCAAATTTGTTATGGGGCAGTGACAAAACTTGTTTAAAAAAAATATTTATTTAGAGATACAAGTTTACAATACAAGAATTAGGACTTAACTGACTAAGGGTTGAAAAGGGAATCGTTTATATATGATTTAGGATAGGAGTGGGGGATGGGAATCGTACATACATAGGGCGCACTGTAAGTTTCCGGAACTGGCCACTTACATAAACAATATTTAAAAATTTATTGCAACATTTGAAAATAGAACTCTTTGGCTGTAGAATGCAGTTTGTTTCATCTGACTGTCTTTTGTTTTTACCTTGTGGCGCCATTTAAAAAATTGTGTGTCTGCATCAACATGGATTTAACTCGGGAAAATTTTCGTAGTATGATTTTCTACGATTTTAAGTGTAATTTGACAGCTCAACAGAGCATCGCTCGGCTTGAAACAGCTTTTGGCAATGAAGCACCATGCAAGACAACTGTTTATAGCTGGTTTGCAGAATTCAAGCGTGGTCGTATCAATCTCAGTGACGAATCTCGCGATGGTCGGCCGTCCACCGCTGTGACCAACAAAAACATCAATGCTGTGCGCCGTATGATTGAAACAGACAGGCATGTGACCTACCATGAAATTCGCGCATCCTTAGAAATAGGCATGAGTCAAATACAATTAATCCTACACAAACATTTGGGTGTGAGAAAGCTGTGCTCGCGGTGGATCCCACACAACTTGACCGAGGCTCAAAAAACGGACCGCGTCACTTGGTGCAGTGCCATGCTTACCAGATTCAACGAAGGTGCGTCAAATTTGGTGTGGGACATAGTAACAGGTGACGAAACATGGATTTATTGCTACGATCCCAAAACAAAGCAGCAATCGAGCGTATGGGTCTTTCAAGATGAGCCGAAACCAACCAAAGTGGCGCGCGTGAAAAGTGCATCTAAGCGGATGATTGCTTCTTTTTTAAATAAAACTGGACACGTGGCTACTGTTGCTTTAGAGAATCGTCGTACAGTGAATAGTGACTGGTACACGACCATTTGTTTGCCGGAAGTTATTGACGAACTCCGTAAAAATAACCGTAAACGCCGTATCATCCTGCACCACGACAATGCTAGTTCTCACACGGCCAGACAGACAAACGACTTTTTGAAGGCGAAAAATGTAGAACTCATGAGTCATCCTGCATACAGTCCCGACCTGGCACCTTGTGACTTTTTTCTGTTCCCAAAAATTAAGAACCAATTACGCGGTCAACGATTTTCATCATCAGAAGAGGCTGTCGAGGAGTATGAAAAACACGTTTCAGAGGTCACCACAGAGGAGTGGCACAAAAGTTTTCAAAACTGGTTTCATCGAATGAAAAAGTGCATAGACGCCAAGGGAGATTATTTTGAAAAACAATAAATTAATTTTGTACCTTTAATAGTATTTTTTCATATTCATTCCGGAAACTTATAGTGCGCCCCACGTATAATTAGTTAGCTATATTTTAATAACATTAAGATTAAACTAAATCGATTAGTAAACAATAATTAGGTAATGTATGATATATACTTAGCAAATAGGTATGTTATTAGATAATGAGGTTGGGCATCATAACACGGGGTTCAGCAACTCAGACGGTGGCTTGGAACATGATGGGGAGGTGTTTTGAATAAGCTCGTATATATGTAATGATTGAACGTGTCATGAAATGCAACCAATCTAATAAGATTGGTCGCCGTTAGTGACATTTTTGTCTTGAGCTCTTTCGTGCTTTGGAAGGCAAGGTTATCCATAGATGACAGTCATTAAACTGTGTCAGATGCCTTTAGGCAGCTTGCCACTGGCACTCCTTGGGTCATGTTTCTGTCGATCAGGTTTCCTTGGGTTACAGAGGTCAGAGGGCGTTCCGTTGCAGTAAATAATCTAGGCCCATGATTAAAAGCGTACTCTAAGCTCTGTTTGTTTTGAGCCAAATATTTATCTCATTTCTATATTTATCAGCTAAGAAAGACAAGAGCTATTTCCAATATCAGTTTTGAAAAGCGAACTCAACCTTTGACTCCGCAGAATATAATTAGCCTGTCACACCACTCACCACTAAGCCATTGGGGTTATCTTAATGTTAAAAGAGAAAAACAACGGAAGATAATATTATATTTAAATATGTTTTTGTATTCTGGTTATTTATAATCAATTATAATTGATCGTTTTACTTATAAGTTTGTTATGAAAAAGTTGTTTGTATACACAGTCAAATATAAGAAAATAATACAAAATTTCTTCTCTTGAGTGGGTATTTCAATAACTTTATTACTTAGCAAAATAAAAGTACTGTTGTAGGCGACGCGAATGGATTAATTTGAAATAGGTGCTGTAATATCATTGTACTTATTGTTTGGTTTGAATTAATAAACGTTTTTTGTTGTGAAATGGTCATGCGTGCCCGCTGTTCCCGCCGCGCGTCGTCGGGTGGTGCGCCCCCCGCACCGCTAAAATCAGTCGCTATCTACTAACTGCGAGTACGCACGCCATTTTGCAGCTACAGAATTTCCAAACTTATCGCCTTCTCATTTCCACCGCCTACAACTGTACTTACATGATAAATTAAATAAACTTTTGATACACTTTGTAAGAGTTATTACCTACTTGATTGAGTTAATACATTTAGCAAATAGGCCAATTAAGTATTTTCATAATCGCCGCATGCAACATCTGCTGTTTACAACGTGGCCTGAAATCTTATCATTTATTTCTCAGAATTATTGACCCAGAGTGTTATTTTTGAAAAATGTCACGCAAAGTAGGTGAGTCTAATAATTTTTTGTTCGATATCGAATGATTTTCGTTCGATATCTCCTTCGCTATTTTTGTTTTTTTTTTGCCCGGTCTCCTGTAGGATTTAGGATTTTGGGGCGGCTAACGACAGATAAGTCAACGATTCCACGTGCTGGAGGGCAACCGCTATAAAATAAGTTAAAATGTATTTTCAGATAACAAAAAGCAACATCCTTGTATTATTATGCATGGATGGATTAATATTAGTTACAGAATTCTCACATTAAGTAAGTAATGAACAAAATAAAAATAAAATCTATTTCTGAAATTATATTATTGAGTGGGTTACAAAAATTAACGTACACCAAAATTATTTATAAGTAACACTCGTATATAAAAGTTTATTAAGTATAATATTTTTTTTTCGGGCCACATCATAAATAATAGCAAAAAAGTCGACTATGATTGCGAGGCGTCCGTCACGCTATACAAACAAAAAGTTACACGAAAGAAATGTTAAAAGTAATAGTTGAGTAAAATTTTGCAAAAAAAAACGAACGTCAATCAATCACAATCAATACATAGTATTAGCACACTATTATATAGTGCTAACGTACAGAACGGACACTCACACCCTCCCACCCGAAACAGCATACCGCACCGAGCCAAGCAGATTTAGGGTAAACATCGAGAGCAAAACAATGCAAGGATGACGCTTCGGCCGCGCGGCCGCTGCGACGAATATGACGCAGATACGGTAAATAACCAACTGTACGAGCAACACACACAATAACGTAAACGGTCAACGATGCCTTGCATTGTTTTGCTCTCGATTTTTACCCTAGATCTGCGCGGTGAGGTGCGGTATCTGTTTCGGGTGGGAGGGTGTGAGTGTCCGTTCTGTACGTTAGTACTGTTAATTATAGGCTACTTGACTATATTCATACTTGGTTAATATTGTTATACTAAACAAAATATACACTAAAAAGTAACCGATTCTGAAAACAACAACAAAATTGGTTGTTAATTATGGCAGTAATTCGATTTTAAAGTTTTCTCTAGAAGAAAAGTGGGAGCGTGGTGGGGACGTCTTGCTATCTCTTTTGTACGCACGAAACCGAGTGGCAGTGACGTCACAGCGCACACAGTGCATCCTTTTCTTGTTTTTTTGACAGTTTCCCCTTCCACCGAATATCAAAGGCGTATAACTTATTTATTTTTGAACGGATTACAAAAATTCTTTCATAATTCTGTTTCTGGAAATAAAAATATTGATATGAAAGAAAAAATAAAAATTAGTAGAATATCCAATTCTGTGCTTATTATCTTTTAGTTATGGTTCAATGGTTGTTATTTTATAAGTTCATTTCATACTAGTCCACAGAGTTTAGTCGCAGAATGTCCAATTCGCAAAATGTCCAGCGGTCGCAAAATGTCCAATTCGCAAAATGTCCAGTTCGCAAAATGTCCAAATCGCAAAATGTCCAAATCGCAAAATGTCCAGCGTTCGCAGAATGTGCAATATTCATCAACTTTGATCAACCAAACCCTGACCACATATCACCTATCACCAAACATCATCAACATGGATTTAAATGATTCAAGGTGTTGTTTTATCACTGCGGCAACTTAATCCTTGACATTGAAATTTCAATTTTGATAAGAGGGCAATCAACCTACCATAATCATAATAGTTGCTAAGATAGTAACAATATTTAACAATAATGTGTTTTTGCTTAAGACTATTAAGATATGAGGGGAAAGAAATTGTGTTTTTACCCGACTGCGGCCAAAAAAGGAAGGTTATGTGTTTCACCTGTATATGTTATGTACTTATGTCTGTCTGTCTTATCTCTCGTATGTCTTTGTTTTCTCGAAGCAAAAATAGCACAGTATCTGTGAAAAATAGGCTTTATTTTATTAATACTAAAAACAAACAAATCGCCATTTTATATCTCGAGCTTCTCCGTGCTTCGGAAGACATGTTCCCGTTTATTATCGATAGATGGCAGTCATTAGGCTGTGTCAGATGCTAGGCATTTAAAATCTGACGGTATTGGCCACTAACACACCTCGGGTCACCTGTTGGTCTGGTTTCCCTGTAAAAAATGTTTACGGACCCCACACGACAGTCGCTCCATTGTGTGTGATAACCAGTACCGCCAGTTTGGTTAGGACATTGCAGGCTTGGATCAGCTGATCCATGGCAAGTGAAGCAGTTAATCCCAGCTGCCATTTGGTGACCGTTAAAGGAACCACGTCAGGGTTCGAATTACTCTGACATTAGGGTGTACAGGGTCGATTGACCATTATAACCATGGAGCAATTACAAAGATGAGATGCCGTTTGAAATGGCGCAGTGATGTGATCATTGGCGCCTCGCCGCTCGTAAAAGTGGGCGGAGCTTGTCATTGCTCGTGCTCCATGGTTGGAGCCACGGCCGAAACCAAGCACCCCGCACGTCTGCCTTCCGCCCCGTGTAGCCTCACAAATACTTTCTTACAAAACGCTTATTACGGCATCTCCTCTTTGTAATTGCTCCATGATTATAACCCACTCGAAATGAATTTAGAACATAAAATTAAGCGCGCAAAATACCTTCATACTTCCGACGTTTCAACCGTGTTACAACACAATTCCGATGGAAGTATGGAGCTGTGGAAATGCTAAGCCAGTAGTTCCGTGACCACGGCCGTGGTAACACGGTTGAAACGTCGGAAGTATGAAGGTATTTTGTGTTCTAAATGAATGAATTATCATCAAATAATATTTACCGTAGCCGGCTAAAAATAAAATCAAGCTATCTCATACAAATATGTTAATTAAATAATATAAATATATTTAAGTAATTTTAATATTGCATCATAAATAACTTAGGCGCCATGCCATGCAGTGTCTTCGTGGTCTGAATAATTAATCTAATAGGCTGCTTGACTGTATTCATACTTGGGCAATATTTCCATACGAAACACTAAAAATAACCGATTCCGAAAACAACAACAAAAATTGGTTGTTATTTATGGCAGTAATTGGATTTTAAAGTTATCTCAAGAAGAAACGTGAGAGCGTGGCGGGGACGTCTAGTTATCTCTTTTGTACGCACGAAACCGTGTGGCAGTGACGTCACTGCACACACAGTGCATCCTTTTCTTGTTTTTTGACAGTTTCTCCTTTCACCGAATTTCAAAGGCTTATTTATTTAAGAACGGATTTTATAAAATCTTTCTGCTTTCAGCTTCTGGTAGTTAAATGTTTGATATGAATGATAAAAATAAATTGAGTAGAATACCCAATTATGATATCCATACTTCCATACTAATATTATAAATGTCTGTCCTTCTGTCTGTCTGTTACGCTTTCACGGCCAAACCGCTGAACGGATTTTGTTGAAATTTGGTATGAATATAGTTGAAGACCCGGGGTCAAACATAGGCTACTTTTTGACGCAGACGGAGCTGCGGGAAACAGCTAGTTATAATATATATCTAAGATTATGAGGGTCGATATTGTGTGTCACGTATAAGAGTAATGTTTATATATAAATAAACAACACACATTGAATTGAAACATGTATTCTGTTATCTGTACAAATAACCTCCCTTTTACCCGACTGCGGCGTGGTCAAAAAAGGAGGGGTATGTGTTCGACATGGAGCCATATTGATTTCTTATATTTTCGCGATTGTTACACATTATATTTAACTATTTAAGTTTTAATACGGTTTTAATCTTATATCGGTATTTACACCCAACGTTTCAAACACTTTACAGCGTTCGTGAAAATTTCGAATGAAAATTGTTAGAATCACCAATTATGAGGAATGAAAATCTTTCACTGATTTCGCGCGAGTCACACGTTTAAAAATCTGGCTTCTGCATTGATGTATAGGTACGTTAAGGGTTCTATGTGTTCTATATTGACATGTATGTATTTATTTTATTGTACTACAAGTAAAAATACAATTGGCGGACTTAATGCTAAAAGCATTATCTCCCAGTCAACCATCAGTCAATCAACAGTCAGAAAACGGCTGAACCAATTTTGATACATGATACGTCGTTAGATTCGTCTTTATTGCGCGCGTATCACTGGGTAGTTCAAATTGGTAAAAAAGCAAAATGGCGGATGTTTGGCGCCAAAAGGTGCACTTTAATTTTTTTTTCTTCTAAACCTATCGAGTTTGGTATCAAAATAGGCGGTTTTTAAATCTTAATCAACTAATAGGTATGTTTAAAAATATTTTGGGATGCGAAAATCCGAAATTCAATGTCGTAAACTAAAGTTGGGTACATTTTAGCGCTTGTTATCTAAATATTTTCGTATCTGACAACCCAAAGTCTAGACATCGTATGATGATATGATATGAACAAAAAATAATTAGACATACATATTGGTTATCAGATATTTTATCTATTTTACTAAGTGGGATATATCATCTAATATAAGTGAAAATTAATTATTCCCGTATGAATGAATGAATGAATGAACACTTTATTGCACCATTTAGAAACAAAAGAAACACATAGTTAAATCCAATACAACAATAGTATAGAGACAGTTTCCGCGGACACGGCTACCCAATCTTTTCCAGTGGTTGTCAACTGTGGAGCGTTTCGTAACAATATATAAACTAATAGCAATAAAATGCGATAAAAATAGATTACCTCACCTGATGTTGAGACCACTCATGCAATATATGAGTATCAATAAGATAAGTCCGGTCGTTGTCGCGTCACTTTATAATAAACAAACAAACAAAATGGCCGACATTTTTATGTCAACCACGCCTTAGTGACGTCTGACTTGACGCTTGCAATGCTTTTAATTGTTTTCCGGTTGTATTGAAGCAAATGACAGTGATTTTTACTCTGTTTTTTGAATATTTGCTGTTATAGCGGCAACAAAAATACATCATCTGTGAAAATTTCAACTGTCTAACTACTGCACTTGAAAACCGAATACATCCGCCATTTTGTTTTCGAATATTTTCGAATTCCGTTCCCTACTTTTTTTTTTCATTTTTTTGGGCCCGTGAATGAATGAATCATCATCCTAGCGTGTATTCCTAGTTGCGTTGTCAGCTTACGCTTCAGAGACTAGAGTACGCTACAGTCCTAGAATTTGCGGAACTGGTTATTACAATGAAGCGACTGCCGTCTGACCCCCGTAATCACTTTTAACAGGGAAACCAGACCAACAGCAACATGATCCGAGGCGTGTTAGTGGCCAACACTGTCAGAATTTTTCAGGCCGCACTAAGACATCTAACACAGCCTCACGACTGCTATCTATCGACAGCAACCGGTACCAACGGCTTAACGTGCCTTCCGTAGCACGGAGGAGCTCAAGATAGAAAATGCCACTAATTGACGACCAATCCCACAGTGTTCACGTCACGCCATTCGCTACGGATACGCGGGTCGCGCTCGACTAACGAGCTCCTCTCGTGAATGAATGAATGAATGAACTTTATCATTCAGTGCACATTTACGTCATGATTCTTAACGACTTACACGCTCTTGCAATAAAATAAATATTGCAAGAATATAATAATAAATAACTACATTTTATAGGACAAAGGATAAGTAGTTCGACACTTTGCTCGTTTCAAAAAGTTACGCATACTTACTTTGACAGGTATCTACATAATAGAACTTTGTAAATTACAATACAAGACAGCAAATTGTGGGAAACAAACATACAAACACGCTTTATGGGACATTTTTGGGTATTCTACTAATTTATATTTTTTCTTTCATATCAATATTTTTATTTCCAGGAACAGAATTATGAAATATTTTTTGTGATCCGTTCAAAAATAAATAAGTTATAAGCCTTTGAAATTCGGTGGTAGGGGAAACTGTCAAAAAAACAAGAAAAGGATGCACTGCGTGAGCTGTGACGTCACTGGCACTCGGTTTCGCGCGTACAAAAGGGATAGCAAGACGTCCCCATCACTCTCCCACTTTTCTTTAAGAGAAAACTTTAAAATCGAATTACAGCCTTAATTAACAACCAATTTTGTTGTTGTTTTCAGAATCGGTTACTTTTTAGTGTATATTTTGTTTAGTATAACAATATTAACCAAGTATGAATACAGTCAAGTAGCCAATAGTAGGCTTCAGCTCTATGGTTCCAGCCCATTTGTAATGCCTATAAAAAACAATAAAATACCTGCTGAGATAAAGTCAGAAGAAAAATACAAGATTTTTGTAAATAAATTAAAGGAATATCTGCTTGACAAATGTTATTATAACCTAGAAGAATTTTTTGAGGAAACTGATTGATAAAAATTAACTATTGACATTTTATTTATTTTATAAATGTTCTAGGTATGATTTGTGTGAATTGTGTGACATTATAATAATGCTTTGAACCTATTTGCTAGTGTGCCTAAATGTGATGATGATAGATTAAATACTAACATTAATTGTAATCGCCGATTCAAATATTGACATTTGTAATTTCATGACATGCATGCTCTAATAATAATTCCTGTCGTACACAAAATTTTTTGCATGCTCATTAAATTAAACTATTTTAATACGGTTTTTATCGCGTTTATTACTTATTTATTTACACCTGACGTTTCAAACACTTTTCAGCGTTCATGGTCGCAGGCAGACTAAGTTAACATTTGTCTTTGATGTCATAAGATTACAAACTACCGCCTGAAATTTTTATTAGAGATTATTTATACCACATAGAGACAATAAACGAATTGAATATAACCTAGAGCTAGGGTTGCCAGGTCGCCAAACCTAATAGCCGGACAGACCAGCCAGTTTGGCCGGACACCCTACATTGTTGAGGATTTTGTGTCTCTTAAAGTTTTTCTGATTATTACCATAAATATTGTTAAATTAAATAAAATATAAAACGCCTAACAAAAGCCGGACAAGCTGGACACCGTTTATTTTGGCCGGACACGCAATCAAAAAGCCTAACTATGTCCGGCTTTATCCGGAGGCCTGGCAAAGCTAGCTAGAGCCCTGTTTTTGAAATCTCTCCCCGAAAAACAGTCGAGTCGAATGGTTTTCGTTTGATCAAAATAAATTGATATTGAATTATTTTCATTCGACATAATTGGTCAATCGAACAATTTTGCCTTTGTATACTTTTCGAAAATTGCATCCTTGTCAAATCCTCCTGTCATGTCCTAATATTATAAAAGATAAAGATTAAATGCCTTTATTGTTTGAATTTAGGTACAAGTAAGATGTCAATAAAAATAACAATAAACTCCAAATTCTGCCATTCCAGGCGTACAATAAATTATGAGTCCAATGAATGGGAGTGAATCCCCGTGCTAAAGCTATATTTATTTATATTCCATAAACTCTTGTATACTATAAAAACATTTATCAATCAATAATTGTAACAAAAGTGAGTTTGTATGTTTGTTTGTTCTCTCTTCACGCTTCATCTACTGAACCAATCTTCATGAAATTTTGCATACACATCGAAAAGACTACTGAGAAAAAACAGGCTGCTTTTTATCCAGGGAAAAAGTACTGTTCCCGTGGGATTTATATAAGTACGCTTGCGAAACCGAGGGCAGCTAGTTGCACTTAGCAAAATGTTTTTTTTTTTAAGTTTTTTTTTCTTCATGGTTACCAATCACGTCATCAGCTGGTTCAGATGCCAGGGTACGCATGGTCATGGCCCTATAAATGGTGGCACTGATTATTAGAATGGATTTATTGCAGTGAATGCAACTGTCGTCGTCGTCTGACTTTTGTTGCACCTTAAACAAACGGTCACCCATCATTTCTCTAGGCAGTGCTATATAACCTTCATTATCATCGATTCCCACACATAACAACAACAATTTCGGGTGAAATTTCTACACCAGATATCTAGCCACGTGCCGATCACGCTGGCCGCATGTGTGCCTAATGTGACATCATCTTGAGAAAAATGCGGATAATCTCATATTTTTCTGATAAAAAATATATGTCGATAAAGTGTTTATTTGAAAAAAAGTTATGTGATATTGTATTCTGAAAGTTTTTTCTTTTTTTATACAATACAATATAACTTTATTGCCCACATCTGGGAAATCACAAAACTGAAATATAGAGTTGTGTCATGTAATCTTTTTTACCCGACTGCGACAGAAGGGAGGGATTTTTATGTCCTCTCCCTGCTATTACCTAACCGGCTTTTTTAACGTATGATGTATTTTTAGATCAAACCGATTTTGTGTAAGCACGTTTAATGCCAATAAATAATTTAATAGGCTAGTTTCCTAAAAAATATTTATTTAGTCCGTCAGTTAGATAATCAAAAAATATTGGAGACGTATTTTTTCTTTTGAAAATTAAACAAAGAATGGTAAAGATATGGCGCGTTAAAGTTCCGTGTGACGTCACAGTGTGCTACACTTTTTCGCAATATGTGACGTCACGAGCTCCCACTCCTAAACTTCGATGCGCTATATCTTTATAATTTATCGCTCAATTGACAAAAGAAAAAATACGTCACTAATATATTTTGATTCCCTAAATTCCGGACTAGTTTTAATGTTAGTCTTTTGACCCTGGATTATTCTTTAACGACCACAAAACTAACGGCTTAACGTGCCTTCCGAAGCACGGAATCATCTTTGTTATCAGACAATCAGGTGATTCAAGCCTGCAATGTCCTAACCAAACTGGAAACAACTAAATGTATGCTTCCCGTGGGAATCGAACCCACGACCTCGGGGTCTAAGGCTAACGCGAATGCAGTTTAAAATACGGACAAGTCATTTATTATTTTTACATTATTCTATAAAAGTTGCCTATGATTGATCCCAGGTCTTCAACTTTAATGATACCTTTCATCAAAATCCGTTCAGCGGTTTGGCCGTGAAATCATAACAGACAGACAGACAGATACACTTTTTTTACTTATAATATTAGTATGGATGGATATGGAGTTTTTATTTTTTATCATTGAAACTGTATTTGAGAAATTGATCAGTAAAATGTATTTATATGCTTAATTAAAAAATATTCATTAGTGTAATGATGATATACACATAATTATTGCAATATTTATCTCGAGGTCATGTGTCTGGTGTTAATAATATACGGGGTCAAAGTTAAAGATAACACTTTCTTCCGCTAATATGATTTCCTCAGTAATTTGCACTTCCACAAATATTTTCCTCTTGAGAAACTCCTTTAATTTAATAGAACATAAACAAGACGTGCAATGATTACATTAAATATTTGAAACCTTAGGGCCGTCCAATGAAGTTTTTTTCAAAATCCTGGCCCCCAAACTTGTCGACGCCGCTGGTGACAAGAGGCACATTTCTCGCGCAGGGGATAGCAATCGCCATCCAGCGCGGGAATGCTGCCGGACTTCTTGGCACTATGCCGCAATGACAAGCATTAGATTTTAATTAGTTTTTATTCAGGTTTTTTTTTGTTTAAATTAAATTATGTTTTTATAATTAAAGATATGTCGAAATAAGAGTATATTGTAATTAAATAAAAGACACTTGAAAAATAAAAAACTTATAGGTATCTAAACATTATATTTTAATAAAAATACTTGAAACCTCAAAATATTTCAATTTGAACTGTTTTAATATGGTTTTTTTGTCGCGTTTATTAATTATTTAAGTACATTACGTCTAGAGATGGGCGCCTTCCCGGAAATTTTCCCATTTATTCCCAAAATTTTTAAAAATTCCCGGGTATACATGGGAATTAATTATTTTTTCCCTTTTCTTCCCCTTGCATTTCATTTTTTCCCTCTTGAATTTCTTCCCGCTGCCCATCTCTAATTACGTCTAATGTTTCAAACTACCTGCGTCAAGTGTTACAAGACATTTGTCTGTAATGTCATACAAACAAAACTACTGCGTATAGTAATCTTTAATATTTAATACTTTGCGTAACAATCGTGAACCTATCCATCCATACTTCCTCCTAATCTATCCATACTTCTATACTAATATTATAAATGCGAAAGTCTGTCTGCTAGCTTTCACGGCCAAACCGCTGAACGGATTTTGATGACATTTGGCATGAATATAGTTGAAGACCCGGGGTCAAACATAGGCTACTTTTTGACGCAGGCGGAGCTGCGGGAAACAGCTAGTACTAAAAGACACACCATAATCGAAACTAGGTAAGGTTAATTTTGTCATCTTTTTTTAATGTGTTTCCCAAACTGTCTATTACACAGACAGTGCACAGGACTAAACTTTATTTATTTATTTAACCTTCATTGTACAAATTACAATTTGTGAAGCACAATAGGCGGACTTAATGCTAAGAGCATTATCTAACTTTAACTAGTCATCCTTAGCTTTTTTCTCGGGTTTTTACCAATAGGATAATGTACCATGCGACCATCAGATGGCAGCCGGGGACCAACGACATAATGTGCCTTCCGAAGCACACAATCAGGTGATTCAAGCCTGCAATGTCCTAACCAATCTGCAAACAAAATTACTTGCTTATATTTTGATATTGTTTGTTCGAAAATATATATTTACATACATAGATATTTTGGTTAAAGACATAGATAAACAATGATAATTTTTATCGTAAGTAAACTCATAAATGCAAAAGAAATGAAACGTTAGTGCCCGGAACATAGAGTTTAAATTACGCTTAATTACAATTTCGAGCAACTTTGTTTACTATCGGGGAATATTCCAGAAATGGTATAAATAATTGTAGGGATTCCATATTAGCCTGTGACAAAATAATTATTAACATTCCCTTACTCCAATAATATCAAATTAAAAGTAAAATGCATATTAATAATATAACTTAGCCCCCATTAGGAAAAATATAGATAAGAATTATGAGTGTTTAAGAGACGAAAAAAATACATCAAATCCAAATAGTAGAACTCTTGAAAAATAGAGATTGATAGTTAAATCCGCTTCGGAGTTTTACGTCAAAGTAGTAAAATGTCAAGCTGTCTAGATCGCGGAATGTCAAGATCGTTAAATGACCAGGTTGTACAATGTCAAAATCTAGAAATGGCCAGGTAGTAAAATGTCAAGGTCGTTAAATGTCCAGGTAGTAAAATGTCAAGGTGTCGCGAGAGTGATGAGCGTGGAGGGAGTGAGAGAGATCTGTGAAAGGACGCGAGAAACAGGCATGATGATATGCGTCATCATCAGCTCAGCCACAAGACGTCCACCGCTTAATATATGCCTCTCTCATGGGTCTCCAATCTGACTGATCTAAAGCGGCTTGCATCCAGCGTCTTCCTGATATGCACATATTTATATTATTTTATATTTCAATCGGCCCATGACCACGATATTATTATACATGTACACCGTGGACAGATTGTGAGGCAATAAAAAACTGATCTTTACAATCCAATTACGTTATGCAACTTTAAATGTAAACGTACCAATCACGTTATGCAACTGAACAATGAAAACTGAACTTTGTAAACCTATCACATCAAGCAACTTACGAATGAACAGACACGCATATAGCCACACTAGACTATGTAATTGGTCACCAATTCAGAGAATGAACCTCATTGCTTGACATGTGACGATGTTATCCTATTTACATTAGGAGAGTCACGTGTGTGATCAATCTATTTGTACACAATGCACTCGATTATCAGATAATTAAATGGTTAATGTTTGCTTGTTTACAGCATTAACAAGTGTAATTAAATGTGTATTTTATTAACATTTTACACAACATTTTTAGAATATTACATTGCTTAATATTACTCGGTCATTTTTTTCTGTGGACGAAAATTTTGTCAATTGTGTTAACCCGTAAATGGGTTTGAATTTGAACTTTTTAAGTTCATCTCATAAAGTATAGTCGAGATATCCCGTGACCGGAATCGCTTCTTTACGCATAATTTGTTTTGTCATAACGTACTTAGGCATAAAATATTTTGTAATAATTCTTAGGCATTTGTCATACTGGTAATTTTGGCATAATTAACTTTTAGGTTAATTTGCTTTGGCATAATGTTAATTTGCATAATCTCCGAAGGCATATTGACTTTAAAACTAATAGTATTTAGGCATAATATAGGGATTACAGAAACAAAATTAAAATTAGTATGTATAATATTAGGTAGGATAGTAGCGAAGTATGGATTTATGCAATATGGTATGGTGCGGCGGGGGTGGGAAAAAGAAGGGCGAGAAAGTTCAAAATTGTAAAAACAATGTGATACATCTATTTAAACTCGTTGTTAAAATTTTCACTTTGAAATTTTGCACAAAATATTTTTTTAAGAATCAAAAGTCGATTGGAATGTCCATACTGAAAATATAAAGTTACTAAAAATAAATTATAATCGATGAACATATAAAAATAAAGAAACTTTCATTTGGGAACTATTAACATAAACGCAATATTTAAGGTAGTTGTCGAACAAATTCAGTCTGACCCTTGTAAACTTAGGCGTGACGTCATCGTTTTAGTCAGTTCGTAGTGAGTTTCACTTCTTCATATCTCAGTTAGTTAAAGTTTTATCAAAGTGTTTGTACCGATCAATCAATCAATCAACTTTATTGCATATTATGGGTGTACAATGATGTTATATATAGCAATTACAAGATCTTAGACCACAAACAGCCGTACGGCATGCAACATGTTTGTCCTATTGGACAGCATTTCGGAACTTGTCAGTAAGGAACACTTTTACACTGTAGTATGCTTTTTCAACCAACCATTTAAATATTTTTTCTTTGAAAAAGGCGTGATGGTATGTATGTATTTATGTATGTTTTAGTTATTTTTAATTTAGTCTTAAGTTATAATTAATTATACGTGATACATAAAAAAAAAAATTTAACTACATATCGTTTGCTTTGTATTTACAAAACTAGATCGCAGGATGTTTGTGTAACTTGAGTGTCTATTTAAGCTTCAATCACCAAAATGTGTTTTAGACAAACTAAAAATCCTTTGCAGTTGCAGGACCTTTTCATGTTTTCATTGGAATGTTTCCTTTAAAAACATACCACAAACATTGAAAATGTCATCAAAGTGCAGTAAAATTCCGAAATGAAATCGTAAACACAATAACGCAAAAATAGCGCATTTGACCCAAATCCAACGAGTCAACAAACTTTTATCCCTTTTTCAAACGTGATCATTGTCACCATACATTTTACTTGGCGCTGCGCCTGCGCACTTATATAAACGCAGAGCGCCAGTGGCCGCGTTTAGATCGATTTCAATTGTAACATTGATCACACGTATTCCTTCACAGATGTGCGCGGCGATCGACATGCTCGCGTCGGAACAGTTGTTTTACGGACACAGCCCTCCGGCCGGTTTCCTCACAGACTATACACCACCTGTCAGAAGACCAACGAAGTTGACATCGAGGGGCTATTCAGCGCCATGTTTTGCGAGCTTAAAACCAGTGCAGTTAACGCTTAAGACAGCGCCGAGATCGTGTTTGAGAATGCCGACGGAGAACAAAAAGAAGAAAGTTGTTTTCGCTGACGACAGAGGTTTTGCTTTAGAACAAGTGAAGTTTATGACCGAACCGTCGCATATTCCACCTTTTTGGGCGCTGAAAGTTGTCGGAAGCCCGCCCCAGGAGAGGAAACCGCCACCTCAGCCAGTAGTAGACTTGTGGGAGACAAGATTCGTCCAACCGGCATCGGATTACGTGGAATTCCGTAGAAGGATAACAGAAGAATGTGTTGCGTTGGAGAATGTTATAGTGAAACAAAACGAATGTGCTGTAGATGGGACGGTGAAAGTGAAAAATTTGGATTTTTGCAAAGAAGTTTTCATTCGAACGAGTTCGGACGGCTGGGCGTCTTCCGAAGACGCGTACTGTGCTTTTATCGAATCCGGACCGGCTGCGAAAAACGGCACTTCGTTGTATGATACATTTGGTTTTCGATTGCAGTTGCCTATTCATTCGCGGAGGTTAGACTTTTGTGTGTGTTTCCGCTGCGAAGGGAAGGAATTTTGGGATAATAATAACGGCAGTAATTACACAATAGAAAAATCTTCAGTCAGAAACGTGCCAGCCGTGTCCTGCGCGAGGATTAAGTATGGAAATTCTTGGATAGCAAGATCTGATGGTAACGGAATAACGCCATATTGGTGAATGAACGGAATGCTTCAATTGGTTTCGAATTTGGAACTGTGCAGTGAAAGTGATGTGCCTTTTTCTCGAGGATTTAAAAACGTCTTTTGATATTTTTTTGGTAAGTCTCGATGCATAGAACGATGTGGTGATGTGGAATTTCAAAATTCCTTTGAGACGATATTAATGTTGAATAAGAAATAGCCAAATTTTGATATAATTTTGAGTTAATTTTAATGTAATATAGAATTGTTTTCAATTCATAATAAAATAATTGAAATTTGTTGCCAAATGATATAATTATTTAAAAGCTGTTCCTGAAAAGACCAGCAATACTTTTTGTTAAATAACTATAATTTTATTAATATCAACTGTTTATTAAATATGTTAATTCCTCAATATTGGGAATTATTATTGATTATAAGAGATCGGTTAAAAAATACCCATATTATTTTCTTACGTCGATTTCAGTTCCGGGGTGCTATTTTTGAAAAGTGTGACTCATACAAAATCGGCGAGAATGATTTTCGTTCGTTATAGAATGTTTCTTGTCCGATATCGAACGTTATTTATTCGACATAAGAGTCTATTTCAAGAATAGGGCTTCCGCTCAGCCGTTTAACTTGAAAATTTTAGTCAAAACCAGATATTCAATAGGTTCCATAAAATAGTCATCTCATAGATTAATAATTGGTCTCGCGCGCGCTCGACTAGACTGATACCGTCTGCGTACTATACAAAAGCGGCAACAAAAACTCAGTCGCGCCGCAACCGATAAGTGAGTTGGACGTCGAGATAAATTTAAAATTTTAGTTTAAAACCAGAAGCAAAATGCCAGTTTGCGTATATTCAAACTATGTAAGAATAATAGTACAAGATATAACTCTTTCTCGTTTCGTCTTTGCACATTGTCTTACACACTACAATATAAAGTTGCCGCATTCTGGAAACTGTCGAGCGCGCGCGAGACTATATAGAATAATCTAAGTGTCATCTATTGATTACATCTAAGTTTCCATCTTCAATTAAAATAGCTGTTTAAAATAGCTTGTTTCATCCTTAACATGATTATAGTGCTTATAACATATCCCAATAATAGGGCTGTCAAATCCAAAAAAATTTTTTTACAAGCTGACAGATAGTTTAAAAGGTTTTAAAACAAATAAAACAAAGATACTGTTTTTGCCCGACTGCGACAGGAGGGTTATATTTTTCGAGAGTATTTATGTATTTAAAATTGTTTGGCACGCTCTACAGCCTGAACGGCTCCATAGATTTTAGCTTGAGAGGTCTCATTAGATTCGTATTTACTGTGTGAGTGACACTGGATACATCATAATAAAAAAAAACAATATGGCGGTTTTTTCATTCCCAAATTGCCCAGAAACGCAGTCGGGTGTTTTTGTTTTTTTTTTTAAATTAATAATTTAGTTATCTTGTTGTATAAATAAATAAATATACAGGGACCAATCATACAGATTGAGTTGGCCCAAAGTATGTTCGATACTTGTGTTATGGAATAGGTACTATTGTTCTTATGTATGAAAAACAAACAAATAAAATATACAGATCTGGATACTATGTGAATTAATTAAATACAAGTTAAAATTCATAAGTTAAATAAGTTTTCTAAAACAATACATAGTACAATAAATAAATAAATACATTTATTTAATTTAATTTTACAAAAATTATTACATCGTAAATTTTCAATAATAATATATTATTTATCCACAACTAGCAATACTTTAATTCATATAAATTTTAACCATGGTTGACAATCAATTTTAATAGGCTACTTGACTGCATTCATACTTGGGCAATATTTGCATACGAAACAATATGTACTTACACTAAAAAGTAACCGATTCTGAAAACAAAACAAAATTGGTTGTTAATTAAGGCAGTAATTGGATAAAGTTTTTTCAAGAAGAAAAGTTGGAGCGTGGTGATGACGTCTTGCTATATCTTTTGTACGCACACAACCAAGTGGCAGTGAGGTCACTGCACACACAGTGCATCCTTTTCTTGTTTTTTGACAGTTTCCCCTTTCACCGAATTATAACTTGCAAAGAACGGATTTAAAAAAATCTTTCTGTTTTCAGTTTCTAGTAGTAAAATGTGTCATATGAATGATAAAAATAAATTGGGTAGAATACTTAATTCAGGAGATAGGTATTATCGAAAAAATATGTACTTATATTAAACCTGCATCTCTTTTAAAGTTGTTTCTCATTTTTCTTTCTCGTACCATTATACACATACATGTCACTATATTAAATTTCCCTAATACTTTGTCATTTCTATTGCCCGGTGATTCGCCATATTTAAGTCTTCCATAGTACAAGAGCCGAGACTTTATTAACCAGAGATAGACAAGCAAACATTCAATAAAAATAATCCTAAAACAAAGCGTCCGAAAATACCTAACAAACATTATTCTTAAAATAATTGCAGAGGCGTGGCGTAAATTTAATTGACGCAATGCTACTGCGCCATGATCAAATTCTATATTTGAAAATTTTATATCCCCACCCTCTAGTAATTTTTGACAGGTTGCCAAAATTTCAAGACGTCTAGTCAAGGTCATAGAACGCGTATTGAAGTCGTAAATAATGACGTCACATGCGATTTAAAAGGTTACCGACCTTTCTAAAGCAGAAATCTTGAATACCTACATTGTTCAAAGTCTAATTGGAAAATAATATTCAAGTGATGTTTTTCATATAAAGGAAATAAATATAAATAAAATGATGATGAAATGATATATTTCATAGCAACAAAAGCAAGTAATTTTATTTTATCCAGCAGTACACATCGGTTTAGAAAAAATAAGAAACAATAAAAAAATTGAAAACAAAAAAAAATAAATTTATATTAAGTACCTATTTACAATTTTTATGAAATATTGAAACTAAATATTGTACTCGCAAAAGCAGGATCAGCTTGTGAAATGTAAATAGTTATAGAAATAAACTTATTTTTGAATCCAACTAATTAACCTATCAACAGTAGGTACATTGTAACAGACATAACAACGAACTGTTTATGTTAATTTATCAGGCAGATCTTGCGTGAATGTCATCATATTGTATAATGACATTGAATATTTATTACATGAATCATTTCAATAGTCAATTTACTTACCTAAATGAATGAAAATATTGGGTTAGTCTTACTCGTCACCACCCGCGTTTCCTAAGGGAAATCCCATTCGGGGTTTTTAGGAAAAACCCATTCGTCCCCAGTGAGGACATATGGGAGGTATTTAAAAAAAAAACCCATTCGTCCCCAGTGGGGACAACGCTGGTGTGGCAAACAAGTGGCAAAACATTTAAATTGTATTGTAAATTCTTATTTTTTAATATATTTTAACTTATATTATAATTATATTATAATGTTTTTTCGGTTGTTCGCACTGATATTATATTCAATAAATAAAAAAATTATCGTTGGTCGTAGAATAACGTGGAAATTTAAATTATGCATCACAATAATTTAGGAAGGAACTTTTGTTAACATAGTTTGAATTAGTATCCACTACTATCCAAATGTATAATATTTGTAAATGGTATAATAAAGATTTTATCTATCTGTCTATTGCAATAAATAGTAGTTGAAATCTTATTATTTCTAATGTTTTCGCGATTGTTACAAAATTAAACTATTTCAACACGGTTTTTATCGCGTTTATTGTTTGAAATCTTATGTCAAAACGAAAAAACTTATGTAATGATGAAATATATTAAATATACGAAATATATATTACATCATTACATAAGTTTTTTTTTAATTTTTAAAAATTACTCTGGTGTGACAATGTTTGTGACAACCCTAGAAACTAGAATGCATTTCCAATGCAAAATTGAATACTATTTTTGAAAAGTGTGACTCGCGCATAATCGGTGAGTCGACTAATTTTTGTTCAATATTGAATGATTTTCGACGAGGGCTTTCTACGGCAAACGTCAAAAATTATAAAATGGCACCTCTATTCTGTCAACTGAATTGGAAATTATGTAAAAGGAGTGCCACACATATTTAGGGTTTCAGTAAAATGTATTACCAAATCGATGCAAAATATTTACTAAATTAAATAATAATTTTATTTACCTTGTAAAGAATATACTATGCATTCATAATCAGAAAGTTTTTTTGTAATCATGTAGTTGTAAAAAATAATAATATTTAAATAAAAAAAATGTCATTTGTCAAAAAAAATATTGCATTGCCGAATAAAATGTATGATGACACTTCTTATAATTCTTAAAAAATGTGGATTGAGTTCCTTGACTGGTCGTTTTAATACATCACTTTTTATAGTGCCACTATTTCTAGTCATTATATTATGTAGATCATTTTAGAATTTCATTTAAACGTAAAAGCAATTTTTGATTCATATTTTTTCAAAAATCGTTGTCTGATACTTGGTGTTCCTATGAGATTTAAATAAAAATTTGGAAAATCATTTCGGTAAATCTGTTTAGTTTTACCGATATATTTTTTCTTCCCATCACAAATAAATAGTTCAAATATGGCGGGAAATTATATTGTCGTAATTTTGAAGCTCGTCTTTTGATGGAATGATATAATGAAAAAAAATATATATATTCAATAAAATAATAATATGTGTATTATGTTGTGTTCTAATTCGTTTTGACATTTTATTTGCCGCCATATTAAATAAAATCCGTCATTTATTAGTATTTAATTCAAATGTTGCCGTCGACCGTAAAAGGGACATAAACGAAATATTATGTTCTCGAGATTAAATAAGATGAAATAGCATCCATGGGACGAAAAAGACTGAATTAGTTTTTGTTAGTAATGTACGAGTCCCTATAAATGCTTAATATAACGAAAGATACATATTTCAAATTGTATTTTTAATATTAATAATATACCTATTTTGAATTCAGTGATGTTTGAAATGACCCAGTAAAATTTATAATGCTCAACGGTTTTATATAAGAGTAGCTCAATAGTCAAAAATATATATTTAATTTTTTTGATATTTAATGTAAGATTATATTATGTGTATTATGTTCCTTATTATATTTAAACTCAAGAAATACACATTAATTATTTATTAAGTTTAAATATGATATTATATATATCATATTTAAACTTAATAAGGTGCGTTTTTTAAATATTAAAATTTTAATAATGTTAATAAATGTATATATTTGACTGTTGATATTTAAGAATTTATAATTAATTAGAGATCAGACATGCATACTACATTTTTGTTTTTCACCAAAAATGTCAAGTAATGTATATTGTTAATTAAAGATTATTTTATGTTCCATTAAAAGATATGATGTATGTTAGTAATTTATTGGGCAGTGAACGAATTATATATAATTTATTTTTAAGTTGTAAATAGGGATTCTAATTTAGAAGGGGTTTTTAATGAAAGAACTGATATGTAAATTTACAATAAATGAAAATAATGAATGACAGCGCCCGCATACTATCTTTATAAAAAAAAATAATAAAAAATAATTAAATAATACATTTTTGTTTTATTTTGGATAGCATGATTAGGTATTGATTTTTTCAATCAATTTTATCTTGAAGCAAAATACGACATTTATTTATGTATTTTTATACGACATGGTACTTTTGTATAGGTATGCCTTATGAGGGCAATCGATTATATGTATCTAACATATTCTCAAAAAAAGTCTCAAAAAAATCATTACGTACATATTGATGAAGTACATACTTTCTAATCATTGTAGCCTTACAACACAACATGTAACGCAATTATGTCGAAAACAAACAAGTTGAAAGTAAAAAAAAATTCAGAGAAATGGATAAAAAAAGAACTAATTTTTATGTCCGAATTTTTCAGTAGATTTTTGTTAACTTAATCATCGGAAAAACTACCGGGCGTTTCGACAATTCCCATCTTCATTTTTTATAATTGTCAATAATTATTTTTAACTTAATATTTTTGTGATTTTTAATTAGTATTTTTCAGTACTTATAAAATACTAGATGTTTCCCGCAGCTCCGTCTGCATCAAAAAGTAGCCTATGTTTGACCCCGGGTTTTCAAACGATATTTATACCAAATTTCATCAAAATCCGTTCCGCAGACTTTCTTATAATTTTGATTTTGATGAATATGGAAGTATGGATTTCATAACAAGGGGAAGGATTGATTGTCACAAATATAAATAACTTGCTGTTTCCCGCAGCTCCACCTGCGGTATATAGCCTATGTTACTCAGGGTGAATGTAGCTTTCCAATGGTGAAACAATTTTTGAAATCGGCACAGTAGTTTTTGAGTTATTCATTACAAACATACACACAAAAATACAAATATTTCCTCTTTATAATATTAGTGTAGATTGATCAGCCTTCCGTCAAGACTTGTTCCCATTTACCTATCAAGGTTCTGACCTTATATTGTTTGTCATAAAATCAATATGTGATTGTGTATACTACATTCTACATGTGAGGCTTTGATACTAATGATTTACATATTGCGAGTTTCGGTATCATGAACATTAATTTTTAAACAAGGTTTTAGCTAAAAATATAAGGCAGTTTATTAAAAAAAGGAACTAAGAGTAAAATTTGAAAAATCTACGTACGTTTTTTTTCTATTCAATATGGCTTTTACTTTCGTATTTAGCCAGTAACAAGATTTTTTTTTAAATCAAGTTGTTAAGTCATGCAAGTCTAAAGTCACGACAGTAGTTAAGTGAAGTCGACTCAGAAGAGTCAGGCTAAGTGAAGTGGTAGAAAAACTACACTTAGAGTTTCCAGGAGCTTTTGGCAACAAGCAAGGAAATCACATAAATCGAACACTGTATCCCAACACTCACGCTTGTTCTTGAACACTTTGCGAATAATAATCCACCATTATTAAGCACAAATACTTAAACAAAACGTAAAAAGTCCCTACGCACGTTTGTTTTTTTAACTTTTCCCGCTTATTTTTTTTTTATAATAACTGTATGCGCACTAGAAAACACATTCATCGTACCTATGAATTTATTAAATCCCTTCCACCAAACTACGTTTATATGGAATTGATTTGCTATCTTCCTCATTTGGTCTGTGTTAGACATAGACAAAATGAGCTTAACAACTTCTACCAGTATTTCCAGCAAAATGGAAGTGAAAAAAATTCATTTTTTAGGTGTTCAAATTATTACTTTTCTCTATAACATGAAGGTTAGATTTTTCTCGAAAACTACACAGTTTTATATTAATTAAATTTTTAGCCCTGAAAGTAATAAGTACTTACTTAATTTAAATCCACCTTAAGTCCCACTAGTGATTGATTACAGCTTCTGCAGCAAAAAATGTCTAGAATCAAATGTTTAACCAAGACGGTTACCTAACGCATAAAGTAAAACTCTCAAATTCTCCTTTGCTGAACTTAGACCTTTAAATGTATAAGCTAATTATATGGGTGTATGTATGCTTATTCCATAGAACTAAAGGTAAAGATGGAAGTTAAGCAGGCATATAACAGGCTGGTTCAAGAAAATTTGACCTGAATGCATTTCGTTACCCACCTCTCTCTTTCTAACTCGTGATGTGTTAGGGTGTGAATCTGGTTTTCCATCACAGCACTTGATAACAACCCCAAAAGTTGTAAAAAATGATAAACAGTTACGTAGCAATATAATCTTTATTTTGAGGTAGATTTTTATTAAAAATGAAAAATAATTATACATGTTTTTGATATAGAAATATAAAGCCCAATTATAATAAGCAAACTGTCATTTTTAATTTACCGTATTTCTGACTAGGCAAAATTTTTGAAGTGATGGTAATACTTTGGAAAAACAGGGGTTACTGCAGGCCAAATTTTCTTGGGGTGCAGGGCAGAGAACCTCCTCGAGTGCCCGGTCCTTTGAAAGCTTTGCATTCTCACTTGATCCCAAGGATCCGGTGAGAGGGCGGGCTGACAAGGGATTCGGGACGGTGCACCATGGGTGACAGTAAATAACTCCCTGGTAGTGGTAGTCGGGGTCTTGATGACTGTCGGCCAATTTCTGCCAACAGCCCACTCCACCGCCGTCTATGATGAGACGGCGAATGGATGTGGGTCTGGGGGACGCCCGTCGCTTCCATCTTTACCTTTAGTTCCATGGTTTATTCATAAGTATGTATGTATGTATGGTTATTCTATTTAAGTATGTAGGTTTATTTAATGTATTTTCTTCATAATAATACTATATTGTACACGCTTCTACCCTTCTGATATCTAAGCATATCCTCTCCTGTCACTCGCTGGTTGACTGTAAGAGATCCCTAAGTGGGATAAGTCCGCCATTGTACTTATTGTTTTTCTATGTGTTTTGTGTATGTAAATTATTTGTTTTTACAATAAAGATATTAGAAACAAACGGTTAATTTATTTAATGGTTTTTTATGGGTGCACTTTTATGGTATATTTATTAACACTAACTTAGTTAACTTAATGTTAAAAAATGTAGATATTTGACAGTTCCATACTCACCACTCCAATGAGAAATCATCTCAAGACAAGGAAGCTTGTGATTACTAATCATACCAATGAGGTGAAGTGAGGTTGAGTCGAGTTTGAGTCAAGGTTTAAGAATATGGGTGTTAGTACCTATTTAAGTAAGGAGCTCTTGAAATTTGTTTCTGCCTCTATGACAAATGTCTATGCAAGTTAATGAACCTTGTAGATGGACTTTTGGCGGGAAGCTGTGTCGGCGCTGTATTTTTTTTTTTTAAATTTGTGTTTTTTCAGTATTTGTGCATAATAACGGTGGATTCGTAAAGCGTTCGATAACATGTGTGAGTGTTAGGAAGTGATACAGTGTTTGACTTAAGTGATTTTCATGCTTGTTGCCAAAAGCTCCTAGTAATCGCTAAGTGCAGTTTTTCTACCACTTCACTTAACCTGATTCTTCTGACTAGACTTGACTATCGACTAGACTTTTAGACTTGACTAAACCACACTGTAGGACTGAAGAAGATAGAAAAATTAAGAAGGGCTATAAAGGACTTGTATCCGTGGCCGTAAAACCCATTACTAAAAAAAAACCTTGTAGATGTGATATGAATTGGGTTTATATGCATTTATTACCTACCTTCCAAGTATGATCTAGCCACAAGCGACACGTGTAGCCGTGGGTGGTACCTATGACTACAAACCATGGAATAAAGAAACAAGAAAATGTAACTTTATTCTTTAAAATGATAAAGATAATATTTTGATCTTTTTGTTATTTTTAAATTGACGTTTTGAAGAAAATGCTGCAGTGGAGTTTGTGGCGCCGCTTCTTCTCCACTTGCGCTTTGTAAGTGGTGGTAAACTTAATATAGGTACCTAAGTATATTGAAATTGATGATTTTATTAATCTGTCTCCCCCATACCTACTTCTTTACTTTTTAAAAACTCCTTGCTTAGTGGACCCCCTGTTTACAAAAGGAGCCTCCATGCTAAAATAAACACAATCAATAATACACAACCTTTCCCCTCTTTTTGGGGTTAAGTAATATGAAATATCCTGAAATAGGTATTTACTTATTCATCATATATAAGCAATAATTTTGTGACGTTTTGAATAAAATGGTCATAGTTTCCCATACATAGTCCATTACCATACCCCATTTCAACCATAAGCAGGTGAATTTGGAAAAATATATGCTAAAATTTATTGACGATCAATGATATTATAGTTTTTCGTTTTTCAGACTTTGTCCCAATTGTTTCAGGGGTTAAATTGAATAAAATCATGATTTCGCTATTTAGATTTTATGAATCCCCATACATACTTTGGACCCGATTTTTAATAAATCCATTCTCAATGAACCCCTGGACCAAAAAAGGAGCCCACTTGCCAAAATTCATTGACAGAACAGTGATCGTTTAGTTTTTGCATTTTCAGCTTTTGCCCCCCTTTAAGGGGTGAATTTTGAAAAATCCTGAAACACGTTCAAAAGCAATAATCTTGTAAAGTTTCGAATGAATCGGACTAACTAATCTCCTTCCCCCGTACATAATTTGGACCCCCGTTTGACCCCCTTAGGGGATAAGTTTTGAGAAAAGCCTTTTTATCTGAGCACGATGTAATAACATAAAACTTCCGTCTGAATTTCACGTTTATAGCTTTTATGGTTTAGGCTGGGCGTTGATGAATCAATCACCCTTGTTCTTTAATTCAATAAATAAATAGTTTGTTTTCCTGCAAAATTTCGTAAGTCCTTTATTACTATGATTACCTAGTATCTGAGATTTCGCGTGTTTTATTATTAATGAATGAATGAATGAACACCTTAGAGCACCATTTACATACTAGAATAAAAACACATTCAATAATTGTGGATGATGATGACTTTTCGCTTTTAAAATGATACAAATAAAGTAAAATAGCAAATTATTCGAACCTGTGCGTGCACCCTGCTGGTGTCAGAGATTTTCGGACCCGCCTTTCGGCCTCTGACGAGGTTCATTAAGCTACAATGGCAGCCAGGACCAACGGCTTAGTACGTTGCTTTGGAACCTACCTAGGTGTACCTACTCCATATTTTCTTAAATCTTCGATCAACCACGTGATAGGGTCACGTTGCTCTTATCAGTCAAGGGTTATCAGTAATCATGATAACTGTTGTCCTTTCGGCCTCTGACGTGGTTACTTTAACGACCACCAGGTGGCAGTCGGTACCAACAGCTTTAAGTGCCTTCCGAAGCACGGAATCATCATTATTATCAGACAATCAGGTGATTCAAGCCTGCAATGTCCTAACCAAACTGGAAACAACTAAACAAAGTATGCTTTTTATGGGAATCGAACCCGTAGGCTAACTAAATAATAAAATTGTTTGTGGGTTGCAATAATTAAAAGTTATCACAGTAAAATAAATTTATTCCGTCATAAAATATAAAATGTCTGACAATGCGTGAAAACTGTACTTTTTAATATTTGCATTAAATAATTATTAGACATGCTATTTATTACAAAACAATAAATAAATACTACGAGATCTTTAACACTTTGCTGTTAACACAAATAACTACATATATAGATATTTCTATTTTCATATATTTTCTTGATCAAGCGTTATTCTGACTTTTGTTTATAATATATAATATTAATGATAGTAGGTTTGTTAACAATATTTTACTGAATTCAAAATTCAATATAATAGTTTTTCTGATCAATGTGTGATATAAAATATATAATAAATGTTTTTTTATATATCTTGTAAATTATTTTCTAAGTAGGTAAATAAATGTATGTACATAATTTGAAATCTGTATAATTAGTTTGTTGTAAATATCTATAGTACTTAATTGTGATTTTTGCATAATTTATAATAATATTTTTAGTGACAATTCTTTTCTATTAAGAACAAAATATTACATGTGTACATCAAATGTAATTATTAATATTTTTAAAATAAATAATTATGAATTAATCTATAAATGATATTTACAATTAAAATCTAATTTAGTATTGAAGCTATGTATTTGCTAATAAAATTACGAAAATTAGGCAATACTATTACAAAATCAGTACAACATAATTATTGCAAAACGATATTTTTTCGTATCTACTAACAAAAACAATTTAATTATAATTTAAAACTGGTAACTAACTATATGTTTAAAATGTCACAAAAATAAATGTAGTAGTCCATTGTCAAAATAACTGATATATAAATACCTAAAAATATTATCAGAAAGTTATTGACAAATTCACCTCTGTTATTGCATAAGTGAAAAGCATGATTTTTTATAATAATATATCATTATTATATGATATACACGCGGTACCCCATCCGCTGGCACGCGCGGTCAATGTTGCTTAACCCGTGAGGTGTTAATTATCACTTGTAGGTTATCAGTAATGTGATACAATAAAGTAATTATTTGGTTAATTACGAAACTATATATATATATATTTAAGATTTTTTTTATTGACCCAGATCTCAGATGATATGATTTTGTTTGTGTAAATTATTTCGAAATATTATCAGAGTAAAATGATTTCTAAGTATCTTGTGTTACTAACTTAGTGATAAGGCCATGGAGCAATTACAAAGAGGAGATGCCGTATTAAGCGTTTTGTAAGAAAGTATTTGTGAGGCAACACGGGGCGGAAGGCAGACGTGCGGGGTGCTTGGTTTCGGCCGTGGCTCCAACCATGGAGCACGAGCAATGACAAGCTCCGCCCACTTTTGTGAGCGGCGAGGCGCCAATGATCACATCACTGCGCCATTTCAAACGGCATCTCTTAGTAATTGCTCCATGGTTAAGGCCTGTTATTGTTACAAACATCTCTTATGGATCCAGTTAGTTTGAAATAACTGATTTATTTATTATTAAATAAGTATAATGAAGTACCCGCTTTAAATAATTCCTACTATAAATCGTAATTAAAACATACATTTAAAAATAATTGTGTTGCTTTTGAGGCACACTAACACGCAGTTGCAACCAATTTTTACACAATTTAATGTAGTTTTGTATGAAAAAGAACATTCTCCGGTTTCATCATCATCATCCTAGCGTGTATTCCTAGTTGCGTCGTCAGCACGCTTCGGAGCCTAGGGTACGCTGTAAGTCATGCTCCTAGATTTGGCGGAACTGGTAATTACAACTGCCGTCTGACCTCCGTAACCCTTTTTACAGGGAAAAGACCAACAGGAACATGACCTAAGGCATGTGAGTGGCCAACACTGTCAAAATTTTTCAAGCTGCCCTAAGGCATCTGACACAGCCAAATTTTTTCATACATATATTATATTAGTGCACTTTGAACTAAGTACATTAAGGTTGTTTCCATATAATTTTTGCGCTAATTAGTCTTGAAAAAGATTTCATTTAATATAAATAGGTACTTACAATAAATATATGACAATCTCACTATTTTTTGTAGCCGCAAGTGATCGACTTTAATAATTTAAATTAATAGCAACGATTAGAAATTTAAGATTTTTTTTTTTACATTTTATCATGAAAAAATGTAATATTACTTAAATATATATTCTATTTTTTATAATTGCTTACTACATTTCAACTAAATATTTATATAGATTGAACTAGTGATAAACTACCAATAATTCTTTATACACATTTGGTTTATATACAGTATTTAAATTAAATAAATATGCTTTCATTATATTTATTGATATATTTTTCAATTGCACTCGCCCGTACTACTAGACCATTCACTAGGCTACTTGCCACATATTAATTAGTAGAAAAAAAATGATTTTACAAAATCACCTTCATTATTAAATATACAAAAATAATTTATTGAATTCAGTCACATTTTCAGTCCATGACGCATCTCCTGTCCTTTCCTGGGTGCCTGCCACCTGCACTCTCAGTGATCTCTATGAAGCCACCGACAATGCCTTGTCTGTGGTGGAGTTTTGCTCCTCTGAAGTTTGGTAACAACCAGAGTCGACTCGCAAAGAAGAAGTGACATTTTTAATAGTGATTAAAACCAGTACTCCAGAACGGAGGAATTATATGAAAACTATGTACCTAAGATATGAATATAAAATATTATGAATCAGTACAAAAAAAGAATACTATTAAATAGATGTATATTATTTGGTAACAAAACTAAAATAAAAATTTAAAGCTACTTAGTCTTAAAATAACATTTTAATAGTTACATTACTTAAAAATAAAAATAATATAATGAAAATTTTTTTATTAACATTAAATAAATAGAATAAATAATTCATACTTTTTATTAAAATTTAATTAATAGGATTTCTCAAGGGCCGGCAATGCGCAAGTGATGGTTTTGGTGTCCATGGGCTACGGTGACCACTTACCATCAGGTGGGTCGTATGCCTATTTGCCTACTTAATTGTATAAAAAAGAAAAAATTCTGGTTTATGGACTTAAAAAACACTTCAATCTAAACTGAAATATTTTTTATTTAAAACATCTGTAAAGATTTATAATGGGACTTTTGGCGGGAAGCTGTGAAGAGCAGTATTGCTGCTGTATTTAATTTTCCAAAATTTGTATTATTTTTTTGAGTGTTTGTGCATTAAAATGATCGATAATTATTCGCAGTGTTCGATAATAAGCGTGAGTGTTAGAAAGTGATACAGTGTTTGATTTATGTGATTTTCTTGCTTATCGCCAAAAGCTCCTGGAAATCGCTAAGTGCAGTTTTTCTACCACTTAGCTTAATACTTCTGACTCAACTTGACTTCACTTGACTTAACTAATGACTTGAGTTTAGACTTGTTTGACTAAACAACACTAGGTTCATGAAACAACTTTATTTAATAATTTTAACTTGTTACTGGCTAAATACGAAAGTAAGAGCCATATATAAACAAAAAAAAAACACATCTTCAAAAATTTCATATTTGAAATGTAAAATACACACATATATAATAATAATTAACCAACAAAACAAAAAAAAGTCTGTTAAAGCGTAAATAACAATCCTAATTCCAAAGTACTAATTTTAATCCCATTTCAAATAATTGAATTATCATTTTTATTAATTGCATCCACATTTTCTACATTAGAATTTCTATCCAAATCATTGTCCTCTTGTAGATCTTCAACGTCATCTAAGCTAGCTTGTCCTGCTTTTAGATCCTTCTCATTCAAACCTTCAGAATCAACAGGCCTCCGTAATTTATCAGCATTTTCTTCCAAACTCTCATCAATAATTTCCAATCTTGATTTAGAGAAGAACTTGTGAAGCGATTCCAATTTATCTAACGCCCTCTCATTTTTTTCCGAACTGGTTGTCAAGGACGTGTCCTCAGTCATACAAGCCGAATCTATTCGCTTAGAAATATCTGAAATGGAATCAGAAATTTCTGTAGTTGAAGTCGATCTATCTATTCTTATAACTTTAGGCTTTATTATCATACTTGGAGGTAAATCTGGGATACAGCGTAGATCTATCAGACTTATTGAAGAGCGCTTTAAACTCTGACTGATATCGAATTCGTCAGAACTATCGTCGTCATCTTCAAGTTGATCTTGGATTTTCGTTTCTATATAATTAATTAATTCTTCGGCACATTGTCTTATGTAGTACAATTTATCTTCTTCAGATAATTTTCTAGATGATGGTTCATCTTCTTCCAAAATGTCTGATAACTCGACGCTGTATGGTAACTGTATGAATTGTAATATCGGAGGTTTAGTATACGAATTGAAATTTTCAATGTCTTCTTGATCAGTCATTATATCATCTTCTAGTCTATAAAATTCATAAATTTTAAAGATCGCTTCGTTAAAAATGCTTTCTAAATCTTGCTTAACATTGCTAAGATCGACAACCGTTTCGGAAATACGTCTGCTACCCGGAGACTTTTCAGATCTAAAATCATCTCCTCTATCAATAACTGTGTCTTGAGTTTGTGTTAAAGTCGAATCAGATTTTGTTTTACTCATATCGCTAAAAGTTTCCAATTTACTTATCGTCACATCTGATTTCGACTTTTCAGACAAAGATGGCGTTACAGACATAGATTTCGTGGGCTCTTTTAATGCTTTCTGTCCGTAATTTTCCATATATTTCAAAAGCATTTCAACCAATGTTTCATTACCCTCTTCGATAGGCGTTTCGTCTATATAAGACAGATCTTTTACATTAATATTAGATTCAGATAAACTAATTCCTTTGTTAATTGGTTCTGTATTAATTTCTATAACTGGTTTTTCTATCCATTTGCGATCTTCGGGACCAAACAGAAATTCCATTAGCGTGATCTTTTTATCTTCCTTATTACCTACTTCCTCATCTTTATCCATACAGCCAGTAGACGCTAAAAACTCAATCAATGTTTCCATTTTTTGTTCTAACTCAGTATTAACTTTAGCAGGCACATATGTATCTAATTTATTATCGGTAGGACTAGGTTCGCTTCTGAAACAACTACCACCGCTACCTTTGCGCTCTTCCTTTTGACTTTTAACTATAGTGAAGAAGAAATCTATCAAATTAGCTATTCTTCTCTCATTTTCATCTTCTCCGTCGTCAGTTAAATCTGATTCCTCTTTGACTAGCGGACATCTTTTAGGTGTTTCATCGAATCTTCTTAATACAGTTTCTTGGACGACCTGTAGTAGGTCTCTTGCAAGTCTTATTGGTGATTTGGTGTCTGGAATGGGTTCGTAGGTACCTGAAAATTGGAAGATAAGTTTAACTTAACTAATTTCTTTTGTTCATTCTTCATCCTAGCGTGTTTTCCTAGTTGCGTCGTCAGCTTACGCTTCGGAACCTAGGGTACGCAATCATGGTCCTAAATTTGATAGTACTGGTTATTACATTGATTTTCTTTCCTTTTTTACTTAATTAAAATAAATCATCAATTTAGGTCCAAAAAGTGAAAAGTACCGGCCAGAAATAAGTATTTTTATGAAAATTTAATGTTTTTACTGAATGCCTGGTGTTTCCTTATTCATATCTATTATATTTTCGAAAAACTCCCGATACCAACTGCAAGGTCGATTGACCATGTAATCGACTTGACATGATAATGATGATTTAATTAACTATTTTTTTGGTGGCACTTGTTATTACAATGAAGCGACTGCCGTCTGACCTCGGTAATTTTTTTTACAGGGAAACAGTGTTTTGAATATGTGTGTTTTTTATTAAATTCATTTGCAGGGGCTTCCGGTTTTCCTGTAAAAAAGGTTACGGAAATCAGACGGCAGTCGCTCCAACCAACCCAACTCAACACCATGACTTACAGCGTACCCTAGGCTTCGTAGCGTAAACTGGAGTGCTATTTTTGAAAAGTGTGACTCACGAACTCTTAACGAAGGTTTTTTGTGCTACATATATACAACACTAGCTGTTTCCCGCAGCTCCACCTGCGGTATATAGCCTATGTTACTCAGGGTGAATGTAGCTTTCCAATGGTGAAAGAATTTTTGAAATCGGCACAGTAGTTTCTGAGTTTATTCATTACAAACATACACACAAAAATACAAATCTTTCCTCTTTATAATATTAGTGTAGAAGATGTAGATATGATATTTTAAAAATAGGGCCCCTGGCGACGCAACAAGGAGATAATAATCGATTCACCTGCAGGGGCCGATCTTCGTCTATCCCGGTCCAGTCGTATAAAGTCCCATAATGAGCCCAATTCTGATGATAACGACGCTCGGTGTGTGGCCAGTCGCGAGCCCAGGCGACGGAACACCTGTTATTAATGAATGAATGAATGAATGAACACTTTATTGCACCATTAACATACAAAGAATAAGTGGTCAAGTGCGTGTCGAGCTATTTATTTATTAAAACTTTACTGTACCACAAGTAAAAATACAATTGGCGGACTTAACGCTAAAAGCATTCTCTTCCAGTCAACCATTAGGAAAAACAGAGAAAATACAAAGCGGCGCTTCGTGTGATATTACAGAAAAAAAGAACCCTACAGCTAAATAAACATACATAGATTTACAGATATATTTAAAGATTTCAATGCAGAGAAATTGTGATTCTGGTTTATAAGTTAGAGAAAATTCATTAGATGAGCTTGAACCATTTACTTGAAGGCAAATTTTGTTGAGGTATTTTTAATGTCATTAGGCAAAGCATTTCACAGCCGTAAGCTTTATCACGTCTATGGAGTTATGTCACGCGCAAGGTATGGTTTCGTAGTAACCCAAATAATAAAGAAGCCCAAACGATACCGTATAGGGATAATGCAAGGAGGAGAAGTAGACAATATAGATAGATCATGGCCTAACAGTTTTTAAAATTTTCCGATGAAATTATTATTACCCGCCACACTCAGGATCGCCAAGCCCGAAGTTTCCTCAGAGACACCCTCTTGAATCTCGCCACTTGTGCTGCTAAGGCCTCCGCCCCTAGGGAGCCACCGGTCTCGCCTTCCGAGTGAACCTGCCGGAAAACACTAGTCTAAATCTGTTTTTTATTCATTAATTTATTATTTTTACAAACAGTCGAAATATTTACAATGTACAGCCCGACCAGGAAAAAGAAACCCTGCATTGGCGTCTCGCTACCGATCGCCTTTAGGTGGCAACATGTTGTATGTGTCATGTCAACAACTAAATTGACAATGTCATTCAGTGAAATAAAAATCAATACTTCGTTTTCATCCGCATCAAATATCATCATCATCATCATTTCAGCCGCAGTTAGTCCACTCTTGGACATAGGCCTCTCTCAATGATTTCCAAAATGATCGGTTGGCAGCAGTCTGCATCCAGCGTTTGCCTGCGACCTTTTTCAGAATATATAACATTCAGATATGATAACATCTTTTATATCACTTTTCACAAAATACACAACGCGAACACAAGAGACAGGAGTGCCTGTATCTTTTTGGCAGATGACATTGAGATGACAGAATGTTACTTGAATACCATAAAAGAAATTAGTTCTAATATTTTTCCGCAATATGGCCAAGGCTGCTATTTTCCTGGTCGGGCTATAGCATAAACCAAATTTGGTTTTTCCGAACATTCAGAAAGAAGTCAGTAATCACGCCTTTTCCCTCCGTGGTAGGCAGAGACTACGGATTTCCATTTGCTACGATCCTTACAGACTTCCTTTGCTTATTCTACGCTCATCACTCTCGTCATACACGCTCGTCGATTACGAGTACTCCTGACATAATGATATCTTATGTTTTCGCTATTGTTATTCATTAAATTAAACTATTTTAATACGGTTTTTATCGCGTTTATTACTTATTTATTTACACCTGACGTTTCAAACACTTTACAGCGTTCATGGTCGCAGGCAGACTAAATTAACATTTGTCTTTGATGTCATAAGATTACAAACTACCGCCTGAAATTTTTATTGGGAACTATTCCGATTCACGCAGTATTGGCTCACAGTATCTAAGGGTCTTGCAGTCTGCTTCCGAGTTTGCGATTTTATTAAGTTAATGACTTGTCACAGAAGTCTGGAAGAAAATACTTTGTAAATAATGTGTGCGTTACTTGTACGGTTGGTTATTTACCGTATCTGCGTCATAGTCGTCGCAGCGGCCGCGCGGCCGAAGCGACATCCTTTCATTGTTTTGCTCTCGATGTTTACCCTAAATCTGCTTGGCTCGGTGCGGTATATGTTTCGGGTGGGAGGGTGTGAGTGTCCGTTCTGTACGTTAGTACTTACTATTAGTAATTCTGTGATATTTGTTTACATTAATGTCTTATTCCATTGAGACATTTATTTATTAAAACTTTATTGTTCCACAAAGTACACATATACTTATAACAATTGGCGGACTTAATGCTAAGAGCATTCTCTACCAGTCAACCATTGGGAGAAATGGAAAGATAGTTTGGCGCAAAAAAGTTACGGGGGAAAAATCTATTACTTATAGAGCAAATTTTATCAAAAGCTTAAGTTTAAGTTGACATTCTATGTAAACGCATGAGAGCAATAAATGTTTTTAACTTTTCACTTTTTTGATTTCAAAATGTCTACTGACCTCCCTGGACCCAGCTCTCCTCTGCATGTAAGACCTCATATCCTTGTCTGAATGGCCTTTCGCACGAGCGATTCCTTTGCCTAGAGGTGTCGATGATAATCGTCTGAAAATAAGTAGGAGAATATTTAAAAAAAAGGAATAATAGTTCTTATTGTTCAAACCATGGAGCAATTACAAAGAGGAGATGCCGTTTGAAATGGCTCAGTGATGTGATGACACTGCAGTGGTGTCATTGCTCGTGCTCCATGGTTGGAGCCACGGCCGAAACCAAGCATGTCGCACGTCTGCCTTCCGCCAACTCGTAATATACCGTAGGTACCTTAGTTTGTCACTCAAACAAAAATAAATTCGCTCAAATAAATTTTAGTCAGTCGCTGATATGTAGATTTCTCGTCGCTCGACGTTATTCGCTCAAGTCAGTAATGTTATCATTCAAACTCATTGATTTTGATACTTCAAAGTTGGAGGAGATTGTTAATCGAGCGCGACCCGCGTATCCGTAGCGAATGCGCGTGTCAAGCGACGACGTGACGCGACCATTATTGGATTGGTCGCCATTTAGTGGCATTTTTTGTCTTGAGCTCCTCCGTGCTTCGGAAGGCACGTTAAGCTGTTGGTCCCGGTTGTTGTCGATAGATGGCAGTCGTTAGGCTGTGTCACATGCCTTAGGGCAGTCTGAAAAATTCCGACAGTGTTGGCCACTAACACACCTTGGGTCATGTCCCTGTTGGTCTGGTTTCCCTGTAAAAAAGGGTTACGGTTCAGATGGCAGTCGCTCCATTGTAATAACCAGTTCCGCCAAACCTAGGACAATGACTTACAGCGTACCCTAGGCTCCGAAGCGTAAGCTGACGACGCAACTAGGAATACACGCTAGGATGATGATGACGTATGATTAACAGTCACTCTTTTTACTAGATACCTCAGAAAAATTACCTGCAATGCGTGGGATCGCTGTTAGCAGCTTGCACTGTTGGTTTTCCTTCTGCCAGAGGTGTCTCCGAGGTGGTGAAGCCTCCGAGTGGAAATCCGGTGCCTCCTGCAATTTTAGAAAGAACACTGGGTTCGAAATCAGTCATACATACATTCATACCATCACGTCTTTTCCCGTAGAGTAAAATATCATTGTTATTATGATTAATGTAGTTATTTGAATATTAAATCATATTTACATTTTCATGCCTAAATGGTTGATTGTTAGGACGAATTATTATTGTGTAACTAGCTGTAGCTGACCCGGCAAACTTCGTCCCGCCTCCGAATACATTCACCTTTTAAACCTTCAATAGACTTCCACAAATAATTCAAAACCGAAAATAGCCAAATCGGTCCAGCCGTTCTCGAGTTTTAGCGAGACTAACGAACAGCAATTGATTTTTATATATATTATAGAAGATATCTGATTGTACTCTTTCAATGAAAATAAATATTTTCTTTCTAACTTTCTAGAAATCTATAAGAGTGTTTATAGTTTGATTGTGCTGAAGCCCCTTTTTTTTTGAATATGCCTCGTATTTTGAATAAAAAACATTCGATATGGAACAAAAATTATTCGAATCGATTTTGCGTAATTCACGCTTTTTTAAAACATCACTCCTCGTACAACAACGTACGTTTTACTTGGAAATCTAAACCACGGAGGCAGTTATTAATAGTGTGATAATAATGATGATTCCGTGCTTCGGAAGGCACGTTAAGCCGTTGGTTCAGACTGCCATTCGGTGGTCTTTAAAGGAACCACGTCCACTACTAATCCACTTCATATGACGACGATTAAAGAAATCAAACTGACTAAGAAATTACGAAAGAAGTACAAAGGTAATATACTTACACACTAAATCCTGTCATTTCATGTTTTGAATACAGAAATATTGTATTGTAATTATGAATGAATGAATGAATGAATGAATGAATTATTTATTTGGCAATACTTAAACACACACAAGCTAACACAATACATATTGTAAAATGAAAACTAAAACCTATGACAAACAGCGAGTGTGCATTGAAGTAACAACCAAAAAGGTCACAGCTCAGCGAAGATCTTTACTCACAAAAGTAGTGAACAAAGCACTGATATTCTGCTGTGACCTGACTGGCGATCGACTCCAAACACAAGCATAGAAACAAAAATTAATTAACCTAGACAAATATTAAAAGAAAAATAATGTGTAAAACCTAATTACAGTTGCTCAAACCCAAAACGCACAATATCACAAACAATTTATAAGTGAAATAAAATAAAACAAAAGACAAACAACAGGACAATGAAACAGTTGGCTGGTACAACTTTAAATGGCGTATTACTACTTTTTGTTTTTTTTTTTTTTTTATATGAATCTGTTCAACATGAGTCTAAAAAAATTGCTACAATAAAACTAAGTTTATCTAAGTCATGGGATTTTTTTTATTTATTTATCTTTGGTTTGGGACGCCACTTGCGTAGATACGCTAGCGCCGTCCCATCTTCCACTATCATCTAGTGGTGCATGTGGTGCAGCTACATCAGCGGAGTGCCTCAAGCGGCGCAAATATAATGGCCTAGATAAAGGTTACATGTTTGTGCCATTTGGGGTAGAGACGCTGGGGCCGTGGGGGCCGGGAGCTTTCGAAATTTTTAAGGATTTGTCGAGGAGGCTAAAGGAGGCAACGCTTGACCAAAATGGTGGCTTGTATTTTGGACAAAAAATTAGCATTGCAATCCAGCAAGGGAACGCGGCCAGCATTTTGGGCACGTTGCCCCAAACTGTAGATAATTTTTAGTTTTAACTTTCTTTTTATTTTAATTTAGTACGTGACTATAAAATCATAACAGCTAAGTTTTTTTTTAATATTCTTTTGTAGTATAGTTATATTATAACAAACTGTAATCCAGGACATTTGTGATGTCATACAAAAAATTATAGTGATTTTTCTAATATCACACCCTAGTCTCAAGTTAAACATGGTTTTAAGCTTTTTTTGAATAGTTGTCTAAACACCCATATTCTTAAACCTTCACTCGAACTCGACTCAACCTCACTCCAACTCACTGGTATGATTAGTCGTCACAAGCTTCATTGACTTGAGATGATTCCTCATTGGAGGTGAGTATCGAACTGTCAAATATAAGGTTGGTCGAGAGGTGCCTTGAGGCCGCCTCGATAGTGGTTATAAATCAGAATTTTGTCACTTTTTGCCTAGTTAACTACTTAATTTGTTTATTTTTTAATCTATTTTTTTTGTAGGTATTTTTTTAATTTTTGTGCTTCTTAATTATTTAATTTTTAACTTTAATTAATTAACTTCTTCATAATTAATTTTGGACTTACTGCCAGGCAATCTCTTCCAGTCAACCCTTACGAGGTGAAAGAGAAACAGTTAAGTTAGGGTGGAATACACGCTAGGATGAAAAATTCTTTTTTTTTTTGCATTGTCTTACCTGTGATAGCTCCTCTTGTCATACTCAATCCTCTTTGAATTCTAGCAATGGCAGCTCTATGGCGCGGTATTGGAGCTGACACGCCCTTCTCCTGAAGGACGAAGCGGCCCAAAGTCTTCCAACCGGCCTGTTATAAATAAACTTAAACTTAACTAGTGTTACGAGCTGGGGGTTCGAAATTTGGAGATATACACCTGGTGGCACGAAAAGACGTTTATTTCCACAAGGATGGTCGCCGACGTCACTTAACTTCACTTATCACTCAAATAGCACGTTGAGAAATGCGACCTGTAGCCGGGAACATACATTTTTCCATCAAATCAATCAATCATTTACGAGGTGGAAAAACATAAAATTTCAGTAACCATGGAGCTGTCGAAATGCTGCACCAGTCGTTTCGTGACCGCGGCCGTTGTAATATGGTTGAAACGTCGGATGTATAATGGTATTTTACGCAAATAATCCTTTAATTCTAATGTTCTAAATATGCAGTACGTTTGTTTAAAAGCCAGTCTCGAAACGAAGACTTCGCTTACGCTAAGTCAATAAATATAGGGTAGTAATGCTTTCCGTCGGAATCGAACCCACGACCTTCCGGTTTAAGGCATATGCCCTAACCACTGAACTAATGTTGATTTCCTTACCTGTGCTGAATAGACCACTTCATCGTCAGCCAACGCTCGATGTTGAGGCCCGGTACCAGCTCGACCACCCCACTCCAACTCTTCGACAAGAACAAACCTGAAAATTTATTTAAATTTATTCACAGCTCCCACTAAATAGTTCCCTAGTAGGAATAGTTTAATTTCCCTCAAGAATATAGTCCACTTTTCCGAGATGAAAAGGTCCCTACCTACACCGTGAAATTTTTGTCGTTTCGGACCCATCGTCCAGTGACTCCATTCATGCAATCGAACAACTTTCCCCAAGATACATGGGTCGAAATATGGAGTAAATTTTTGGACCTCCCATACAAAATGTCTCATCACGCGACCTAACTTACTATGGGAAGTCCAAATTTGTTTGTCATGTTTCGAGCTATGTTCCTTGTGGAAATTTGTTCGGTTGCATGAATGTAGTCACTGGACGATGGGTGCAAAACGACTAGAATTTCAAGGTGAATATTACTATACCTCTATATCATACGTTTACAAAGTACAACAAACGTGATTGTTTGCAATTTTTTTAAATACAATACAATACAATATTACTTTATTGCCCACATCTGGGAAATCACAAAACTGAAATTATAACATTGTTAACAATACGGAGCAAAGGCGGACTTGTTGCTAAGCAATCTCTTCCAACCAACCTTTGTACAGTAAGAGAACATGATGTAAGGGTGGGCTCAGTAGAATTAAAAATAATGTAAATCAACACAGACATAGATATTAATCAAATAATGGTAGGAATCTCTCCGTCCGCGAGTCCGTCTCGCACTTGGTCGGTCTATTCATTTAAAGATTTTTTTTACAGTATTTGACCAAAATAAATTTAGACGTAATAGAACTGTTAGGTTTTATAAAGGTTGATACCTTTTCGGATCGTCGTGGCATCTCGCTTTCGTCAACGCTTGGTACACCACGTATGATGCAGTGGCAGTTAAAGGTACCTGCGACGAAACATGTCCACGATAAGAAAAAAATCCAATAAATTAAGTGTGAAAGTCTGTCTGTCTGTTACGCTTTCACGATGAACGGATTTTGATGAAATTTGGTGTGAATATAGTTGAAGACCCGGGGTCGAATATAGGCTTCTTTTTGACCCAGACGGAGCTGCGGGAAACAGCTAGTATGATTATAAATAGAAGAAAAGAACAGATCGATGAGCTTCGTAGCCGAGAGTGGCTCGCGTATCCTCAGTTCAGTCTGCTAGGTTTCTTATCCCGTTTGCTAAATTCTTCGCTACAGAAAATATAATAGTACTTGTATCAATTTGTCCGACAAAATACCTACCTTAAGTATAGCGTAAGGTATTTCGTGTGACAGATTATGAACAATTTCTATTTCAAGCTCCTCCGTGCTTCGGAATGCACAATGGTCTGGTTTCCCTGTAAAAAGGGTTTACGGAGGTCAGGCGGCAGTCACTCCATTGTACCAATGCCGCCAAATCTAAAACCATGACTTATAGCGTACCCTAGGCTCCGAAGCGAAAGTTGACGCAACTGGAAAAGCACGTTTAGACGAAGATGAATAGTATGTCCTGCAAAAATACCCACCTTAAGAATAGCATAAGGTATTTCGTGTGACACATTATGGACACACACTAAAAAGCTGTCTGGTCTTCTGGGTTCTTCGTCTTGTGTGCTGGATTCCTCGTCAGAAGGCACCGTTTTGTCTTTTGATCTGTCCGTTGATGTTGACCTGCAAAAGCAAACTTAAATAAGTAACTGATAAAATATATGGAATTTAAAATTAATTTGTTATAATTAGTTATAAATAACATATGGGTAAATAGAATCTACTACATCGAATCGAAAGAGGACCAAAATCCGCTGGGCTGGACATCAGTCAGGAGTGTTGTTTTCAAACATCTGTTCGATGGCTTGAATACATAGCAGACGGGTACGCGAGCCCGACTTACCCGAGCTGCTTCTGAGTCAACCCATGTTCATCCGAGTCAGTACCCTACCTAACGAAAACTTCCGATGGGCAGCAGCGTCGGAAGTGAAATAAACCGTTGAAACTGCGCTCGCCAATCCGCCTGCCAAGCGTGGCGAGTATGCCAACAAACCCTCAATTTGGGGAAGGCCTAAGTCCAGCAGTGGACTGATTGCAGCTGAAACGTAACATCGAATCGAAAGAGGACAAAAATCCGCTGGACTATGTCGGCATGAGTATGCCTGCTTACAGTGCTTATCTTAACCAAGAGAAGATGATGATGTCTTAGCAAGTAAGCCTAAAAAATATAAAGAACTGCTTATCCAACTATGATTACTAAGACTTACCTGATACTAGTAAGCCAAGCCCTGCTACTCGGGTCATCTCCAACTCGCTTCAACAGCAACCGGGCCCCAGGTCTCGCTGTGGCACATCTCAGAACTCTCTCATGAGGAGCTAAAACTCTCTGAGTGGGAGCTCTGGAAGGCACTTCTTCGACTAACACGTAGTTTCCGCGGGAAGAGCGGCAAACTCCCGCTTTTGTTAGGCATTGAGCTATAGCCTGGTGAAAGAGTAGGTACGATTACAATAAAGTGGTAATAAAAAAAGGATTTGTGCACTTCTGTCGTCTTCTATCTAAGAAAATTGAGCGTGTTTGAATAATTTTAAGTCTTGTTAAACTATTTAGACATACATATGTTTGGGTTACAATTTGGATCCACCTTATTGAGTACACGGCCACCCGGCCGCTGCGACGACTATGACGCAGATAAGGTAAATATAATACGAGTAACACATACATTGACGCGTGTGCCTACGCGACCGAATCGTAAGAGCAGTAGTAGGTATCGGGCTCACCGGTTTTGTATAGAGTGTCCGGCGGCCGAAGCATCATCTTTGCATTGTTTTTCTCTCGATTTTTACCCTAAATCTGATTGGCTCGGTGAAGTATCTGTTTCGGGTGGAAGGGTGTGAGTGTCCGTTCTCTACGTTAGTACTATTAATAATAGGTGATATATTATACTAACCTCATTAGCAGTAGTATCCTGAGTCACTTTTAATATAGAATACGGTTCGTGTCTCGCCACAGCATAAACTACTAAGAAGTGTATTTTTCTTCTCTCATGAGGTGAACTTGGTTCCAGGTCTGTTCTGGTGCTCTCTCCTGCTAGTTCTTCGTTGCATCGAGAGAAGATTAGTAAGGAAGCCATGTTTAGAGGCTGGTTGGTGGGCGATCTGTGGAAAAAAGGTTGGCTGTTAGATAATGCTTTTAGCATTAAGTTCGCGTATTATGCTATACAATTATATTTTGTTTTAATGAAAATAAATTCGAAAGTAGTAAATTGACCCGTTGAACTTTTGACAGTTAATACAATATTTCACGATTTTTTTATTAGTTTGACCCCGGTTCAGAGGTTCAGCCGTAAAAGCGTAACAGACAGGCAGACTTGCGCACTTATAAAATTAGTATGAAAGTAAAAAATTAAGTATCTATTTACCTTAATCTGACGTGCCTATACCCAGGCCTGAGGCACTGCAGTGGTATGACTCGTTGAGATAGCATGTAGTTGGTATCGGCGTCGTAAACTTCAAAACGGACGAAAGCTAGCTCAGGGAAGTTTATCTAAAAAGATAACACATGAACTAATTTCTCAACATCACCTGTTAGTTGGCTGGTAGAAAAAGCGTCTATGTTTTGTAATTAAACTTAAAGATTAAAGTTTGATAAATAAGATGTTCTCGTAGATTATTTACACATTCTCATTTCATCGGCACCCCATCTTAAACCCTAAAAAATATGCTTTTCGATATTGAGCGTATTACTACTTTCTGGTTTGGTCTTAATTTACCGGAATTAAACTAAAATCTACCTTAATTTTAATAAATGTAGAAAAAATTCAAAAACCAAAATTCGTATATGTCGACGATGTAATAAATATAAAAATAAATTCGTTATTTTACAATCTTTTACCTTAAAAACAAAATTGTCTCCCCAAACAGGGTTAAGAGCGTTTCTTCTCGCGACTCTGGTCCTGATCTTTCTGCAATCAGCTGGTACTCCAAGAATTTCAACTTCTACGAATGCATTGTAGAAAGAATACACGTTCTCAGCTACGTATTGTCCAGATATGACTGATAAAGAGAGGTGAGCTGCGTGGATGCCGTCGAATTCTTTGTCCATTGGGTTGAACCTGGAAAGAATATATAAATAAATTTAATGCATGAATTTGGGGCATTACAGGTTATAATAAGATTTGGAATTATTTTAATGGCCGGTCGTCTATCAGTTGTCAGTACTGCCAGCTTTCAAAATAAACTTACTTTAACCATACTATAACTTTTCAGTTCTATGCCGCAATGAGATAATGTATCGGACAGCTTAAATAAGGGCACGACAGAAGAATCACAAGATTTGGAGGACTGTTATGAAGTTTAGACCTAAGTTTATCATAATAAAGACGGACTTACTAGGTAAAAATGTGGCGCAAAAAAGTTTTTTTACTTACTTAGTCCATTATTAAGCTGGGAACTTAATGCTAAGATTAATGTCAAAAGATTAATTGTGCCAGGATCAGGACGTTAGTCACTCAGTGTCAGACGGCCATATTTGTTTACATTCTGTTGAAACATGAGACTTTGTATTGAAGACAATTTAAGGATTTTTTTAACTTCTTCAATCTTTATGTTCATTGTCCACTAGAAAAAGGTAAGAACAAATATTGAGAATGGTCTTATCCTTACCTTCTATAAGCAATATGCCCGGGGTCCCACATGACCTTAGGTTTCCTGACATATCCAACACATCCGTTGCTCTCATACATAGCTGCATTGACAGCCATCGCAGCGTCTTCTGTTTGATAGTTCAGGGCTACTAGTTGGACCCCGCAAGACCAAAACATGACAGGGTCGAAATTTGAAGAATCTATTCTTAGGCTGTAAGAAGAAATTCTCATTATTATTACTGTTTTTATTATGAAATTGCCTTCGTGGTCCAGTTGCGTTTGTCACAAGTATACTTTGTTTAGTTGTTTCCAGTTTGGATAGGACATTGCAGGCTTGAATTACCTAATTGTCTGTTTATAATGATGATTCCGTGCTTTGGAAGGCACGTTAAACCGTTGGTCAGGTTCCGAAAACTGACACCAGGGTGTACAGGGACGATTAACCATGTAAACCACTCAACATATATGATTGAATAAGCTTTTATGTATTGTCTACTAGCTGTTTCCCGCGGCTCCATCTGCGTCAAAAAGTAGCCTATGTTCAAACATGGGTCAACCCCGGGTCTTCAACTATATTCGTACCAAATTTCATCAAAATCCGTTCAGCGGTTTGGCCGTGAACGCGTAACAGATAGACAGACAGACATTCGCAGTTATAATATTAGTATGGATATAGTCCGCCATTTTGTTTTTGTGATGACGTCACAACGTCACATAATCTATAACACTTGGAAGAAAGCAAGGAATCTAAAGACCCCTGATACGTCTATATCCGTTAAGCCGTTCTTGACTTATGGTGACATAATCTAACATGCATACAAACATACATGAACGCTAAAAACATACTACTCTTACTCTTTGGTCAGTCGTGTAAAAAAGAAAAAAAAAAAATCTCACCCGGCGGGATAAGTCCGAACAAGTTGCGTCTCAGTATGCGCAACCAACGCCATAGGATGTTTTCTACAAATCTTTTTCCCTATCGCCTCGTTGACAGACGAGCATCTGTAGCAAGGGTGGTGAACTGCTGGGGCGTTGAGGCATCGAGCGCGTGTGCTTGACGATTGAGACTGTGCCAATTGCTGTGAAAAACGATTATTTTATAAATGCAGAATTATGGATAGTACTGACCATCTAACGTACAGAACGGATACTCACACATTCCCACTCGAAACAGATACCGCACGACGCAGATTTAGGGTATAAATTGAGAGCAAAATTATACAATGATGGCGAGACGGACGACTATGACGCAGATATCATAGATAACCAACCCTACGTCTACACACAAATTGGCGCGCGGTATGTTCTACCCCGGATCTTCAACTAAACACCAAATTTCATCAAGTTTAAGTTTTATTGGTATAATTGCGAGAATTTTATTGACAATTTGTATTAATAATTTTTAGACACATTTATTATTATTGTTTTTTTTTTTTTACCTTATTTTAACATCGTAATAATATATAATTAAATTTAATGTTATAAATAATTTTGCACGTCTGCCAGCAGACAGAATACACTGGACGGAAAAACACAAACAACAAATCATCATTTATTTTGCTAGAACACATGTGTTCTAGCAAAATAAATGATTCTGATTCTGATTCAAAATCGCTCCAGAGATTTACTCGTGAAATGAAAGCGTTACAGACAGGTAGATAGTAAGATGAAGATGGGAAAGTCTCCGGCCCATGACAGAATTACTGTCGAAATGCTGAAGGCTGGACAGGGCATCGTGGCCACTCAGCTGTGTCACCTCTTCAATCGGTGCTTGAAGGAAGGTGTTGTTCCAACAGATTGGTGCAAGGCCGTTATAGCACCACTTTATAAAGGAAAAGGGTCACAGCAGGAGTGCAAAAACTATCGAGGCATTAGTCTTCTCAGCGTGGTCGGCAAACTGTATGCAAAGATATTGAATGAAAGGATTGTGAAAGAGACGGAAGATAAGATCTGGGATGTACAGGGGGGATTTAGAAATGGGATGGGATGTATGGACCAGGTATTTTCCTTGCGAAACATAACGGTGAAATATTTGGCTAAAGTATTTTGTGCTTCCGTGGATCTGGAAAAGGCCTATGATAGAGTGGACAGGAATAAATTGTGGTCTACACTGTGTGTGGTCACAACTGGCGATGGAATCTCTTTACAAGGATTCCAGCGCCTGTGTCAGAATAAATGGGAGCTAAACAGACTGGTTTAAGATCGAAGAAGGTGTTAGACAGGGATGTGTAGCGCTAAATCTGGGACCCTAATTAAAAAAGTACGCTCAAGGGAACAGAAGAACAGCGCTAAACATAACGAAAAATTCTCCTTTTCTTCATTTCTGTATAAAGGGTTACGGAGGTCAGATACTCACGGTGTTAGTACTATCGCTGCTCTCTGAAGACTCAAAACTGCTACTGGGAGCGCTGGCGCTATCTTTAGTGCTGGTCGTAGTACTCTGCTGTTTTATGGAACTTCTTGGTGAAAGGGGGTTAAGTCCGCGAAATTTTATTGCCTGGAACAGAAAGAAAGTACGAGTGAACGAAATAAGGTAAAAGGCTAGGCCTAGACTATAACATGGGAGCCTTCGGAAAGGGCGTGAAAAAATTCCTTAAGGGTCAGGGTTCATAGGCTACGGTAACCACTTACCATCAGGTGGGCCGTACGCCTGAAAAAAAGGCATGACGAATAATTTTCGATTTCATGTTTAAATGAAAGACCTCACTATAATAGACACAATGGTAAAAAAAAACACGTCGATAAAACTTAAACTAACTGAGATATGACGAAGTTAAACTCACGTGCATTTTGGACGATACCAAACGCTCCATACTAATGGATACCTAGCGGTGACGTCACGCTTTGGCAATTTAAAAGGGTGAGACTAAAATTTGTTCGACAACTACCTTAAAATATTGCGTTTATGTATTATAGTTCCTAAATGAAAGTTTCTTTATTTTTAATTATTTTTTGTATTTTGAATTATCATCTAGATCAGACAATCAGGTGATTCAAGCCTGCAATGTCCTAACCAAACTGGAAACAACTAAACAAAGTATGTTTCCCGTGGGAATCGAAGCTCCATTATATTAATAGAACTACACAAATTTATCAATACTAATATTATAAATGCGATCGTCTTTCTGCCTTTCGGCCTTTCGGCGTTTCAGCCTTTCTGTCTTTCTGTCTTTTTGTCTTATTTAAATGAAATTTGGTACGAATATAGTTCAAGACCCGGGGTCAAACTGCGGTCAAAAGCTAGTTTTAAATAAAATTTTCGTTACCTGCACATACGTAACCATATCACTAAGCTCCTTAGCTATTTGGTTACTTCTCTTTCTTGTAGTATTGTGTTTAACAGATCCTGAAGTCTCGCCGTCTCCCTCACTCCTTCTGAAGCTCTGGTAGAAAGAAAGAGAGGTCCGACCGCACTTGTCTTCCATTGATTTAAGTATTTTGTGCAGCTCTTTCTCTGAAACAATTATTAAAAAACACAGGGTCACAAAATTATGTATTTAATATGAAAAATTATATCGATTTTTTTCAAAACAAATTGGCTAATGTCAATTTTAAGTTATTAAACACGATATCTCTATCCATTCTAATATTATAAATGTGAAAGTCTGTCTGTCTGTCTGTTAAGCTTTCACGGCCAAACCGCTGAACGAATTTTGATGAAATTTGGTATGAATATAGTTGAAGACCCGGGGTCAAACATAGGCTACTTTTTGATGCAGGCGGAGCTGCGGGAAAAAGCTAGTTCTCTGTAAAAAGCGTTAACAAGGTCAGGCGACAGTCGCTGGTAATAACCATTGCCGCCAAATCTAGGACACGATTAACAGCGTACCCTAGGCTCTAAGGCGTAACCTGAACCGTAAATCGCAACTAGGAAACACGCTTGGACGAAAAAGAGTAGAAATCATTAGACCCACCATCGAGCTCGTCATCATCTTCATCGTAGTCTTCATCGGAGAAGTATTCCGTGACAGAACTGCCTGCTGATTGATTGGACATGATTGAGCTGGTGCGATAGCTTTGTTCTTGAAGTGATGTGCTCGTGTGTCGGATTCCGTTTGCCCTGAAAATAGATGTATACATATATGTACTAGCTTTTTACCTGCGGCACTTGAAAGATTTCAAAATATGTGTTTATTTCGTAGTCAGCGACGCGAATAACCATTAAAACGATATTTGTGTCGGTTTTTAGACATGGTCAGGGAGGATTTTTGAAAAATCCTAAAACAGATATTTACTCATTTATATATAGGCATTCAATGCTCTTGAGAAGTTTAAAAAAAATTGGTCTAACTAATCCCGTTTCTCCATACAAAAGTTTAGACCCCCGTTTAACACCTCAGGGAATGAATTTTGAAAAATCTTTTCTTGGTGCACCCGTAGACCACAAATGTGCCAATTTTGGAACCAAATGACCCAGCGGTTTCGGCTGCGCCGTGATAGAGTCTTCTAATATATGTATATATTGAATAGATGTAAAATTATTTATTGTACATAAAAACACACAGTTAATACATAATCAACAGAAATAATACATAATCAAATAGACGTGTAGTTTCTCGTGGCGATTGAGTAAATTATCTCGTCATTTTATTTTGTCATTTTTCTATTTTACCACACCCCGGACACTCCATACAAAACATAAACAGTGACCAAATGTTAACATTCACTGAGCTGAACTCGTTCCTGAGCGACAGCGCTTTATATGGTCATATAACCCGACTAATTAGAATTAGTCGTTAGTCTCATATTACCCGTATAGTAATTTAAGTCAATTGTATTTGGTAAACTCATAATATTGTCGCTAGTTAACCACCCACTAGAACCCACCTGAGCAGAAATTAGATTGTTTACTAAATTCATACTGTGGTATTCATACCCCGGACATTCCATACAACAGCGCCGTGATTACTACTACTACGATTGGGTCGTGTACGCACACGCGTCGATGTGTGTGTCACTCGTAGGGTTGGTTATTTACCGTATCTGCGTCATAATCGTCGCAGCGGCTGAGCGGCCGAAGCGTCATCCTTGTATTATTTTGCTTTCGATTTTTACCCTAAATCTACGCGCTGAGGTGCGATATCTGTTTCAGTTGGGAGGGTGTGAGTGTCCGTTCTGAAAGTTAGTACTATTAATAAAATCAAGAACAAAACATTTTTTTTAATTTTATTTTTTAATGCAATGTCGCTTTTGCCGCGCGGCCGCTGCGACAACTATGGCGCAGATACGAAAGCGGATGTGTACGCAACCGAATCGTGGTAGTAGTTATAGATATCGTGCTCGCCGCTATTGTATGAAGTGTCTTGGGTGTGCCGGCACTTTTCACTTTTTCGACCCAATTGTATGTTGAGTAGATGAATCGATGAATGAACACTTTATTGCACCATTGACATACATGGAAAAAAATATAGCACGGAATCCAATTAAAACATTAAAATAAATGAGTACAAAAGCGGACTTTGTTTTTTAGTTTGCTTACCGGAATGCTGTCGCGAGCACTCCACCATAACCCTGAGCTGAACTGGCCGCCGTCAGCCCAATAGTAGGACTAGATTCGATTGGTGGAAGCTTTTTGTTTTTTATTAGCACCTGTGTAAAAATAAAATTATAACATACTAGCCGTTTCCCACAGCTCTGCCCGCGTCAAAAAGTAGCCTATGTTTGACCCCCGGGTCTTGAACTTTATCTATACCAAATTCCATAAAAATCCGTTCAGCGGTTTGGCCGTGAAAGCGTTATAGACAGACAGACTTTCGCATTTATAATATTAGTATGGATTGTCTTGTGAATAAATTATAGCTTACAAAATGTAACAAGCCAATCATCCAAACATAGAGACGAATAAAATATGCGTATAGAAACGCTATTTTTATGGCCCACGCAAAATCGCAGGCAGAGCGGCGGGAAACAGCTAGTTACCTATAAATGACAATTATTAAAAAAAGGGAAAATAATAAAACGGCTGAACAAAAAATTATTTAGCGACTGTTGATGATATACTGTTTTAATGACTTGTGCGGAATGAATTTATGTCAGAAACTAAATTATTAAACTGACGACTAATATTGATCACTAAAAAATCCAATATGAGCTGCTGATACGGCAATAAAAGGCGAATAATCCTACGAAGTGATCAAATTAATAAGTGAGCGACTAAATTACTGGATGAGCGACAAAATTAATAAATGAGCATCCAAATTACTACAGTAGTTTGTGACAGAAGCGACTTAGTATTAAAAGACGACTTGTGACAGAAAGTAGGTTACGTTATGGTTTTACAGTGACCATAACAGTAAGCGAGCGAGCGACAGATCTTGTGATAGAAACGATTAAGTTTCAAAAGACGACTTGTGACTGAAAATAGGTTATGGTGTTAAAGTGATCGTAAAAGTTAGTCTTCTTTATCAAACATCACTAATTTATCAGATTGTGAACAATATGCAGTACCTTAGTTTGTCACTTAAACAAATATTAGGTCGCTCAAATTTTAAAATACTGCTAGGATTATATTTTAAGCAGCTCAAAAAAAATAATTCAGTCGCTGATATATAGATATCTCGTCGCTCGATGTAATTCGCTCAAATCAATAATTTTATCATCTTAACTCATTAATTATGAACCTTCAAATTTAGATTTACAGTTAATTACTAGTCAAAATTATAGGCTTGTTCCATACCTTGTATTTAAGCTGTTCCGGGCTAGGTAGCCGTGGTTCATCGGTGTAGTCCACCTCGAAGAGAAATGACGTCACCAGCTTATCTCCAAACACTGCCTGGATAAAGACGAAATCAGTACAGTATCTTGTTAAAACAATGTTTTTTTGGACTACATTTCCCTTGACCCCCTAATGCTAACAACTAATTACTAAGGTCCAGAACAAGATCCACTTCGAGTCGCTGAGCCAGAGGAGTAAGTAACAACTAGCGTACAGAACGGACACTCACACCCTCCCACCCGAAACAGACACCGCACCTCACAGCGCAGATCTAGGGTAAAAATCAAGAGCAAAACAGTGACGCTTCAGCGAGCGGCCGCTGCGACGACTATGACGCCGTTATGATAAATAACCAACCCTACAAGTTACACACACATTGACGCGACGCGACCGAGTCGCTGTAGTATTAATAGGTATCAGGCTCGCCGTTATTGTATGAAGTGTCAGGGGTGTGACAGTAGACCACAAAAGCAGTAAAATTCATAAGAATCTACGTCAGTCATGTGGTATCTAGAACAATCATTCTTCGGAGTCCAACCCTCTAATACTGTTTCGTCATTTTTGACGATGTTGCGTTATTTCTGGGCTTAAGACCAATGACGTCATTATCGTTGGCCACGGTTCGACTCCAGGTGGTAAGCAGGCATTCTCTTTCTCTTTTACCTTCCTGGACATCACCTTGCGGGTCATAATGGTCTTCGCTACGCCGCATCACATGTCCATACCAACGCAAGCGATTCTCTCTCAACTTTTTGGATACAATAGCTTATAGAGTATGAAGATGCTTGATTATTTTCTTGGTGGTGGTTTCTTATTATACTATAAATATTAACTAGGAACCTTATCTTACTTACACCAGAAAAATAATCAGCCGTTTTTGTAATTTTCATATGTTATTTATTGTTATGAAAATAAAACTGACCTCAAAAGTGCTTGCCATGACCTGCTGCTGGGGAAGGCTGCAATGGTTCTCGATACTAAGGATTAGAGGATATGGTGACGTCACGAAGGCACTCCTGAAACAAAATTTATATAATGAACCTTTGCCTGGTTGAGAAAGAAAGGTCCATTCAAACTGACGCGAATCCCGCACGAAAAACGGGACAGTCGCTCAGGATTAGCGTCAGTTTGAATAGAGCTTTATTAGGTGTGATGTAAAATCTATGCAAAATCTTCATATTAGCCACAATCATGCAAATAAATCTTATTTGATTTGATGGAGGATTTGATTTGATTGGATGGAACGGAGTTCAATTTACAAGTGGTAACAGACGATAATAGAGAGAGAGAGAGAGAGAGAAAGAAGACGAAAGTCTCCTCTCTCTTTCATTATTAGCGAATTTTGGTTGTGACCTTAGCTGGTTGCTTTAGAATCCAGCTCTGTTTCCCTGGATTTTCTTCATGCCAATATCGAGTGGGTTACATGGTCAATAGACCTTGTACACGCAGGTGAATCAAGCCTGCAATGTCCTAACCAAACTGGAAACAACTAAACAATACCCGTGGGAATTGAACCGACGACCTCCGGGTTTAAAGCCACTCGACCACGGAGGCAGTGAACTGGAGTGCTATTTTTGAATGTACGACTTATATGTCGAATCTAAATCGTCGGATATCGATCGAAAATCAATCGATACCGAATAAAAACTAATCGATTCACCGAGTTCGCTCGAGAAGTTCTTTATTATTGTGACAATGTCAACTGTCTAATTGTGTTATAATGGTTGTTATTACATGCTAGATTTTTGTCTAATAAAGCCATGTTCATCTAGTAATGGTTTTATACACCGTGAAATTTTAGTCGGTTTGGACCCCTCGTCCAGTGACTCCATTTATGCAAGCAAACAAATTTCCCCAAGGAACATGCTCGAAACATGAAAAACAAATTTGGACCTCCCATAGTAAGTTAGGTCACGTGATGAGACATTTTGTATGGGAGGTCCAAAAATTTACTCCATATTTCGACCCATGTATCTTGGGGAAAGTTGTTCAGTTACATAAATGGAGTCACTGAACGATGGGTCCAAAACGACTAAAATTTCACGGTGTCTACACGAAGGGCTTCAGATTGATGAAATACTGACCTAGCAATGGTTTCGACGACTCTTCGGAATGGTATCTTCGTAGTGAAGGTGTGACCATGGTAGATGACAGGACTGCCATCATCTCCGTCCCAGCAGTCAAGCTCCACGCATCTGCAGCCGGTTAGCAGGACCTGGTGATGATATTATACACTTATATTATAAAGAGGAAAGATTTGTATTTTTGTGTGTATGTTTGTAATGAATAAACTCAAAAACTACAGTGCCGATTTCCAAAATTCTTTCACCATTGGAAAGCTACATTCACCCTGAGTAACATAGGCTATATTTATTGCTAGAAAAGATTAGGGTCCACCCGTGCGAAGCCGGGACGGGCCGTTAGTAATAATATTATAAAGAGGAAAGATTTGTATTTTTGTGTGTATGTTTGTAATGAATAAACTCAAAAATTACTGTGCCGATTTCAAAAACTCTTTCACCATTGGAAAGCTACATTCGCCCTAAGTAACATAGGCTATATACCGCAGGTGGAACTGCGAGAAACAGCTAGATGCTTATGACCAGGAATGCTGTTTTTGAAAAGGGTGACTCAAAATCGATGAGTCGAATATTTTTTGTTTCTTAATTTTGGAGCCTGATTTTTGTTCAACAAATATGTCATACATTTAAAAAATAGGGCCTGATTATTGCGCCATAAAAAGAAACAGTACCTTGTATCGCTTGCATCATTTTTCATTTCTCCATACTTTTTCATATCATTACCATCCTTTACCACATTTTCATTTTAAAATCATTTCATTTTTCGAATCATCTTTTTTTTTATCCACGTTGTTTTCACGTCATCTTATTCAATTTTCCTCTCGAAGGAGCAACAACCCCACTTTTATTTTGTGTATTTTTTAGTTTAATTACCTTACCTCATTTATTTTTAATATTGATTAATGCGTGGAAATCAGTATTAAAATAAATGTTATTCTGTGAAGTCTCGAATTTGTGCATTTTCACTGAAGATACCACCACAACACTCCTATCATCTACTTTGTGTGCCCCCCATACATCAGTCTCATGCTGAGATAGCCGAGCTGGGGAGCCCGCCACAACCTAAACGCCAAGGCTTAAAGACGGACTTATCGCTAAAGTAATCCCTTACAGTCTTATAGTCAACAGTAGGTCAAATAAACTTATGGATATGAAGGCGATTGACAGATACTTGCTTGTTAATGATTTTTTATGTTTTTATTATTAATTTATATAACACTTCTTTGCACACAGTAAAATAAAAAGTATGTTACATAAAATATGAACACAGTATGTATACAAAAGGCCTTATCGCTCAAGCAATCTCTTCCAGGCAACCTTAGGGTAGTTTGAAATATAAAATAAAGGAGAGTACGGATATGGTGCATTTATAGAACAGGACAACAGCATAATAACAGAAGTACACGATACATAAACTACTTAAAATAAATATAATACTGAAAAGGAACGAAGCTACAGTGAGGAAAAAAAGTGGGACTTTACTTGCGACAGAGTTTGAGCCGTTCGAATATGCAGTGGAAGGGAAATCCACAGTCGCGTTGCCTTGACCGTAAAAGAATCAGAGAAGAAGGTAGTGGAGTGAGCAGGAGTTCTTAGGCGTAGACTTTCGGCACTATGTAAATTACATTCTTGTCGAATCCCACTGAAGAATTCGAAGCGCTCTCTTATGTAAGCTGGGGATGAAGGATTGAAGAGAATTGATAGGATATGCCAGTCACCGCGAAGTCTGATAGGCAGCCATTCAAGTTTAGAGCGAAATTGAGAAACGTGATCATACTATACGGTTATATTTATACGGTTTATATCGCGTTTATTAACTACTTAAGATTGTTTCTAACACCTTTCCTTTGCTAAACTTGACAACAAAAGTATAAGCATATTTGCGACCCATGTATCTTGGGGAAATTTGTTCAGTTGCATGAATGGAGTCACTGGACGATGGGTCCAAAACGACTAAAATTTCACGGTGTATTGTACACGCTTCTACCCTTCTGGTAAGCATATCTTCTCCTGTCACTCGCTGGTTGACTTTAAGAGATCCCTTAGTGGGATAAGTCCGCCATTGTATTTATTGTTTTTTCATGCTTGTGCATGTAAATGATTGTTTTTGTTTTTTGTAAATTATAGATATTACAAACAAACAAACACCTTGCAACGTGCGACCATGAATTCGCAGGTAGACTAATAGAAGCTAGGTTAACATTTTTCTATAATACAAAACATAACTACCGCCTATAATTTTATTGAAAACTAGTTGTTTCCCGCAGCTTCACCTGCGGTATATAGCCTATGTTACTCAGGGTGAATGTAGCTTTACAATGGTGAAAGAATTTTTGAAATCGGCACAGTAGTTTTTGAGTTTATTCATTACAAACATACACGCAGTATTGGCTCACAGTATCCGGTATCAAGGTTTTTATTGCAATCTTTTGCAGAGTTTGAGACATTTTAGTGAACGAAGGATTTTTGTGGACACGAACAAATTTTAATGGACATATATTTTTATCAACATATAGAACATAGACATGTATGGACATTATATACGAGTTTCTTGCTGCTAGTATTCATCGTGCTGTACGGGTTTTATGTAATGTAGGTAGGACTAGAAAACTTTTGGATCAATGTCGAAGGCGATGGTGGCGATGAGGCAAATATTTACTTCTTGCTTTACGTCAAAAATGTGAGGGTATCAAGGAGCGTCGAAACAAAACGTTCCTTTCTCAATGGAGGGTATCGATTGCGCTATGTCCAATGCGCATGCTCAGAGTTATTGAACGAAACTTATGCTAATAATAATGTGAGTCGATTATTGAACCTGCCGGCACACTCATTTTCTTTCCAGTGATAGATACATGTGATCGAATTTGTTAAACTTATCTCTTATTAAATAAATAAAACACTGTTTGTGAAGAAAAAGTAAAAATTTTGAAATATACGGACGGTGATCGATTAGATTTATATTGATGCACTAACAGTCACATATTCACAACACTTAAAAAAATATAAAAGTCAACTACCTATTGTCACTGTCAATAAGTGTCAAAGTCTATTGTCAAATTATTCATTCAGCGTCTTTGTCTTTGTTTTTGCTTTGCGCCGGCAAATTACTAAATCAATTTAAATTCCAGCATTAGCTTCAAAAATGAAGGATAATAATACAGATGTTGATACCAGAAATGTTGTGAAAAATAGGGAGTTGCTGTATCGCATGATTATCAGGTAAAAACTTGAAAGTATTTTCTAAGTTTAATTCACACAAATAGCACTGTTTTATGTACAAATTACTATTAAAACTTGTATATTTCAGCATTTAGTTACACCATTACAAGTTTCATTGTTGATAAATGTAGATTTATATCATTTACAACATATTAGTGATTAAAATTTTTAGGTTATGTTATTTTGTTTTGAACACAAAATTACACATAAACATGACTACAATCACTTATTGTTTCACTCAATTTTGCATGAATTTTACCTTTTACAGCTATTTGTTATCACAATGCATTGAATAAATGTCATACAGAACTAAATCAAATATTTGAATATTTAATGTATTTTTTTTATTTTTAGCCAACTTTACTACGATGGATTCCAGCCTATTGCTGCAACCCTCGCCGCGGCTGTTCACGCTGATCCCCCTTGCCCTCCGAGTGACAGGTTAGATTGAGTTAGATTTTTTAAAACATTTTAAAAATCAATGGGAAAGTCATTCTGAAATGATGAATGTGAGCAAATCAATTCTTACAATTTATGAATAGTACAAATGTACAGAATGCACACCCACATCCCTCCTACCCAAAACAGATATCGCACCTCACCACGCTGATTAAGGTTAAAAAATTGAGAGTAAAATTATGCAAAGATGTTGCTCTGGCTACCTTATATGACAGACAATTATGGCGCTGATAGATAGATAGATACTTAGCAGATTATTTGAAATGCTACACACACCAATTTACAAAAACAAAAAGAAAGGTACAAATCATATTATTACACATATTTAGTTACAATGTGATGGTGTGCTGCAGCAACACTATCTATACACTTAAATATATATATATATCACAGTATCTGATACTGTGAGCCAATACTGCGTGAATCGGAATGGTTCCCAATAAAAATTTCAGGTGGTAGTTTGTAATCTTATGACATCAAAGACAAATGTTAACTTAGTCTGCCTGCGACAATGAACGCTGTAAAGTGTTTGAAACATCAGGTGTAAATAAATAAGTAATAAACGCGATAAAACCGTATTAAAATAGTTTAATTTAATGAATAACAATCGCGAAAACATAAGAAATCAGTGACACATTTTGCGCTAAGTATTATAGCACAAAACCACTGAATTTCAGTTTTTGCCTTTTTAAGGTACAGGCACGACAGTAAAATAGACTTCGATTACTTAAACATTGAAAGTTTAAGAGTGTGATGATTGATGAAACATGTGTAAACTAGTTTTACAGAATGTCTGAGTTTCCCCAACCAGATCGAAATACGTGATAGTAGTAACACACACATTGACAAATGTGTGAACGCGACCAAATCGTAATAACTAGGCACAATAGGTATCAAGTTCTCTACTATTGTATGGGGTGTGGCACTAGTAATGCAATACAATACAATACAAAACTCTTTATTGTACAACAAGGATAAATTGTCAAATACAAGCAATTACATGAAAACACCTTGCGCAAAAAGCAAGCATCACAATAGTGATTACTTGGTATAAATACATTTGTATTGTCTTAGACTCCTGAACCTAATGATGGTCGGTCTTCAACATGAGCCTGACCGTAAAGATCGACTGGCTGCGTCCAGCGGAGCTGAACATCTACTAGGGACTACGGGATTTGGTGAGTGGCAGTCTTATATTTATTTTTATAGTTCCACTAGCTGTTTCCCGCAGCGCCGCCTGCATCAAAAAGTAGCCTATGTTTGACTCCGGGTTTTCAACTATATTCATACCAAATTTCATCAAAATCCGTTCAGCGGTTTGACCGTAAAAGCGTAACAGACAGACAGACTTTCGCATTTATAATATTAGTATGGATACCCAAGAGATAAAACGAGACCTCCATTACAAGTACTGTCTATGCGTCTTTCCATCCATCTGTCACCAGGCAGTTGAAATTTTCACAGACGATATATTTTTGTCGCTGCATAACAACAAATAGTAAAAAACAGAATAAAATTCGTTTCACAGATAGTAAACCAAAAACAAACATACAATCAAGTGCAGTGATATACACGCATCAGCTTATGCTGCAAGTGCAATTAAATAATAATAAAAATAGTTTTTAGTTACAAAAAGACGGGCTAATTAAAAATAACCTAATCTAGCGGACGGTAATGAACATTGCTGGACGCTAAAATTTCAAACTCGAACATGGAACTGCTGCGACTGCTGCTCTGACGAAAATCCTTTGATAAGGCCTCAGTTGCGCTTCAACTTTCCAATAGTACTTTTTCTAATTTCTTTTGACACTTATACTTAAAACATGTTGCCACCTTAAGGCGATCAGTAGCGACGCCAATGCAGGGTTTTTATTTTTCTGGTCGGGCTACTATTCCCCATATTACAATATATTATTTTTCTCTCCCTTTGTACTCATTTCTCTTAATGTTAATTGGTTTCAATGATGTATCTTTTCTTAAATGTATGTAAATGGTGCAATAAAGTGTTCATTCATTCATTCATTCATTCTCCCATTTAACTGCAATCTGTCCTTTGATCGACATTAAGCAGTTTTTGTATACATTGCAAACATCCTTTTGTGGTCCAAATCCATTGGCACGTCCACATCAATATTATCGTTCCTTTTTTTTTTAATAAGTTTTTTTTTTTCTTTTTCTTTACAAGTCCAGAAGAGATATCTTACAATATAGTGAACATAACATTGCTTAAAAACTATTATTATTATTCTCTATTCTCAGATCTGGAATACGAAATGGACGCGTCTTCGTTAGCCCCGGAACCTGCTACTTATGAAACGGCATATGTGACGTCACACAAGATGTCATGTCGCGCGGGGGCATTCAGCGCTTGTGGCCAGTTAGTTGCTACGGGCAGTGTCGATGCTAGTATCAAGGTACAATACTAACTGAATATTTATTTATTTAGTTGCTAGCAGCCCGTCTCGACTTCGTCTTAGCCTTCCTCGATAAATATCTATCCAACACTGAAAGAATTGTATTGTGTAAGTGTACAGTTGTAAAAATATAATAAACTAGCTGTTTCCTGCAGCTCCGCCTGTGTCAAAAATCAGCCTATGTTTGACCCCGGGTCTTCAACTATATTCCTACCAAATTTCATCAAAATCCGTTCACCGGTTTGGCTGTGAAAGCGTAACAGACAGAAAGTCTTACGCACTTATAATTGATATGGATTAAATATTTTATTTTTGCGTTATAGTATTTTGTACGTTTGTACGCACGATTCTGTACCCAAAGGGTAAAACGGGATCCTAAAAACGAACTGGGTAATTCCCAAAATTCCCACGGGATCATTTGGTTATAGATTTTGGACGTGGAGCGCATGTTGGCGAAATCAGCGCCGGAGGAAGTAGACCCTGGAAGGGAACAGCAAGGACACCCTGTCATCAGGACTTTGTGAGTACAACCATAGATTACAGAATATTTGTATTACTAGTAGTTCTGTGAACAGTAGACTTCGCGAACTACCTTCAAATACGAGATTTATTCATAAAACGCTGCCATGAACTTCCCCCCATTTAGCCCTCTTTTTTGAGCTACACCAAACTTCCCCTCTTATGCCCTCATTTTTTCCCCCAACAAAAAAAAATAGCGCATCTCACCGCGCAGATTTAGAGTAAAAATCGAGAGCAAAAACTATGCAAGAATGACGCTTCGGCCGCCGGCCGCTGCGACGACTATGACGCTACGGATACGGTAAATAACCAACCCTACGAGCGACACACACATTGACGCGTGTGCGTACACGACCCAATCGTAGTAGTAGTAATCACGGCGCTGTTGTATGGAATGTCCGGGGTATGAATTTAGTATATAAACTAATTTCTGCTCAGGTGGGTTCTAGTGGGTTACCTAGCAACAATATTATGACTTTACCAAATACAATTGACTTAAATTACTATACGGGTAATGTGAGACTTGACAACCAATTCTAATTAGTCGGGTTATATGACCATATAAAGCGCTGTCGCTCAGGAACGAGTTCAGCTCAGTGAATATAAACATTTGGTGACTGTATATCTTTTCACTTTTGAAACAAATAAATGATACAACAAATCAATTATGAAATACACGCGGCATTCTTAAATTTAAATTCTCTCAAAATGTTAAGATATGTCACAAAAACACAATTTTTTATTTTATTTAAATGTTGAAAACTCCTGAGCATTTGTTTACATAATGCCTTTAGGGAATTTAGATTAGTTATCCTAATACATTTTTACAGGTACGATCATACAGACGAAATAACTGGTTTGGATTTTCACCCTCGCGAACAAATTTTGGTGTCAGCTTCAAGGGATTGTTGTATCAAACTCTTTGATATAACCAAGGCGTCCGCTAAGAAGGCTTATAAGTCTATTACTGTAAGTAAATTTCCAGGATATACTATAGTTTTTTTTTTACTGTTAAAAGATCCTAATTTAATTTTAAACACAGTCTAAATTTATAGCCCGACCATTAAAATAGCAACCTTTGCCATAATGCGGAAAAATATTGGAACTTTTGCTGGCAACTAGGCGTTGATTTAATATTCCGTCATCTCGACCAGACGCCAATGCAGGGTTTTTATTTTCCTGGTCGGGCTATCATATCAAATAGGCTAGTTTCCACTAAGAACTAATCAGAGAGATGACACTTTCAAATCATTAAATTAGATATGTAGGATTGAAAAAAATAAACTATAAATATCACAAAATCTAAAGATTGTTAATATTTTTAGAAAAAAACAATCGAGGAAAATAGCCATTTTGTCACGAGACACTGAACACCAATCAGAAGCGATTACTTCATATCTTGTAAAACATCATTGTTGTTGTTGATGTCGACGTTTTACAATAGTCACTTTCCAATCAGGTAAACAAATGTGACCATCTGACATTGACACATGTTTCATGGCGGCTGTACACTCACGTCTGAATGTGGGCTAGTTAAACCTCTCGAGTCTTAACTGGCCCACAAACGACGTAACAACTTAACCTTATTTCTGTACGGCTTGGCGAGAGTGTACAGCGACAAAAAGCTATGACGTCATTCGAATCGCCATGACAGTGTTTTCGCACGATATTCAAAATGTGTTTTTTAAATACAAAATACATAATTTAAGATTAAAGTATTGCAAAAAATACAACATATTTTGCAATTTATTACACAATTAACGATGCTACATAAACTAGCCTATTGAAAATAAAATTAACCTAACTTAATAAATCCAATTTAAAATAACAGAAGTAAAATAAAAAATATTCTGAGTGAATTTGATTTATTTACCTCCATATTCATAAAAAATAATGAACGTCCGTTAAGCCTACGTTAACTAAAATATGTCTAATGCCTGTCTTATCTTTGATTGACGTGAAAGAATGTGACTTATTTTAGTTGACTTCGACTTATCCAGCGTTCGTCAGTTTTTATGAACAAGAGAGTTAATTTATTGTAAAATTTTATGTTGTATACACCGCGAAATTTTAGTCTTTTTGGACCCATCGTCCAGTGACTCCATTCATGCAACTGAACAACTTTCGCCAAGATACATGGGTCGAAATATGGAGTAAATTTTTGGACCTTCCGTACAAAATGTCTCATCACGTGACCTAACTTACTATGGGAAGTCCAAATTTGTTTTTCATGTTTCGAGCTATGTTCCTTGGGGAAATTTGTTCGGTTGCATGAATGGAGTCACTGTACGATGGGTACAAAACGACTAAAATTTAGCGGTGTATATATTTTTTTAAATTTTTTAGGACGCGGAACAAGTGTTGGCCGTTGCTTTTCATCCCCTAGGGGATCATATCATTGCCGCTAGTACTCATCCCGTGATCCGCCTTTACGACGTGACTACGAGTCAATGTTTCGTATGCCCTGTACCGTCACATCATCATACTAAACAAGTTAACTCTATTAAGTAAGTATTTTTGTGTTTGTTTGCATGTTTGTTACTGTTTGTTCAGCCATAACTCTTGAACGGCTTATCCGATATAGACATGTGAGGTGGCTTTGGATTACTCGCATTTTTTCGAGTAATATAAGCTATGTGACGTCATCGTAAAAAGAAAATGGCGGATTATATGCCAATGTTTCGTGTGCCCTGTACCATCACATCATCATACTAAACAAGTTAATCTATCAAGTAAGTATTTTCATGTTTGTGACTGTTTGTTCGGTCATAACTCTTGAACAGCTTATCCGATATAGACGTGTTAGGTGGCTTTGGATACCACGCATTTTTCCGAGTAATATAAGCTATGTGACGTCATCGGAAAAACAAAATGGCGGCTTCGTAACGGTTTTTACTGGGAAACCAGACCAACAAGAACATGACCCGAGCTGTGTTAGTGCCCAGCCTCTGAAATTTGGAAAAATTCGGAAATTTGTTCGGTTGCATGAATGGAATTACTGGACGATGGGTCCTAAACGACTCAAATTTCACGGTGTATATAATATTAGAATGGATTGTAATTTAATTATTTTCTTTTTAGGTTTTCGCCTAACGGAAAATATTTTGCGAGCGGCAGCGCGGACGGATCTGTAAAACTATGGGATACGGTGTCCAACAGATGTTTCAATACATTTGTTAACGCCCACGACGGCTCCGAAGTGTGCTCTGTGGCGTTTACGAGGAATAGCAAGGTAAGCAACGTTTGTCGTAGCTCGGCGAAAGATGGGTGACCGGATTTTGTAAGTATTTTTCGTGTTTTATCTTTGTGATTTTGTGATGTTTAGTTGAGTAGTGATTCGTGAGGTAAGCAACTGTAAAGTGTCTTGGTAAATGATGGGTGCCCGAATTTTCTAGAAACTTGCATGGTGAACAACTTTAACATTGTCTCTCAGGGTGGCGGGTCGCCAAATTCTCAATTTTACTCGTTTATTCATAGTTTCATTCGTCGAGTGGGTTATATGGTCAATCGACCGTGCACACCCTTGTGTCATTAATGTCATGTAATCATTGTAAGCGACGGTAGATGTTTCTCAAAGTATGATTGTTCAACAAATCTTTAAATCCATACTTCCATATTATCCATGCTAATATTATAAATTCGAAAGTCTGTCTGTCTGTTACGCTTTCACGGCCGAACCGAGCGGTTTCCCGCAGCTTCACTTGCGTTAAAAAGTAGCCTATGTTTGACCCCCGGTCTTCAACTATATTCATACGTCATCATAATCCGTTCAGCGGTCTGGCCGTGAAAGCGTAACAGGCAGACAGACTTTCGCATTTATAATATTAGCATGGACGGTACGGAACCCTTCGTGCGCGAGTCCGACTCGCACTTGACCGATTTTATTCCTGTTCCAGTACCTCCTGACATCCGGACTGGACTCTTCGATCAAATTGTGGGAATTAGCCAGTAGTAGATGTCTGATACAGTACACAGGCGCTGGTACTACTGGTAGGTATCATCACCACAGAATAGGCTACTTGACTGTATTCATACTTGGTTAATATTGTTATATTAAACAAAATATACACTAAAAAGTAACCGATTCTGAAAACAACAACAAAATTGGTTGTTAATTAAGGCAGTAATTCGATTTTGAAGTTTTCTCTAGAAGATAAGTGTGAGCGTGGCGGGGACGTCTTGCTATCTCTTTTGTACGCACGAAACAGAGTGGCAGTGACGTCACAGCTCACACAGTGCATCCTTTTCTTGTTTTTTGACAGTTTCCCCTTTCGCCGAATATCAAAGGCTTGTAACTTATTTATTTTTGAACGGATTACAAGAATTCTTTCGTAATTCTGTTACTGGAAATAAAATTATTGATATGAAAGAAAAAAGAAAAATAGAATCACACCCTCCCACCCGAAACAGATACCGCACCGAGCCAAGCTGATTTAGGGTAAACATCGAGAGCGAAACAATGCAAGGATGACGCTTCGGCCGCGCGGCCGCTGCGACGACTTTGACGTAGATACGGTAAATAACCCTACGAGCAACATACATATTAACGCGCGTGCGTACGCGAATTTTTGTTTGGAGAAAAAGATTTGTTATTATAAATTAGTACCCATTTCCCGCGTTAAAAAGTAGCTAATGTTTGACTCCGGGTCTTCAGCTATATCCGTACCAGGATTCGTAAAAATCGATAAAGCGGTTTAGCCGTGAAAGCGGAACAAACAAACAGACAGACACACAGACAAACTTTCGCCGTTTTATTAATTTAGATTCTTTATTTGTAAACTATACTATACTTGTTTGTTTGTACGCGCTAATCTCAGGAACTACTGGTCCGATTTGAATAATTCATTCAGTGTTGGATAGCCTATTTATCGAGGTAGGCTAAAAGGCTTGGGTGAAGTCGGGACGGGCTGCTAGTGTTCGTTATATAATAAACTAGCTGTTTCCCGCGTGTTGTGGCTTGGATAATGATGGGTGACCGGATTTTTTAAGTATTTATTTTATACTAGCTTTTTCCCGCAGCTTTGCCTGCGTCAAAAAGTAGCCTATGTTTGACCCCGGGTCTTCAACTATATTCATACCAAATTTCATCAAAATCCGACTAGCGGTTTGGCCGTGAAAGCGTAACAGACAGACGGGCAGACAGACAGACAGACAGACAGACTTTCGCATTTATAATATTAGTATGGAAGTATGAATTAGTATGTACTCGTATTATATATTATAAATATATACCATACATTTTTCGTATAAAATATGGAATTAGATATAGATTATAGAATTTATGTTTTTTTTTTTCAAAACAGGCAAGCAAGAACATATAGCACAAGCGGTTTTCAATCACACGGAAGACTATGTAATGTTTCCTGATGAAGCGACAACTTCGCTTTGTACTTGGCATTCTCGAAGTGCAAGCAGATGTCAGCTGATGTCTTTGGGACATAACGGAGCGGTTAGGTAAGTTAAACTTGGTTAAGCAACCCTAAAGTTGTCCTATTTTATGATGGGTCGCCATTTTTTTGACATAACGGAGCGGTTAGGTAAGTTAAACTAGGTTAAGTAACCCTAAAGTTGTCCTATTTTAGGATGGGGCGTCATTTTTTTTGCTTTAAAACCATCTGTAATAGAATTTTTGGAATGTTTTAATGTTTTGGGTGGGAGGGTGTGAGTGTCCGTTCTGTACGTTAGTACTATTTATAATTCAGTGACGGCACCTTCCTTTTTCGCTTCATCATTTTTTAATTCACTATTTCTTATATACAGGTTCATAGTACATTCTGGGACCGCACCCGCCTTCCTGACATGCAGTGACGACTACCGCGCCCGTTTCTGGTATAGACGGAACACTCATTAAGGATCTCTAATGTAAACCCTAATTTTAGAATAAGTTTAGGCTATATGATTAAATTTATTAAAAAAAAATGTGTTTTATTTTTTGGCATAGTTTTCTTTTGTTATAATTTCGTTTCACATAATTGTCTTATCTCCGAAAATTGAGGCACAGGCCAGTAAACTATCAGTTTTTCTCTGCTGCTTAACTGGAAATAGAGTTTAATAAAAAAAAATATGTGAAAAATCTAGAAAAATTTCTCGTCCAAAATCTAGCTGATCACTGAACAAGTAAAAATTTGCCTGGCGTTTAAGTGTCCTGTATTTAAACTTAGTGATCTTAGATTTAAATTAAATAATGTTTACATTTATTGTGCTGGCGAGTAGGGTCGCCAGGCTCCAGAGGGGTCGCTGTGCGGACAGGTCGGCAACGCGCTCGTGACATCTCCGCTGTTGCAGGCGTTCATAGGCTACGGTAACCACTTACCATCACGTGGGCCGTACGCCTGTTTACCTACTAAGTTGTATAAAAAAAAATTGTGTATTTCCGAATCGTTCGTAAAATAGCACTTATGAACCGATTGAATTAAATCAATTCACGTCGATTCTAATAGATTAACGTACGTAATCCAAAAAAAATTAATTGATTGTTTTTGAAAAATAGACATTTGTTTTTTTTAGTAATGTGTTATACGGCCATGGATACAAGTCCTTTAAAGCCCTTCTTAATTTTTCTATCTTCTTCAATCCTACAGTGTAGTTTCGTCAAGTCTAAAAGTCTAGTCGGTAGTGAAGTGTTAGCTTTTTAGTTACCATTCCTTGTGGAATAAAAAAAAAAAAAAATAAGTTTCCAATATTTTTTGATTATCTAACTGACGGACTGATTATATTTTCTTAGAAAACTAGGCTATTGTTTTCACAGACATGCAAGTTCAAAACGAGCACTTAAATTTTTGAATAACCTGTAAAATGTAAACAAACAAAAAATCCACTTACCTGACTGTACAACTCGACCGAAGACTCGCCTTTCAACTGGTGTCCAGTTAAGTAAGTGTTGTGACTGCTCGCTATATAGTATTGACTTAGCGGACCCCCCATATCTTTGGAGAGAGCTGTCTCGTCCTCGTCTGTTTTCGACTTGCTGCGGGACAAAATATTGTTTATTTATTAAACTAAAAAGATACATGTATTATCTAACTAGCTGTTTCCCTCAGCTCCGCCTGCGACAAATAGTAGCCTATGTTTGACCCCGGGTCTTCAACTATATTCATACCAAATTTCATCAAGATCCGTTCAGCGGTTTGGCCGTGAAAGCGTAACAGACAGACAGACAGACTTACGCATTTATAATATTAGTATAGATTAATTTATCCTAGATGTAATAAATACTAACTTAGCTAAAACTTAAAAATGTTTCGGCACTGCCTGATGCTAGGAAGGGTCGAAATATTCCTCCGCATCGCTGTCCATCGATGGCAAAGTAGCCAGAAGACTGGCAGCATTGCCACGTTAAATGGCAATGCTTATATTTTGAGCTAAAAATTGGCCAGTCGCATGGATCTTAAAGCTAAAGGGATAGCGCGCGGGCATACAATACGCTGATGGCAGAAAATTTGATCTGAATGCATTTCGTTACCCACCTCTCTCTTTCTAACTCGTGACGTGGTTAGGGTGTGAATCTGGGTTTCCATCACAGCACTTGATAACAACCCCAAAAATTGGAAAAAATGATAAACAGTTACGTAGCAATATAATCTTTATTTTGAGGTAGATTTTTATTAAAAAAATGAAAAATAATTATACTTGTTTTTGATATAGAAATATAAAGCCCAATTATAAACGACCATCTATAGGCAAACTGACATTTTTATTTTACTGTATTTCTGACGAGGCAAATTTTTTGAAGTGATGGTAATACTTTAGGAAAGCAGGTCAAACAGTCAAATTTTCTGCCATTAGCCTGTTGTATGCCGGTTTGGTTTCCATCTTTACCATTAGTTCCATGGTGCATTTATATTACAACCAATAAGATTAGATTACATATTAGAATAGGTCTATTATTCAATGTGTAGGACAGAAAATTAACTCGCTTGTCTTCATTGTCTTCTGTTTCGGTGATCTTAGTAGCTGAGAGAATCGATATATTGTCTTGTTCTCTGAATGAGTTCACAATAACGTCTTTAAATGTTATACGTAGATAGATAATTATGGAACTTCTATCCTATCACATTAGACGTTGTTTCTGTAATGATCGGTTAAGCTTTTTTGATAAATAATAATAATTTTGATTGTGACCTCGAAAATCAGTTAGGATATCGATAGGACTAAATGTGGTAATACAATGTGTGATGATTTGCAATAGTATCGAAATACGTGGTCTTTGACTATGGGCCTCATAAGAAAGCTCAAGGTCGACCAGAGAGCTATGGAGAGGGCGATGCTTGGTGTTTTCCTACGAGATCGAATCAGAAATGAAGAGATCCGTAGGAGAACAAAAGCCACCGACATAGCCCAGCGGATTAGTTCTTTAAGGTGGCAGTGGGCGGGGCACATAGCGCGGAGAACCGATGGCCGATGGGGCAGAAAGGTTCTCGAATGGCGACCACGTACCGGTAAGCGCAGCGTTGGACATCCACCGATCAGATGGTCAGATGACCTGAAAAGGTCGCAGGCAAACGCTGGATGCAGACTGCTGTCAAACGATCATTTTGGAAATCATTGGGAGAGGCCTATGTCCAGCAGTGGACTGAAATGATGATGATGATGATGAATAGTATCGATAGTATTAATCCTTGATAGTCGCTATGCTATCGATACTATCGATAGGTTTGGACTATCGGTAGTTGTTTATTTTTCGATAGTATTGATTATGGACCCCACATAGTTACACAGGTTTAGTTAGAGTCACAGCACAGCCCATCAAATAAAGGTTGGTCTAACTATGTGGGGTTAACGAAATTCTCTTGTTAAATTACTATTTAACCTTAATCAAATACTATCGAAAAATAAACAACTATCGATGGTATCGATAGCATAGCGATAGGACTATCGATAGTATCGATAGTGCAAAATGTGGTAATACTAATCCTATCGATAGGATTAATACTATCGATACTATTGCAAATCATCAATAGTATTACCCACAGACATATAAGACGTAAACAGACAGAACATAAGTTAATAGTTATACTTATGTAGCAAGTAATTGTTGTTATCCTTTTCTCACGTATTCGGATCTATATGGCGATATCTCTTTTTTACACCTGTAGCAACATTCACTCACACATAGATATTAAGCTACGCGTGGCAATTTTTGGCCGTGACGCCATTTTGTAATCTGCGTTGTTGGATCGGTGAACACTAAAAATAATAGAGTAGAATACCGGTAAATGATCTCAGATCATGCACTCCACACAACATTCATACATTCTTTGAAATCATGGGAAGCATTATCGTAAACAACTTACCCTAGACTAGATACAGCCCAGGCTGCATAGTTTTGCATGTGTGTGTTTGTGCTACGCTAAGTAATAGCATACCTTCCGTCTGTTTACGTCTTATATGTCTGTGGTATTACCATATTTTGCACTATCGATAGTCCTATCGATATTTCCACTATTGCCGCAATATCGATAGACTATCGATAGTCTATCGAAAGTGGCCTATCGATCGGTAAGACTAAGCATGTATGATTGTAATTGAATTAAAGAATTAATGATTTCTTATGTTTTCGCGATTGTTATTCATTAAATTATACTATTTTAATACGGTTTTTTATTAAAATAGTTTAATTTAAAGAAATAAATGTATCATAGACCTATTCTAATATCTAATCTAACATTGGTTGTAATATAAATGTACCTACCTACAATATTCAACACAAATACATACCTGATGAAATTGTTAGCTCTTCTCTGCTCCGGGACGAATGCGTAGTTGTCCTTATCAGTTAAAAATCTGACAAAGCCTTCAAAAGACAGACAATTTTCTGCACGCAATGTCGGGTCAGGTTCATGTCTCTGGAAATAAATATTTCTTTTTACTTGCTGTGGCAGCAGTAGGGTTGCCAACTGTTACAAAATACTTTTTACTGTTGAACAAAAATATACATAAAAAAATCAATTGCTGTTCCTTTTTTTTTTTTTTTTTTTTTTTAATCATTTATTCAGTAAATATCAAATGTACACATACAACAGTTACCTAACCGCGGAAACCTCGAAGGGTTTATCTGTGTTCGGTGATTATTGATATGATATTAAACTCGCTAAAACTCAAGAACGGCGGGACCGATTTGCCTATTTTTGGTTTTGAATTATTTGTGGAAGTCCAAGGAAGGTTTAAAAGGTGAATTTATTCGGAGGCGGCACGAAGTTTGCCGGGTCAGCTAGTAAAGTATAAAAATACTGTTTTCAGAAAAATTTAGTCAGAGGGCAGGGCTCAGTGCAGCGCAGCCACAAACAAATCACATTAATGGAGTTTCGGAACGAATCTGTCAATGTCAAATTTTATTGAAATGACCAAAAGTCTTAGAAGAAATTAAAAACTTATCTAAAATCGTCTCTTAACTGCTTTCAGTAATTAATGCGAATTGGCGGGACGACAAGCAAGCATTTATTTAATCAAAAAAGGGCTCCTCATATAAATATTTTTATCTTACAATTTTAGTGAGGCCTATGAAGCTTTTAAAAATGACAGTAAATTGTTAACTTGTTCCCCAGAAATCCGAAAAAATATACATTTAAAATAAAATACTGTAAATTTTTCTTAAATACTGTTGAATATTATTCTATTCAGACCTAAACATACTTGAACAGGAGGGTTAAGTTTTTTGAGTATAGATTTCCGTGTTTCGGTCGATTTTAACGTATTAAATTCGTCTTGATAGCGCAAATGACATAGTAACCGGTCAAGTGCGCGTCGGACAAACGCACCAAGGGTTCCGTTTACCGCAAAAAAATCATGTTTGTTGTATAGGAGCCTTCTTAAATATTTATTTTATTCAGTTTTTTATTACAACAGAAATACATCATCTGCGAAAATGTTAATTATCTAACTGTCACGAGATACAGCTTGGTAACAGACGGACGGACAGTGCATAATAAAACATCATATATTTTTTCACATTATCCTATCGAATGTGGTATCAAAATCAAACTAAAAACTTAAATGCGTGTTTTAGGATGTGAATTCATTTCTTGCGGGGGCGGGCTAGTAGTCACTGCCTACCCCTACGGGGTAAAAGGTGTGCTGGTATGTCTATGTTTAGGATGAAAAATTATAAATTAATTTTTTTACCGCATTCGGGTCCTTTTTTCGGACTTCGAAAAAGGAGGTCCTCAATTTTTTTTTTAAATGTTTGCTACCGCACAAACCCGTCATTTCTGAATCGTCTTTATAAAATATTTAGGGTTCCGCACCCAAAGGGTAAAAACCCTGCTGTCCATCCATCTGTCATCAGGGTGTACTTCTACACTTGATAATTTTTTTTATTTTATGAATTTGCTAAAGTACTCAGTCATTAATGACAAGTGCGGCAACAGTAAGTTTTACCTGTATTATATCTTTTAATTGTACTTCAGTCTTAAGCTCCTTTTGTCTCGTCTCACAAAACTTGCCCAGCGTTGGCAAAGTCAACACTCTTCCACTGACGTCTGGACATGCTCCTGAAACAAAGATATTTCCATGGAGTAATTACAAAGAGGAGATGCCGTAATAATCGTTTTGTAAGAAAGTGTTTGTGAGGCTACACGGGGCGGAAGGCAGACGTGCGAAATGCTTAGTTTCGGCCGTGGCTCCAACCATGGAGCACGAGCAATGACAAGCTCCGCCCACTTTTGTGTCGGCGAGGCGCCAATGATCATATCACTGCGCCATTGCAAACGGCATCTCCTCTTTGTAATTACTCCATGGATATTTCAAATTGATTATGAATAAATTTATTTTTCAAACTATACCTTACTACTAGGTAGGTACTATTTTGTTTCGCGTACGCACGCGGCAATGTGTGTGCTAGCCATCGCAGCGGCCGGGCGGCCGAAACGTAATCCTTTTTATTTTCAAATATCTGTATTAGAGGGTCTACAAACAGTTTTACAAAACTCATTAGGTACAAAGTTATTAGACAAAGTCGACATAAATGTAAAACTCACACCGTAAACAATATTTTAATCTAAAGGTGCTCCCACACAGCAGTTAAATAACGTTATAAAACATTGTGTAACACGATAACATTCTTTAACAATGTGTAACATTTTTCTACAACATGTTATATGTTACAAACGCTCCCACACTGGTTGAACCTCATTGTATAACATAATATAACATTCTGTAACAATCAGTTTGGGTCTCAATTTCGATAAAGCTGGTAGTGACTTAATGGAGGAAGTCCTTTTTTTTTTTGTTTTTTGAACCGGACGAACATTTCTAGCTACAGAGAGCTTTGGAAATACAGCGGGACAGTTTTAGGCGAGGGTTTTTGGCCACTCAGCCTCTTCGGCAAAAGCGCAAGGGGCTCCCAGTTAGGACGAACCTCGGCCATGGGCTTTGCCTTTGAGCAATGCGAGCAATGCAAACTCGCGAGCAAACGCTCAATGCCTTAAGGGCCGACACTATTGTGCCTGAAGGGCCTATGAGCCTATCGGTGGCGTCAAGCGCCCTGGTACATTTTGGTTAGTTTGGCTTTTGTTTTCGCGCGCGAGCAACCTCCCCGCGCCCTTCCACTAACGTCCCTCTGACGCTCGGATGATGTTATACAATAAAAGTTATCATTTGTTTCATCATGTTGTAATTAGTTGCATAACATTCTGTTGTGTATGAAGTTATACGTGGGGCGCACTATAAGTTTCCGGAATGAATATAAAAAATACTATTAAAGGTACAAAATTAATTTATTGTTTTTCAAAATAATCTCCCTTGGCGTCTATGCACTTTTTCATTCGATGAAACCAGTTTTGAAAACTTTTGTGCCACTCCTCTGTGGTGACCTCTGAAACGTGTTTTTCATACTCCTCGACAGCCTCTTCTGGTGATGAAAATCGTTGACCGATTTTTGGGAACAGAAAAAAATCACAAGGTGCCAGGTCGGGACTGTATGCAGGATGACTCATGAGTTCTACATTTTTCGCCTTCAAAAAGTCGTTTGTCTGTCTGGCCGTGTGAGAACTAGCATTGTCGTGGTGCAGGATGATACGGCGTTTACGGTTATTTTTACGGAGTTCGTCAATAACTTCCGGCAAACAAATGGTCGTGTACCAGTCACTATTCACTGTACGACGATTCTCTAAAGCAACAGTAGCCACGTGTCCAGTTTTATTAAAAAAAGAAGCAATCATCCGCTTAGATGCACTTTTCACGCGCGCCACTTTGGTTGGTTTCGGCTCATCTTGAAAGACCCATACGCTCGATTGCTGCTTTGTTTTGGGATCGTAGCAATAAATCCATGTTTCGTCACCTGTTACTATGTCCCACACCAAATTTGACGCACCTTCGTTGAATCTGGTAAGCATGGCACTGCACCAAGTGACGCGGTCCGTTTTTTGAGCCTCGGTCAAGTTGTGTGGGATCCACCGCGAGCACAGCTTTCTCACACCCAAATGTTTGTGTAGGATTAATTGTATTTGACTCATGCCTATTCCTAAGGATGCGCGAATTTCATGGTAGGTCACATGCCTGTCTGTTTCAATCATACGGCGCACAGCATTGATGTTTTTGTTGGTCACAGCGGTGGACGGCCGACCATCGCGAGATTCGTCACTGAGATTGATACGACCACGCTTGAATTCTGCAAACCAGCTATAAACAGTTGTCTTGCATGGTGCTTCATTGCCAAAAGCTGTTTCAAGCCGAGCGATGCTCTGTTGAGCTGTCAAATTACACTTAAAATCGAAGAAAATCATACTACGAAAATTTTCCCGAGTTAAATCCATGTTGATGCAGACACACAATTTTTTAAATGGCGCTACAAGGTAAAAACAAAAGACAGTCAGATGAAACAAACTGCATTCTACAGCCAAAGAGTTCTATTTTCAAATGTTGCAATAAATTTTTAAATATTGTTAATGTAAGTGGTCAGTTCCGGAAACTTACAGTGCGCCCTATGTATAACATCACTAACAATTTATAACTTTTGTTATAAAATGTTAGACAACAAATGTTATGCAACATTCTCCAACATTATATAACCGCTGTGTGGGATCATCTGAATGAATTATGTATGTAGTAGGTACTTAATAATATTTTATCGTCTGAGAATTCAAGATAACATTACATTACAATCTTAAAAGCATGCTAAGCAACTTTGTTAGGATTATGAATGCAAATCCTTGCATAGTTTCGCTCTCGATATTTACCCTAAATCTGCGCGGCTCGGTGCGGTATCTGTTTCGGGTGGGAGCGTGTGAGTGTCCGTTCTGTACGTTAGTGCTGTTAATTATTCTGTGCCGTAGGGGTAGGCAGAGACTACGGATTGTATGGGAGATTGGATGCGAGATGTGTTACCTGGTAACGCAGCAGCGGCTAATAAGTCGAACGCTTTCTTCCTGTGTTGTTTGTCTGTTTGTGGCTCCAAATCGAGTGAACCGTTTCTTGTTAATAGGCCTGTTGGAAAATTTACACTAGTTATATTCATGTAAAAGATGGCGAGATGACCTGCAGGGATGGTGTTAATGTATTTTACTAAAACCACGACCGCTAGGGCTATTTTTGAGTTTGCAAAAGCGGTGAATTGAATGAGTTTCGTTTGATTTCGAATTTTCATTCAACATATTCGGGGAGTCGAAAGATACTACGATTTTACATATTCGAAAATAGCCCTCGCGATCAAGCTGAGCAACAGGGAACTACCCAGAAAAACTAAATTATTTTAATACGAAATGATTTATTATGTTTTCGATTGTTACATTAAATTAAACTATTTTAATACAGTTTTTTTCGCGTTTATTACTTCCTTATTTACACTTTGCGAAGGGAGACCGAAGAGCCGGCGCTTTTCTCGGCCAACGAATCAGTTTGGCGATCCAACGAGGAAATGCTGCTAGCATCATCGGCACAATGCCGAGGGACCATTTTTTTATGGTAAGTATTTTTTTTTTTAAATAGGTTTTCCTTTTTTTTATTAAGTACTAGCTGTGCCCTCGGCTTCGCCCGCGTGGAATTCTGTTTGTCTGAAATAGTAGCCTATGTCACTCTCCAGGTCTCCAACTATCTCCACACAAAAAATCACATCAATCCGTTGCTCCGTTTTAACGTGAAAGAAGGACAAACAAACAAACACACTTTCACATTTATGATATTAAGTATGGATTGTTAGTTTAATTGTATTTTTAAGTTTAATTGAATAAAAAACTACTTATACACTTTACTATAAATCCATCCACACTAAGTAATATTTCATGTGCGAATGTCTGTCTGTCTGTTTCTGGATTTTGATGAAATTTGGTATGAATATATTAATACCTAATTTTATGTATGAGTAAGAGTTAGATAGTTAAAGACCCGGGGTCAAACATTGGCTACTTTTCGACGCAGGCGGAGCTGCGGAAAACAGCTAGTACATACGTAAGAAACGCAATAAAATTAAATCAAATAGTTTGATTTAAAAATAATTGAAACCTTTTTGAACGAACAGGGTTCCTTTAACGATATCAGTGGCCGAAAGGCGGTTCCGAAAAACTAACACCAGTTTGCACAGGGAAGATTGACCATGTACCCCATTCGTTATGAATGAATAATATTTACCTGTTCTAAAAACACCGCGTCCTCTAAACAGCTCCGGCGAGCTTCTACTCTTCTCGGCGCCCAGCAGTGGGGTCTTATTTCTGGGCACGGCTAGCTGCTCAAACACGTCCCTCAGTTCTGATCGCATCACTAGACTGGAAATAGTTAAGGGTTTTTTATAAATCGTATTTTATACATACTTACATATAAATATATTAGCTGACTTGGCAAACTTCGTACCGCCTCCGAATATATTCACCTTTTAATCCTTCCCTGGACTTCCACAAATAATTCAAAACCAAAAATAGCCAAATCGGTCCAGCCGTTCTCGAGTTTTAGCGAGACTAACGAACAGCAATTGATTTTTATATATAAAGATATTACGATTATATCCATACTAATAATATTATAAATGCGAAAGTCTGTTTGTCTGTCTGTCTGTCTGTTACGCTTTCACGGCCAAACCGCTAAACGGATTTTGATGAAATTTGGTATGAATATAGTTGATAACCCGGGGTCAAACATAGGCTACTTTCGTATGCAGGCGGAGCTGCGGGAAACAGCTAGTCCATACTAAAATAATAAATGCGAAAGTCTGTCTGTCTGCTTCCCGTGGGAATCCAACCCACGACCACCGGATCGAAGGCGAAGCCGAACCACGGAGACACTTATAAGGCAAAAGAAAATTTCAGAACAAATTAGATTTACCTAAAGCTCCTGAACAAGGTGACGAAATCCATAAAATCTAGCTGCGTCTCGTAGCCGACGGAACCAGTTCTTAGATGTTTCAGATTCTCCCAGAATCTCTCGCTGGTCTCCAGTCTTCTCAAACTGTAAAAAATAAGATAGTTTCCTTTTATTTATCATAAATAACAATATTTACCAAAAGGGCGAAGGATAAGGTTCAAACCTAAAAAGAGATGAACTGACGACCTAAGTGCCAAAGGCCGGGCAAAACGGAGGAGAAAAAGTAGGTAAGCGGACACTGGGCTTCGAGGCAATCAGCCGAGAATACAACCAGGAAGGCGCTAAGATGAGTAGTGACGACCTAAGACATTCGAAAAGGACGCTAGAGGGCGCCGCACGGTAAACACGGGCTCTGTACAAAATAATTAATTTTTAAATGGATAAAGTTGATATATAATGAATAAAACGAACTAATTTTGAAGATAATAAAGTGACTATTAACATAAAAGTGTTTGTGACAAAAAGTGACTGAAAAAACTTTATAAATGATGTGATTTTATTGCAACAGCTACTAATACGCAAAACTAGTTTAAAAATCTATTAATTACTTATAGTGAATTGCCTACCTAACATAAATAACAATTACGAGCTGTGAATATTTTGTTAACTGTGAATATTTTGTATTAACAAGAAAACTATATTAAAAAGTGATTTATAAATATAAACAAAGAACTTCTTTGTCTGCTCGTTAACGCCAATCAAATCAAACATAAATGACTCATCGTTTAACGAACATTAAGACCTTAGCAGATAACGACATACAATAATTCGACACTTTATCTTAAATTGTACTTGGTCTAGTGGTCTAGCTGGCCTGTTGAAATCTTCAGTGCACGAGTTCAAACCCCATTTCTGCGAAGATTTTTTGTTCTGCTAAAATTATTAGTCTACAATGAATTCCTTTGAAAATATCACATTTAGACGCCATCGAGCCCAGTCACAGTCAGAGCAAAGTAGTCACACTGACATAATTAATATATCCAAAGAAAATACTCTAGATGGCAGCACATGTAGTTTGCCTGACGTATCAAAAAGCAATGACGACGAAGTGGAGGAATTAAAACAACGCATTATTAAATTGACTTTGGATTTACGTACTGCAAATCAAATTAACAAAAGCTTAGAAAAAGTTGTCCATAATTTAAAAGAAGAAATGGAAGTATTAAGAAAGGGGAACAAATCATTATCTCCAGTAAAAAATGACGTAAAATCGTCTACACCAAATAAACACACATATGAAACAAACAAGACACCTTCATTGCAAACAATTGATCTGCTTCATAATAAAAGTATGCAAGCGGAATCTCCTATTGATACTCAACAAAAGATACGAACACAGAAGAATAAATTATGTATCATAAGCAGCAACAAATCCAATCCCGTCTTAAAGATAGCACAAAACAAACTAGAAAACGAATTTAAAATTTGCCATTATCTAACACCTCGCGCAGAGTTCACTACACTTCTTGCAAACATTGATAAAAAAATAATAAACTACACCAAAAATGATTTTTGTGTACTAATGGTTGGTGAAGAGGACTTTAAGAAAACAAAAAATTACCACAAAATTATACATGAAATTAGGAAGAATCTACAATTATTACATCACACAAATATTATTATATATCTTCCGACTTACAAGTGTAATAAATATGCCACTATGTATAATTGGAGAGTGGAGACATTCAATAATCTACTCTACCTAGAATCGGAAACATTTCACCATGCATACATCCTTGATTCAAACTCTGTGTTGACCTATGACTATAATATGTTTACTAGACAAAGAGGCACCATTAATAATTATGGAGTAAAACAAATAATAGGCCTGCTGAAGGATACTATAGCAGAGATCAGTTACGTCGAAACTGATGTGCCATGTCAGTCCCCGTCTCAGCCAGTCCATCTACATAATAATCAAATATGTGAACAAGTATTAAACAAAAATACAAAAAGCGACTCGTTTTTTCTCGCTTAGAAATATAAATGTATTGTATCAAAACATTTCTGGTTTGATAAACAAAACAGATATGCTTACTATTCACATAGATCACTTAACGTCCAAAAATTTGACTCCTGATGTTCTCTGCATAACAGAACACAATGTAGTACATTGTGGAGAAGAAGACCTTGTAACAGTGCCAAATTACCATCTCGTCGCATCCTACTGTCGAAACAGCAAAAGAAGAGGCGGTTCATGTATCTTGATAAGAACCAGTTTACAGGCTAAGGATCTACCGGAAGTATCTAAACAATCTGTCCCGAACTGCTTCGAATGCTGTGATATAAAGTTAATTCCGGAAGATATTGTATTGATATGCATATATAGAACACTTGTATCTAGAAATTTAAATATGTTTTGTGACAAATTGGGAATTGTACCCAAACAATTGTATGATAAGTCGTATAAAAATATTGTAATTTGCGGAGACTTTAATATTGACAGATTGAAGAGAAATAATGTAACATTGGATTTTGAATACCTTCTACTAAATTATAATTTGAAATTGATGATAAATCAACCAACTCGACTTGCTAGTATGACATGTATTGATAACTTTGCACACAATATGAAAAAAAAATGTAAACATAAAGTGTTTGATTTTTGTATGTCAGATCATACAGCACAACTATTGACAATTCCAGCAAAGAAAAGTAATCACTTACAATCTTGGCGAATTAAGAAACGCGACTTTTCAACTGAAATATTTTTTGCATGCTTAAATTCAAAAATTACATAGGCAGTTTGACTTTTTCAGATGCAAACGAATCATACAATTATTTTATACACTATTTTCGCTTGTTATATGACCTTTGCTTTCCATTTAAAACTATTAAAGTAAACGCAAGCAAAAAAGTAAAATGGTTATCGCGTGGTATAAAGACATGTAGCAAAAAGCAAAGACAACTTTTGTGGCTATATAGACATTCCCCTACATCATCAAATAAACTTAAGCTTAGAACCTACTCAAAGCTTTTTAAAAGAATTATTAAAATGACTGAGAAATCTCAAAATAACTACTACATAAATACTGCTCTAAACAAAAATAAAGCTACATGGAAAGTTATAAATAAATGTAGGTCTCGTTTATTAAAAGAACAAATTCTAAAATTAGAATATGAGGAAAAATCTATTACAGACCCAGTGGAAATTGCAAATACTTTTAATAATCACTTTGTAGATCAAATAAAAACTTCAAATAATGACAATACTAACTACAGCTCAACAATTCCTGAAAATCGTACTTTACACTCTATGTTCATGCCACCAGTTACATCAGATGATATATTAAGAGCTATTAAATCACTTAAAAATACAAGTAGTGTGGGTATTGACGATGTCTCAACAAAAATTGTTAAATATGTTGCGGTTAATATAGCAGAACCCCTTAGCTTTATATTAAATTTATGCATAGAACAAGGTATATATCCTAATGAATTAAAAAAAAAAACATCATAAAACCACTTTAAAAAAAAATGATAAAAGCGATGTAAACAATTTTAGACCAATTGCTATTCCATCGATATTTTCAAAAATATTTGAAAAGTGCATACATGAAGCTTTAATTAGTTACATTGAAAAAAATGATATCCTTAGAAACGAGCAAAATGGTTTTAGAAAAAATAAATCAATAAATATGTCAATTTTTGATTTCTTAAATATAATTCTGACAAGTATTAATATTAAAGAACCTGTTAGTGCTGTCTTTACAGACATGACCAAAGCATTTGACTATGTAAATCATGAGAAGCTGCTTAAGAAACTTGAAGCATATGGTATAAGGGACAATGTGCTGAATCTTATAAAATCATATTTAAGTGATAGACAACAAGTTACAGAAATAACAAGAACTTGTCCTAAAAGTAAAATGGAAACTAAATACACCTCCGATATTCGGACTATGGTTAGTGGAGTGCCACAAGGAAGTGACTTGGGACCGTTGCTTTTTATACTTTATATTAACGATCTGCCAGGCGTAACAAGTCAGCCAAGTCAAGAGTAGAACCCAAAATGACCAAGAAAAAAAATTAAATGATGCTCTAAGTAATGTGATGAATTGGCTTGACATGAATAATTTAGTATACAACTTAAACAAGACTTGCATTATGCATTTTAAACCTGGAAATTCTAAATTAGTAATAAACATTAAATATGATGACACAAAATTAGACGTAGTAAAAAAAACAAAATTTCTAGGGATCACTATTGATAATCAACTTAAATGGTCTGAACATGTTAAAATTATTAGTAAAACACTTAATAAATCTGCATTTGCGCTTTATAAATTACGTAAAGTTGCAAAAAGAGATGCTGTACTGACTGCCTACCATGGGCTAGTCGCATCAATAATTCGATACGGAATCATATTTTGGGGAAACTGTACCGACTGGGAGACTGTATTTAAAGCACAAAAACGCTGCATACGTGCTATGTATGGTTTGAAGACCAGAGATAGTTGTATACCGATTTTTAAACAATATAAAATACTGTCATTTCCTTCACTATACATATATGAAATGGCTACATTTGTTAGACTGAATTTAGGATTGTTTGTAAAGTTACCAACACTGAAAAAGAATACGACATGGTCCCTTCACAGGCACACATTATGCAATCAAAAATTAAATTTAAAATTAGTCAAGAAAAATGTTCTGGGTATGGCGGTAAGAATTTATAATAAGCTACCAAATGACTTGAAGGATTTAAATACTTATCTGTTTAAGGAGCAACTTCTACAGAAATTAATTGACAAATGTTACTACAGCGTTAATGAATTTTTTAATGACAATTTATAAGTATTGACATCACTATTGCGTAATTAACTCTAAGACATGTTTATTAATCGCCTATAATCACCTTAATTATTTTATTGTTTGTGCATGAAATATATATTTTTGACTTTAAATTTGGAATTGTTTTAGCTGTGAGCCTGTAACCATATTAGTATGAAATACTTATTTGTATGCTGTGCAATAATAGCAAAACATAGTGCGTCTTATACTCTGTAAAACATCTTATTATGTACCTATGTTTAACAAATAAATAAATGATTGATTGATTTATTTATTTATTGAACACTTCTTTGCACACAGTAAAATAAAAATTAAATATATTACATAAAATGTGAACAAACTCATCTTGCAACACATTTGCTTATAGCTTTATACATAGCTGATTGCAAATAAAACTAAAAAATATTAATGTGAACACAGTATGTTTACAAAAGGCGACCTTATCGCTCAAGCAATCTCTTCCAGGCAACCTTAGCGTAGTTTGAAATATAAAAGAAAGGAGAGATACGGATATGGATTTTGTCAAAGAGTGGATACTCTTCTACATTTATGAAATGTGTCATTTTGTTAAAATACATTTTGTACTTATTTAAACGTAACGAAGAAATTAATATTAATTATCGTGGAAGAAATACAGTTAATTGTGTTACCAAATATTGCCACCATCTTGTACGATCAGAGCTGTTGTCCAATGGCGGTTCGAATTATTAACAAGTTGCCAAACAATCTGAAAATCCTGCCACTTCCAATATTTAAAGAAAGATTACGTGAACTTAAGTTAAAAATTGTTATTACTCTCTGACTGAGCATTTAAAAGATTCCTTCAAGACCTAGTAGGCTGTAAAAGAATGCCTTGAATTAGTTATAGATGGTTTTATCATGACTGGGTTGCGCAAGGTCAACCATAAAGAAAGTTTGTTAGATTGGACAGGCAGGAGTCAGACTTAAATATATCCTATGACCTCAAACTGAAAAATGTAATTGTATCTAGTGAAAATTAATGTACTTTGACAACTAGTTTTTATTTTCTATGCTATTGTACGCCTGCAAAGGTAGAATTTGGTGTTCTTTGTATGATTATAATTTTGTCATCTAGGTATAGAATAGAATATATCTTTATAGAGAAAGCTATCACGTAAGTACAGCAAAAGTCGTATAAAATGCTACATGTTTATAATGTACGTGACAGACGTCTCAATAGGTGGTGGCTCAGTGATACGCTAGACATGCACGCATGACTAGCTCTGATTTTCAGCCACCACCTTCTGAGGAGTCACGGCACAAAGTTTTAAACCTAAACTTACTGAATATAATCCTTGACTGGTGTCTTACTATCATCTCACACCCCCATCCAAGTCTAGTTTGAATCTTGCTTTCTACTTTACACAAGCTAGTACACAATAAATAGAGAGGTATCGAAACAGAGAGGATCTTATGTCCAACAGAGGGAGTTAAATACTAAATAGCTAATCTTTTTCAGGCATCCCATCTGTTTGGGGTCGGCCTTCGTTAATACATAAATACATACATACCATCACGCCTTTTTCCCGTAGGGGTAGACAGAGACTACGGATTTAAATTTGCTACGATCCTTACAGACTTCCCTCGCTTCCTCTACGCTCACCACTCTCGTCATATAAGCTCGTCGATTACGGGTACTCCTGATATCTCCCTTTTTTAATGTCTGCGATTTGGTCGCAGTATGTTCTCCGAGGCCGGTCCTCACCGACTTTTCCTATCACCTTCTTTTCTTGTCGGCCTTCCTTGTCCGTTTATTATTCCTCACTCATCTTAGCGTAAAATAGTTGTCGTCAGCTTACGCTTCGAAGCCTAGGGTACGCTGTAAGTCATGGTCCTAGATTTGGCGGCACTGGCTAGTACATTGTAGTGACTGCCGTCTGACCTCCGCGACCCCTATTTACAGGGAAATCAAACAACAAGAACATGACCCGAGGTGAGTTAGTGTTCAACACTGTTAGATTTTTTCGGGCTACCTAAATGCATAACGCCTGACTCAGTACAACGGCTGCCATCTTACAAGTGGGACAAACGGAGGAACTAGAGAATAAAAAATGTCACTAAATGGCGACCAATCCAATCTCGCCGTCGCTTGACATGCGCATTCGCTAGGTTAAAATAGGTTTAACTGCCCCGTGTTAATTATAGAAAGTGTTCACTGTTCAGACTTACGAGTATACTTAAGAACAGTATCTAGTATTTTAGCGCCCCTTTAACAAATAGGCATTTTGCGTGCACCATCGCACCCTCATCCACCCTTACCCTTTGATCATAATGAATACTCATTTGGTCGTACGAGCATTTGTTTAAAACACCATTTAGTTGTTTAGTGGACTGTAGTCGGTTTAAACTACAGGGTTATTTCGTATTGAGTAAATAAACTAAATACCTAACATTACATACATACATACCATCACGCCTTTTCCCGTAGGGGTAGGCAGAGACTACGGATTTCCATTTGCTACAATCCTTACAGACTTTCCTCGCTTCTTCTACGCTCATCACTCTCGTCATACACGCTCGTCGATTACGGGATATGCGTGTGCTCTGAGGGCCACTCTCTCAAAATTCTTTGAAAACATGCTCACATTTTTTCTACGAAAGAAGATAATTTTGTGTTTTTCTTAGCTATCATACGTTAAGTGAAATAAAACGAAAACAAAAATGTGGAGGTCTGAGGGTCCGAATTTTAACAAGGTGATATTTTTTTAACCAACGTGATATCGTGATCTGTTATTGCTTTCACAAAAAATTCACAATTTATTTACTATAATATAGGATTTCAAAGAGTAACTAAAAGTGAATGGTTTTGTCATTATTAGCGTAATAAACTTTCCACGTGAGGGTCCATTTTGAACGGAGATATAGAAAATAATACAATGTTTTGCTATAATATCTTGTTTCGATAATTTTTGTTTGGCATTATCTTAAATTTTGGCGTAAAGACTTTTTCTTTAGTGCCCTTAGTTTATCCGGTACACGTGAACCCTCAATCCTCTATGTGTGGACTGAGGCTCCAACTTTAAATCCCATAACTCGCTTATTTGATTTTTACAAAATCTAGTTCCAACTTTCACAATTCTTTGGGAATGTTCACTAAATCCTGAGCATGTTTTCAAAGAATTCTGAGAGAGTGGCCCTCAGAGCACACGCATATGATTACGGTTACTCCTGACATCTTCCTTTTTTAATATGTCTGCGATTTGGTCGCAGTATGTTCTCTGAGGCCGGCCTTCACCGACTTTTCCTGTCACCTTTGATTTGTAAATACCTTTCGTAAGTCTCCTTTCATCCATCCTTTCTACATGCCCAAACCATATTAACATCTCTTTTTCTATCTTTGTCACTACATCCTCATTCACACCACACCTTTTCCTTATCTCACTATTTCTTATACCTACCTAAAACTAACAACTAAATTGAGTCCAACAATTATTTAATATACACTAAGTACGCAGCTCCGCCTGCGTCAAAAAGCAGCCTATGTTTGACCCCGGGTCTTCAACTATATTCATACCAAATTTCATCAAAAGCGTCACAGACAGACAGATTTTCGCATTTATAATATAAGTATGGAATATGGAATTTATATTGCATAAAAATTAGCTCCGGACTATTGGGTCTGCTAGTTAAAAATAAAAAAAATTCAAACGATGCCTACACTCTACAGCTAGTCCGTCATTCTCTTTGATCTAAGCTTATGTCCAAACCCCTCTCAAGGGTCAGTGAACTCCCGAAAAATCCCCCAATTCTTCCTGCTCAATGAACGTAACCAGCGAACCGGAAAAACTGATTTTCAGCTTCGCTTGTAGGTCAAGGCCATCCGGAATTCGACAAAAAAAAATAGTGTTAGAATTATTTTTGAATTTCTTTTTTTATATATTTTTTTATGATTCGTCTGGCTGTTAAAAAATTAATCTTTAATTTTTATTTGTTTTAAATATAGTTCTTCAGTTTTTTCATTTCAAATGTCAAACTTACTTTGATTCTATGTATTTGTTGACTGACTCCATTTCGAGATTGGCCAATTTTGCTTTTGTATGGAAAAAATGTATGTTCCAGGCTAGATGTTGCATTTATGAATGTATCGAAACTTGGCGCTCCTGGATTTTCTAATTTTTATTTACAGAGCCTTTTGATTGGGATAAAAATAAGGGCAAAAAGAGGGAAAGTATGATGTAAGTAGCATTATTTAACAGAACTCAACCACATTTGATATGGTCGAAAAGAAGACCCTGTATAAGAAGGGGGAAATGGGGGATGTTCGTTGTAGCGTTTTATGAATAAAAAATATTTTCTTGCATGAAATAGGGGCGTATCAGAGATGACAGTCAATACACAAATAGTTAGTTTATGTTAATGACAGTTACCTACTCCTGTTAGGTAAACCAGCTATGACCTTTGGTGGTGGCTGGCTGCTGTGTCGAGGGGCACAGTCAGGGGTAGAGATGGGCAGCGGGAAGAAATTCAAGATGAAAAAAATGAAACGTAAGGGGAATAAAAGGGGAAAAATAATTATCACCAATTTATTCCTGGGAATTTTTATAAATTCCGGGAGTAAATGGGAATTTTTCCGGGATGGCGCCCATCTCTAGTCACGGGTATTATTCCCTAGCATCTGCCCGATGGCTTGGATATTAATTGTATATAGCACACAAAGGGGTCAAGTTGGGGCAGGCTTAAGTCCAGAGTGTCAATTCTCTTATTTTCATAGTGCAAAATTTAATCGTAACTGGATCGTAATGACAATTTTTGACGTTTTTGGTATTCTGTAACTAATTTTAAGACGAATCGTATTTCATTGATATGCCATTGAACTGGAATTGAAAAATTTGCTATTCTATTCTTCAATCGTATCAGAGTTGTAAATATATTTTCAATAATCGGTATTCTGCTATTTATTACACTTACATTTTGCTACTATTACCATTCAAGTACGTTTCAATTGCAGTTGAATTGATAATTAACATTGTGTTACCAGATTACCAAAATTGAGCTTATCAAAATTGCATCGTAATTGAGTCGTACCTAATTGAATATCTGTTGCATGGTCATGTTAAGTTTATTGGCGGAATTAACACCTAGAAGTGGACTGACTGCAGCTGGAACGTAACTTACCTACTCCTGTTAGGAGAGCCAGCCATGATGGTGGTGGCTGCAGCGGTCAGACTGCTATGTCGAGGGGCACACGGGTGGTGCTGGCTCATGGTAGCCGAGTATGAACTGAAAATAAACATATTGTTGATAAAGTCAAATTCTGAATGTGACTTGAGGTATATATATAGGTATATATTTTAAATGAATCAGTATTTGTGTATGTTTTATGTATGTTAACGTAGTGAACTTAAGTTTTTGATAAAATTTGCTCTATAATACATTTCTACATAACTTTTTTGCGCCGAACTATCTTTCCGTTTTCCCAATGGTTGACTGGTAGAGAATGCTCTTAGCATTAAGTCCGCCAATTGTTGTATGTGCACTTTGAGAAACAATAAAGTTTTAATAAATAAATAAATAAAAGTCGAGCAGAGGAATTGATTATTTCTTCTCTAACAAACTCTTCTCCTCTTTCTTAGGGCCGATTTTAACAACATCGTTCCCATTGAAGAGTATTAAGCATAAAAAATAGATGGCAGACATTTATTCTTGAGACAGAGCCCTTATTATACCGGTATTTTAGCTCCATTCAAACTTACGTGAACTCCGTGCGATTCCTCCGAACTCCGAACGCCCACAGAAATAAGAATCGGTAGAAGTGCCGTAGCGTGTGCCAAAGTTAACTGGCCTGCTAATGATACTTCTACGTAATCTTATTTCTGTGGGCGTCCCACAAGTCGCACGGGATTCGCGTCAGTTTGAATAGAGCTTATAAGTGGATTAACAGCATATTCTCTGGTTAACTGTGCGGTGAAATGTAAACTTAATATAGAGTAAACGGCGTTTTTTTTTTGTTTTTATACAATTAAGTAGGCAAAAGGCATACGGCCCACCTGATACCTGACCTGATTTATAAAACATTTATGAGAATTTGGGTAAATCGACTCTAAGTGTTTTTCCGGTTGTACCCTTAGCTGTTTGCTTTGGAGCCCAGGAGATGTTGGTCCCTAACAAACTCTTTTAGCAAATAATAAACTACCCGAGAGAGTACATCGCGGTTCACATTAAATTTGGGTTCTTACGTATCAAAATATTGAACACTAGATGTTTCCCGCAGCTCCGCCTGCGTCTAAAAGTAGCCTTTGTTTGACCCCGGGTCTACAACTATATTCATACCAAATTTCATCAAAATCCGTTCAGCGGTTTGGCCGCGAAAGCGTAACAGACAGACAGACAGAAAGACAGACAGACTTTCGCATTTGAAATATTAGTATGGATATGGAAGTATGGATTAGTATGGATATATGTCATACAAATTTTTGTAATTGCCTTAAAATTCCTTTATTTTAATGCCTCACTTGATAGGTTCAAGAGAAAAATTCGTCCTATTTTGCGTCAAAATCCGCCTATTTGATTTTTTACAATTTTGACTTACTTGCTTGCTCGGCCAGTCATGGCTTTGTCCTTGTTTAACTCTAAATCCTAATGAGTTGTCTTCTAATATGTTAGCATGGGAGAGATTCGGGTGGATTCTTGGCAGTTGATCATCATTTGACGCATGTATCATGGGTGTCTGCCTTAGCCAAGATTTGGGATACCGTCCCTCTATTGGCCCTCTATCCATTTTCTAAAATTTAACTTTTTTTCTGTTCACTTGGTTCAATGGTCTAAATCAGTAGTTCCCAAACTTATTTTTCTCGTGGACCACTTTCAAAATTTTACTGGTTTCGGTGGACCCCCTGCTGCTACATTTCTACCACATTCTTAAAGTCGCCAAAAAATAAAAATTGTGTCACTTCTGAGTTCTGTCCCTATATTTCGATATGTAAAATAAAAACGAAAAATGGTACATTTTATATCACTTTATTTATTAAAAGAATAGAATTACAAGAAAAAAATATTAAGGTAATATAGGTTCAGGTCATAATTTTAATTAATGGGAAGGATGTATGTATCTGATGGAGTGTCAGCAAACGATCAATGTTTGGCTTTATTTTTGTGAGCAATAACCGCAAATCCCCCCGCTCTGTGATGTTTAATTTGCTCCTTTTTTTTGTTAAGAGGTTTGTAACGGCACTAAAACTCCTTTCGACAAGATATGACGAGGGAAAAGCTATTAAAAATTTCCTTGCGATTTCCCACAGTCCAGGATATTTTTCGGGTATTTTTGCTTGCAGCCAAAATGTTGGGTAGCCTTTTCTAAATTTCACCTTCAGCTCCTCATTAGTGCTTAGCTCGAGCAGCTCCTCTTGTAATACAACATTGGCCACTTCCGTTTCATCAAATGGATTTATTATCCATGGTGGTATATCCATCGTCAGTATATCTTCAAACCTGGTTTTGAAGTCATCATGCAGGGCACTTAAATGTTGACTGTAGGTATGGATATCCTCATCAATACATTCTACCTGCGACAAGTTTGGAAATTGAGAGAATTCGCGCCGACTAATGTTTTGCTTCATAAATTTCAATTTCCCAAGAAAAGCCGAAATTATCCCCTTTGTTTTTATTAAATTCAGGCTGTCCCCTTGTAACTGCAAGTTAATATCATTAAATTTTTTAAACAAATCTGTCAAATACGCAATGTCTGCTTTGAATTTGATCAAGTTTTCTTTTAAATCTGGATCTCTACTTTCTAAGAACTCTAATATGGAATCGAAAACAGAGTAAAATCTCGTTAAGCATGCACCTTTCGACAACCAGCGTACTTCAGTATGTAAGAGCAGTCGTTGGAAGTCTTCATCATTTTCGTCGCACAATTGAGCAAATAAACGTGTATTCAATGCATTGCTTCTGATTTTGTTGACAGCTTTTATTACAAAATGAAGAGATTGGTTCAACCTGTCACTTAAATGTTTTGCCACAAGATGTTGTCGGTGGATTACGCAATGAATAGCTGTAAGTCCTGGTATAATTCTTTTGAGATGACTTATAAACCCACGATATCGCCCGACCATTGCAGGAGCTCCGTCTGTTGCCACTGAAATAATGTTTGTAAATGGGATCGATTTTTCCGTAAAAAAATTACTCAGGACATTAAATATTGATTCGCCTTTAGTGTCAGTCTCCAAAGTTCTGGCAAATAGCAATTCTTCGTGAATTTCTTCCTCAACAATAAATCGGACATATGCCAATAGTAATGCTTCATTACTGGGTAACGTTGACTCGTCCAGTTGTATAGAAAAATGAGTTTTTTGCAGATGATTGCACAAAAAGCTTTCGATATCAGAGCTCATTTCATCAATGCGTCTTTGTACAGTATTGTTACTTAATGGAATTCTTTTTAGTACGTCAAATGGAGATTTGTGCAAAACAGTTTTTAAAACCTCTTCAACAGCGGGTAAAATTAATTGTTCTCCGATAGTGTGCGGTTTTCCAGATTTTGCTATAAGTAATGAGATATTGTAAGATGCCCGCAAGCCATCATCGTTACTTTGAGATGTTGAAGCGAACATACTGTGCATGGTGGGTCTCTTTCCATATTTTTCTTTCAATGTTTGAAAATATTTTAAATCTTTACCTATTTTATCAGTATGACACCTTTTTAGATGATCTTCGAGCTTTGATGGTTTCATAGAGTCATTGCTCAAAACTTTGTTGCATAATAGGCACATGGGCAATTGTTTGTCTGCCTCTGATGGAACAAAACCATATTTCAAATAATCGACACTATATTGTCGACATTTTTTCTTTGCTGTAGCCATGTTTCGTGTCAGTTACCTTACCTGTAAAAAAAATGTTTTAGTAACCAAGTTTTTTTCTGAATATAGGTATCACACCGCAGCCTTTGTCAGCACGCGGAAATAGAATTACGGCTTGTAAAGGGACCAACTAATAAACCGCTGAGACAAATACAAACGTTTTCACAAAACGGTATCAATTTTAAAGTACATAATTTACCACTAATTTTTAATAGTATAAATAAAAATTAGTGTACTCAGTATCGAATACTGATCATATTTGTGTAGGAAAAAATAAACGTCGAAATCCCAAAATTGTCCATAAAAACGATAACTAACATTTTATTAAATCAATGAGTTCACGCGCTCCGTGTATTTGCGTATTTTTTGTCTGCGGCTTCATTGTTAAAACGTGACAAACAGGCATCGAAGTTCAAGCCCCGCCCTTTTCCCGTCGCCCGCGCACCGCTCGCTCTTTCCGAAAAGGAATAGTTTTGATAAAATAGTTACTTCAAAATCAATTTAACATGATTATGAAATTACTGTTTTATAAAATTAGTAGTTATTTGCAAGAAAAATTACAAAATTAATTGCTCTGCAATATTGCTTATTCGGCCTTTTTAGAGAGGCAGTGCTTCTCTCGTGAAAAAACAATTGAATAAAACGTGCTGTGTTTGTCTTCAAATCGAAAGAGGACAATTAAAATATCTGTAAGTTACTAAGTTACCTATCTATACAGGCCGTTGTGATCAACCGACTAGTACACGTAAACAAAATACTTAAGTACTATAACAAAAAAAGGTAGGTTACTTACTTTTCTCCGGCACTAGCAAACACAGATATAAATTTTCTCACAACTTTTTTCCAAATTCCGCCTTGTTTTCGAAATTCCGGAAACAAATGAATGCGTTTGGTTGCCTTTGGCATCAAGTATTTATATGTACTTAGTGTTGATCAAGTTCATGTCTGAACAAGCATTAAGCATTGTCGGGCGGATAGCGCTTTGCAAGTCTGTACACGAAATTGTACGTAATATCGAATACACAAGTTTGGACAAGTAACAGTCGCTTGCCTTATTAAAATATTATCTGCTTAGATAGGTACTTAAAACAATGTAGGTAGGCCCTTATAAAAACTATGCTTACATTTTTGCTCTTTACTATCAAAAGCCGATAAATTTTCGTGGACCCCCATTAACATCTTATGGACCCCCATTTTTTGTTCACGCCTACGTAGACCCCCAGCAAGTCTCCCGTGGACCCCTGGGGGTCCACCTGGACCACTTTGGGAATCACTGGTCTAAATAAACTCTTTTTAAGTCATCATTTAAATAATAATTATAATGTTTCTTACCTATGTCTTGGTGAATATCCTAGGACGACCTCGTCCTCGCTCCTGGTTCCTGACGTGTGCGTGGATCCGTAACTCTTGGGTGAACTGGTCTTCAGCTCAGAAGTAGATTTGTTTTTCTGTAAAATTTTACAGATATATAGATAGATAATTATAACATTTATTTGTAACAACAAAGACACACATGATACTCATAGATAGTATAGAACAAGAAAAATAAACAAAAAATCCATACTTCCATCCATACTGAATAATATTATAGGTGTGAAAGCCGTTCTGTCTTCTACCTGTCTGTCTGTTATACTTTTACGGCCAAACCGCTGATTGGATTTTAAAGAAAGGTCAAATTGTCGAAGACGCCGGTCAAACATAAGCAACTTTTTGACACAAGTGGAGCTGCGGGAAACAGCTAGTAAGTATTAAAGTAAACAGGATACGGATATGTGCCGCAGTGATATAAAATGGCGGTTATCAAGTGGACTTCATGGCCAATCGACCATGTACACCCTGCTGTCTTTTTACGTTTCTTTAACGACCACCCAAGGCAGCCGGGACCAACGACTTAACGAATCTTCCGAAGCATGGACTCATCTATTATCAGACAATCAGGTGATTCAAGCCTGCAACGTCCTAACCAAACTGGAAACAACTAAACAAAGTATGCTTCCCGCGGGAATCGAACCCACGACCTCCGGGAAGGCAAACGCCTCAACCACTGGACTGCTAAGGCCTTTCATGTATTCAATTGCAATCGGGTACCTTAAATTTAATTCCTGTACTCCTAATAGAATCCGAATGGTCCGAATAAGCTCCCTTGACAGGTGTGGAGTGTGACGAGCTGCCGCACGTTGATTCTCTGCCTCCAAATACCTAAAACAAAAATATTATATGGAATCAGGATTGCCATTTTAAAAAGATGACAACCAGACGCATAAAAACTTCAGATTTTTGGGCCCAGTACGTCAATAATTAGATTTTATTGACACTTTATGGCAAGCCTGTACAGCAGTCTTTTTCTTCAATTGGATTCAGTGCTGTATTTTATATACTTTGTATGTAAATGGTGCAATAAGTGTTTATTCATTCACTATTTGCTCAATATTCTTTAAGGAATTTTTAATAGGAAAACCACACCAATAGGATCATGATGATCTATAACGACCACTAAATGTCAGTCGTCCCGATTTAACATGCGTTCCGAAGCACGGACTCATCTTTATCACACAATCAGGTGATTCAAGCCTGCAATGTCCTAACCAAACTGAAAACAACTAAAAAAAGTATGCTTCTGGGAATCGAACCCGAGACCTCTGGGTCAAAGGCCCCTTAACCACTGAACCACAAAGGCAGTTATGTTAGCTGTGCCAATTAGACGTACTCTTATAGCATCAGAAACCAGAGGTTCACAGCAGCATCCGTCCTCATAGTACAATGCGGTGTATTTGTTCTTCAACCACGCCAAACTCCTGTCTGCCAGCTTGTTCTGACTCATCAGAGCCTTGATCACAGAATGTAGACCGACTGCCCAAACCCTGAAACAACAATACAAATAGGGTGAACAACAGTACGATAGTCAAGAACAAGCTCAGGCCCCTATCATTCCTTTAGTCGCCTTTTACGATACCCACAGAGCGAGAGAGGGTGCATGGTCTAACCGGCAGGAGATTACTCGGCCTAAAAACGAATATACTCAAAAATATGCCTGTATTCAATGCTATTAGGCCTTTTGCTGCTTGAGTTGTCTATATTGATGACGTGCTTATTTTAAGGTACAAAGTTACAAAACCAGAATCTTAAACGAACTTCGTGCGTATTCTTACATTACATCACGCATGAAGCATACAAATTCTGGCCCTTTTGTTTGTCACATACGGGTTACACTCACACTATTATACCAACTCTGTGACATTGCGACCAATCACCGTTCCGGATCGAAGGAATAGTCTGTCACAAACTTTGGTAAAATCTTGGAATTATAAAGTACAAAACTATTGAAAATTACAAACACCGATGACCAAACAATGGATTTTTTTTAGTTATGTCGGGTCGTTATGTCGGCGTTTGACAGGAAAAAACGAAGTCGAGAGTTCACTTGATTTGAATGAATGAACTATTAACTTTTAAACTAACGCACTGCACATTTAGAGCATAAAATTATAGGATTAAGCGCGTTGAATAATAATTGTATAGGTAATTAATTATTTATTAAGTAATTTGCGACGGTACTTGGAGAAATCAAAATATGCCGGTGTAAGACGATTGCGATGGAAGTATGGAGCTGTAGAAATACTGAGCCAGTCGTTCCGTGACCACGGCCGTTGTAATACGGTTGAAACGTCGGAAGTATGAAGGTATTTTAAGCGCTTAATCCTGAAATTTTATGTTTTGAATGAACTACTTAAAAACATACCTATAACTATAACTTGGCAGAACAAAATGTACAGTCCTATTGTCGCTCAGCGTACGGCCGTAGACCAGGGAGATGATGTGAGGTCCATGGGCACATGAGTCTAGACCATGTCGCTTGGCACTGTTCGTCAGTTCAGCCAAGTCCCTTGGGTCCAGGAATCTGCCACCAAGTCGCATGTCTTTCACGCATTGGAGATCGATGAAGCTGCAAGAATTATGTTACATTTAATTCAGAGGGTTAACATTAAGTAAATTAAACTTTACAGCTTTACAACCTAGCCTTCCTGCAATTCATGGTTGCAGGAAGGCTAGGTTAACATGAACCATGAACGCTGTAAAGTGTTTGAAACGTTAGGTGTAAATAAAAAAGTAATAAACGCGATAAAACTTAATTTTAATACAGCGAGAATAGGAATAGTTTTCAATTAAATTGTAGACGATGGTTTTGTTTTCTCATGACATCACAGATCAGATATAACTTAGTCTGCCTGCGAGTATGAACGCTGTAAGTCATTGAAACGTTAGGTGTAAATAAATAAGTGATAAACGCGATAACAAACGCATTTTTTAGCCTCTGAATCAGGAATTTTGTATTCAAAATCTGCAAGGCGCCCCAGGCGTATAGTAAGAAAACTATAAAAACTTTTCATATCATTGCAATCGGTAGCGTTTGGCGTAGAGTTCTGTACAGCCCCTTTGTTTACACAAATGAATGATTTGATTGATTAATTAATTGTTTGATTGATTCCTTACCCTTCTTCTCCAACCACTCCTGCTTCGTGCTCATGAAGATTAGCGGTATACTTCAAAGGAATCACTTCCTCAGGATTGTATGACAGGCTGATTTCTGGTTGTTGTATATTTTCTGACTGTATGTCACCTGGGGAAGAAAGAAAGTCATCGAAGTATTCATACTTTGTCAAGATTTTTATACGAAACTTTTGGAGATACGGCGGGGGCAATGGTGAGATGCTCGACCGCCGCAAAGGAAATATCTTCCCACTATCTTTCCACACAGAAATTATTTATTTTAATAAATGTGGCTTTTCTGGTTTTTTGACAGTTTCTTCTTCCACCGAATTTTAAAGGCTTATAACTACCTGTTTCCTGCAGCTCTGCCTACGTCAAAAGTAGCCTATATTTGACCCCGGGTCTTCAACTATATTCATACCAAACTTTATCACTATTATCATCATTTCGTGTAGGTTACAATGTCAATCGACTATGTACACTCTGGTGTCAGAGTTGTTCAAACAGCCTCTCGGTCTCTATCGTGGTTCCTTTGACGACCACCAGCACACAGTTCGACCTATGACGTGATTCCACGAAAAGTGCAACGGCGATGACGCGTTTTTGGACTAGGTAACAAATTTAGATTTTTTTGAGCTCTCGATACAAAAAGAATCCATACTAATATTATAAATGCGAAAGTCTGTCTGTCTGTAACGCTTTCACGGCCAAATAGCTGAACGGATTTTGATGAAATTTAGTATAAATATAGTTGAAGACCCGGGGTCAAATATAAACTACTTTTTGACGCAGGCGGAGCTGCGGGCAAAAAGATAGTAATATATAAATCATACGTACCAATATGGCCGTGCGGTCGATGAGCGGTTCGACACCACGTGAGCAGAGCGCTCGCTCGCTCTAGCCGAAGCTGAGCGAGCGATCCGCTCCACTCCGCTTCCCCCACTATACAAACAGTGCCGTGGTGCATTATCTGTGGGGAAAACATTATTTATACAATCTCAATCAAAATACAAACTTGAAGAATATATAGAAGAATACAGAAGCCAGTTAACTTTTGCACACGCTACGGCACTTCCACCGATTCTTATTTCTGTGGGCGTCCCGCCTGTCGCGCGGGAGTCGCGTTAGTTGATACTCTATGAATATGTATAAATTTAGGAAACAATATTTTAACGTAAAATTCCTTCTTCATTTTAGACAAAAAGAGTTTTATTATACAATTTAGTAGGCAAACAGGCACGCGGCCAACCTGATGGTAAATGGTTACTGCAGCCCACAGAGTTGTCCTTATATAGAGATACCTGGAAAGATGTGGGGGAGATCTTTGCTCAGGTTACTATCATCTATTAATCCCATCCAAATGAGAGTAAGTGTGATGTCGCCTTACATAAGCCTTTTTGCGCTATGTGAAATGAAATGAAATGAAATGAAATGAAATTGTTTGAAATGAAATGAAATTGTTTATTTTCAATGTAGGATATAAATATCACTTATTGACGTCAATTTACTTATATTAAGTTTACCACCACTTCCAAAGCGCAAGTGGAGAAGAAGCGGCGCCACAAACTCCACTGCAGCATTTTCTTCAAAACGTCAATTTACAAATAAGAAAAACTTTGCTTAATTACCTAGTTAAATGAACGAATTCACATGTTTGTCAACATTTAGCACAATGAAATTTAGCAAAATATCAGATTATTTAAATTAAATAAAAATTGATTAAAAAAATTAAATATTAATTTTAAAAAAATGTCAGAACATATAATGATATGTCAATTTGCCGAGGACTCTGCACCAAGCTTAAGTTCAACATTCCTGTCATTAAGAAAATCACCAGTACTATAATAATAATAATAATGTCTAATAAATTATAGGACGGTACGGTCGACATATGTCGGGCATGCCACCGTCCCGGAGAATCTCTCCGACATGTTATTTCTGGTTGTTCTTATCTTGCTAACGGCGAGTACTTACACAGACATAACCAAGTAGCCAAGATCATCCACCAGCAACTTGCTCTTCGATACGGCCTACTCGATTCTGAGGTGCCATACTACCAATACTTACCTGCGCCAGTTCTCGAAAATGGTCGTGCTTTGCTCTACTGGGATCGATCTATCATCACGGACAGGACTATTGTCGCCAATAAGCCTGACATCGTGTTAGTCGATCGATCCCAGCGCCGCGCAGTGCTTATCGATGTCGCCATCCCGCACGACGAGAATCTCGTTAAGGCTGAGAAAGATAAACTTAGTAAATATCTGGACTTAGCCCACGAGATTACCGCCATGTGGAATATCGATACGACGATTATTGTGCCGATAATCGTATCTGCGAACGGTCTCATAGCGAAGAGTCTAAACCAACACCTCTCTAGACTCTCGCTTGATGGTTGGATCAGGGGTCGGATACAGAAGGCGGTTATCCTCGACACGGCCCGCATTGTCAGGAGGTTCCTCACTCTGTGAACCCTACTGCCGGTAGCTTGAGCACATCTCCGCTGCCGTCGGTCTGCTAAATATAGATGTTTTTTATAATATTTTTATATATATAATATTGTAAAATATATCTATATTTAAGATAATAAAATAAATGAAGTGAATAATAATAATAATAATAATGGCTATGTCGCATGCTCACTCACATTTGGACAGAATTAAAAGGTGATGGTGGGCCCGTAACAGTGAGACGAAAAACTACCTTAATTTGGAAAAAACTAACCTGTAAAACATGCCTATCTATCCGTTCTCCGTTCTGCGGCGCTAAAGGAAACATGGTAACCCCATGGTCATGAGGCAAAGGTTGCACGGGGCAGTATCCTCCCCCCTCCAGTTCATATAAAGCTTCGTTCTCGAAATCACAGCCACTGGTTTTTTGGGTAGACTGCGCGAAGACTGGTTCTTCGCACGCTAGCAGTGCTGTTCTGTGGATGATACCATTATTTGAGGAGTTGGTCTTTCATATCGAGTGGGTTATGTGGTCAATGTGACTCTGGTGTGAGAGTTTTTCAAATCCGCCTCCTTTTTTGCCAATCAGAGGCTGAACTCTGACGTGGTTTCTACAACGACCAGCTAATAGCACCACGTGCCTTTCAAACGGAATCATCATTATTATCAGACAACCAGGTGATTCAAGCATGCAATGTCCTAACCAAACAGGACACAACTAAACAAAGTATGCTTCCCGTAGATACACCTTGACGGAAGCAGTTAGTTCAGGAGTTGTTTGAAAGCAGAAATGGAATCTGGTTCTCTTGAGATCGTTACCTAACCTGGTGAATGGAAACTGAGGAATCTCTTTTTTTTTCGCATACTTAATTTGTTTTGTCCTAATGTCTTTTGCCGGTTTTGGTATAAGTTATTTTGGTATAATATTTTTTAGACATAAAATAAGGGCATTATGTAAAGGTGATGCCGTAGGACACACATTTGTCTCTTCAAATTTTACAATCTCTGTGCAACATCATAATTTTTAAGATCATTAACATAATAATTTAATTTTTCACCTGCCTTCAACTGCCCCCATGGTCCGGTGATTCATGCGTTCGCCTACGACTCTGAGGCCGTGGGTTCGATTCTTACGGATACTTGTTTAGTTGTTTCTAGTTTGGTTAGGACATTGCAGGCTTGAATTCCGTGCTTCGGAACGTGCGGCTGCCATTAGGTGTTCGTTAAAGGAATCACGTCAGAGGCCGAAAGGCGGTTACGAAGAACTCTGACACTCAGAAGAATTCATGAATAAATGAATTCTTCATCACCTCAAATAGTCTCCAAAAACGGGTGCATTATTTCTGGACAAGGCATAATGGTGTTGATGGAAGCTGGCTATGTGATCCATGACTGCCTGGGTTCGGTAGACCTTCTCCAAGTTGACCAGGCCTTCTGGGCCGACTCGTCTCCAGCCGGGAGCTTGTTCACCTTCTTCGTCGAATGAGGCTATGTACTGGAAAACAAGGTATGAACATGTAAACATGGTTTTTCCTAGTGACTACAACATCATCGTAATACATTTACCAACAGCGTTATTACCTCTGATGACAGCGAATTGAAAAAAATATTTAATTTAAGAAAAATGGATTATTTTATTATTATATAACAGTCGGTGAGGGCCGGCCTCGCGGAGCATACTGCGACCAAATCGCAGACATATTAAAAAAGGGAGATGTCAGGAGTACCCGTAATCGACGAGCGTTTATGATGAGAGTGATTAGCGTAGAAGAACCGAGGGAAGTCTGTAAAGATCGTAGCAAATGGAAATCCGTAGTCTCTGCCTACTTCTACGGGAAATTTGATAGCGGACAGATCGGCAACGCGCTCGTGACATCTCCGGTGTTGCAGGCGTTCATAGGCTACGGTAACCACTTACCATCAGGTAGGTCGTACGCCTGTTCGCCTACTTAGTTGTATAGAAAAGAAAAAGGCGTGATGGTATGTATGTATATGTTTAACAATGTCTCTCTTTTAAAAAAACAGTAGTGCAATTTTTTTAAAAGTGTCGAATGATTTTTGTTTCATATCGAATAATTTTCATTCGACATTCATATCCATACTAATATCCATATCCATACTAATATTATAAATGCGAAAGTCTGTCTGTCTGTCTGTTACGCTTTCACTGCCAAACCGCTGCACGGATTTTGATTCAATTTGGTATGAATATAGTTGAAGACACGGGGTCAAACATAGGCTACTTTTTGATGCAGGCGGAGCTGCGGGAAACAGCTAGTATGTCATACATTTGAAAAATAGGGCTCCTGGGCTATTGTCCATGGAGCTTCTTCCATTCCAGTCGAATGTAACCGAGATCCTTTGGTTTTTAATACGACACATTTACTTTTTCATTTATTTGCTTCATGAATGAATAAATGAATGAACACTTTCTTGCACCATTTACAAACAAAAGAAACACATAGTTAAATCCAACACAGCTAAGAGCAAAGTCCGCCTTTGTACCCAACAAAAGCGGACTTATCGCTAATGCAATTTCTTCCAGCCAACCTTAGATGCTTAATGCTACATTTCAAGACGTCTGTGGCGTAATGGTTACCAAGACTGTCTGCTGCTAGGTCTCGGGTTCGTTCCCGGGCCAGGTTAAGAGGGAAAATTACCTTTTTCTGATTGGCCTGGGTATTGGTTTATCACACATTGACGCGCGTACGCGGTCGAATCGTAGTAGTAATAATAGGTAACGCGCTCGCCGCTGTTGTATGGAGAGTCCTGGGTGTGGCGTATAAAAAAAAATACTTACCACTTGTCTCGAAGGCTCATTAACCCTCGCATCTCGTTTGCAGCTGTCCCTGAGTGGACTTGTTGTGGTCCCTTGGTCTACTCTCTTGCTACTCTCCCTCCGAGGGTCTCGCTTTGAAGATCCTCTGAAAAAAAAACAGAAGTTAAGCTATATTTAAACTGACGTGAATCCCGTGCGACTTGCGGGACGCCCACAGAAATAAGAAGCGCCATAAGTAGGCCAGTTATCTTTGACACAGGCTCGGCATTTCTACCGAATATTATTTCTGTGGGCCTTCAGTTTGTTGAGTTTTAAGGAAAATGTGAAAGAAGTGCGGTTTTTAAGGAAAAAGGCATTGGGTCCAATTTCGATCGTCACTATTTTTTCTCATTTTTAAGGTTCCGTACAGGTAAAACAGAACCCTATTACTAAGCTTAATCCGCTGTCCGTCCATCCGTCTGTCACCAAGCTGTATATAGTTTTTTTTAGAAATGATGTATTTTGTAAGGGTTGACTGTAAGATACATTGGTCGAAATACGAGTATGGAGTAAATCTTTGGAGAAATTTGTTCGGTTGCATGAATGGAGTCACTGGACGATGGGTCCAAAACGACTAAAATTTCACGGTGTGTAACTTCAAAATACTTAAACAAGAATTTAATTACGATTTATCTAAATTAATCTGGAGTATAAATTCTCTCAAACCGGTCAAGGGTTGCGACGACAGGTCATTTATAAGGGCCCTTAGTGGTCCTTAAGTCTACCGTTATTTTTAGATACCCTTTCGTCATATTAATTTAATTACGAATGGAAGGGAACGATATTACTACATAAGGTTAGCGTAAGGACCAGTTTTCAGTTTTAAATCACCTGATTGTTTGTTAATAATGATGATAAAACATAATATTAGAGGCAAGCACTTACCAAATTATTTTGCGTGCTTTCGCCACCAGTTAGTTCATGCAAACTATTGCCGGCCGGCACCCACCCACTACTGTTAGTCCCAACATGCCCACCACCATTAGTTTGCACATGCGACACGTGTTATTAATAAACAAACTGATTTAAATAATTCATCATTACTTAACATGTTTCATAATCCCACCACTTAGCTGTGGTGGTAGTAGTAGGGAGGGGTGGACAGCGGTACGATGGTTTTGTGTCATTCGTCGTTTATACGTCGAACTATTAACAGCTTGGTCTAGTGCCTGAAGATGCCTCGCGTAGAGGCGAAACACGGGCGTGGCGGGCATGTTGGGACTAACAGTAGTGGGTGGGTGCCGGCCGGCAATATTTTGCATGAACTAACTGGTGGCGGAAGCACGCAAAATAATTTGGTAAGTGCTTGTAACTTTAACTTCCGCAAAGTTACGCCTGAATCAATTAAATATCTAATTTGTGTATTATGTGCGTATACTACTTGGTACTTGGAGAAATCAAAGTATGCCGGTGGGAGACGTTTCCGCTGGAAGTACGAAGCTGTAGAAATGATGAACCAGTCGTTCTGTGACCACGGCTGTTGTAACACGATTGAAACGTCGGAAGTATAGAGATATTATACACACTAATCCTGTAATTTTATGTTTTAAATGATTTTGTGCTTTGGAAGGCACGTTATGGCATTGGTCACTGCTGCCCATGGAACAATTACAAAGAGGAGATGCCGTTTGAAATGGCGCAGTGATGTGATCATTGGCGCCTCGCCGACAGAAAGTGGGCGGAGCTTGTCATTGCTCATGCTCCATGGTTGGAGCCACCTTTCCGCCCCGTGTAGCCTCACAAATACTTTCTTACAAAACGCTTATTACGGCATCTCTTCTTTGTAATTGCTCCATGCTGCTGCCATTTGGTTGTTGTTACAGGAATTACGTCAGAGGCCGAAGGTTGGTTCCGGAAAACTCTGACACCAAGGTTTACAGGGTCGATTGACCCTGTAACCCACTCGATAAATGAATGAATTAACCTTTTTTACCCTGCGCCAGAAGGAGGGTTATGATTTTCGAGAGTATGTACCTATATATGTGTGTATAATTGTTTGGCACGCTCTGCAGCCTGAACGGCTCGATGGATTTTAGCTTGAGAGGTGTCGTAAGATTCGTATTTACTGTGAGAGCGACACTGGGTATATCAAAATAAAATAAAAATACAAAATGGCGGATTTTTTAAATTTTAAAATTACACAGTAATGCAATCGTTATTTTAACTTGTTTTTAATATGTTTATATTTGTTATCTCAGTGCAATAAAGAGTTTTCATTATTACCTGTCTTCCTTAGTAGACTCCCTCTTAAACTCTCGTCTGTGAGTGGGGGTGGCTGCTACTGAGTGGCTGGTTAACGCCGGGGTGGCTGCCAATATTTCTCTGAAAAATAAAAAATAAATATTACTAGCTTCACCCCGCGGTTTTACCCGCGGTTTAACCTATGTCAAAAGGAAGCAAATTAAATTTCGATCACGTTTGACCCAAACAACAAACACGTTCTTTTTAAGTTTTGCTGCCATTTTATGCACAGTAGCGCCATCTACTTTATAAAGCGCCATTGACTATCAGACTTTTGACAAAATCTTACGGGAATCGCGTACTTTTCGGGATGAAAACTACCTTATGTGTTCTTTCAAGGTTTAAGCTACGTTCATATTAAATTTCGTAAAAATTAGCTCAGCCCTTTAAGCTGCAAAAAGGAACAAACATACTCGCAAACATTCGCCTTTATAATATTATTATATACTAGCTGTTTCCCGCAGCTCCGCCTGCGTCAAAGAGTGACCCCGGGTCTTCAACTATATTCATACCAAATTTCATCAAAACTCTATCAGCGGTTAGGCAGTCAAAGCGTAACAGACAGACAGAAAGACAAACAGAATTTCGCATATTTGTATGAATAGTATCATGAAGCAATTACAGAGAGGAGATGCCGTTATATGCGTTTTGTAAGAAAGTACTTATTTGTGAGGCTACACGGGGCGGAAGGCAGACGTGCGGGGTGCTTGGTTTCGGCCGTGGTTTCAACCATGGAGCACGAGCAATGACAAGCTCCGCCCACTTTTGTTTCGGCGAGGCGCCAATGATCACATCACTGCGCCATTTCAAACGGCGTCTTCTCTTTGTAATTGCTCCACGGATATTATATTAATGGGATTAGTAACAAATACTTCTACAATTGGCGGACTTAATGCTAAAAGCGTTCTCCCCCAGCCAACCATTACGAAAAACAGATAAGTTATGCCCGTATATTCTTATTAGGGTCTCTTACTTAAAGGGTAAAACGTGCTCCTAAGTAATAACAAGACTCCGCTATCCGTCCGTCCGTCTGTCACCGGGCTGTATCTCATGAACTGTGATAGTTAGACAGTTGAAATTTTAACAGATGATGTATTTCTGTTGCTGCTATAACAACAAATACTAGATAACAGAATAAAATTAATATTTATGGGGGCTTCCATACAACAAATGTGATGTTTATTTGATCATTTTTCCTCGATATTGATAAAGGCAACAGATAGATGCTCGAAATATTCACAGAATATATACATTTTCACTTAAAAAAATTAATAATAAAATTAAAATTTATAGATAACTTGACGTCTCTCGCATCAAATAATAGCTTATGTTTGACCCCGGGTCTTCAACTATTTTCGTACCATCCGTTCAGCGGTTTGGCCGTGAAAGCGTAACAGACAGACAGACGGACAGATAGACATTCGCATTTATAATATTAGTGTGGAAGTATGGATACGTTTGTTTTTATAGATAGTACGAAACTCACTAGTTCATTAATAGCCCATTAACTCTGGCTTTTACATTTTTTATTCGAAACTGCGAAGGAAATCCATACTTCCATACTAATATTATAACTGCAAAAGTCTGTCTGTCTATCTGTTACGCTTTCACGGTCAAACCGCTAATCGGATTTTAATGAAATTTGGCATGAATAAGTTCAAGACCCGGGGTTAAACATAGGCTACTTTTTGACGCAGGCGGAGAGGGAAACAGCTAAAAATTCATAAAGTTATTACAAACCTCAATTCTCTAAGAAATGCGCCAAAAAATGGTATCAATCTGCATTCAGGCATAGCTAGTGCTCTCCCCAGGGCTCGTTCGTACTCCGCTGAAAGTAATGCAGCGGAGAGAAAATCCAGCACAGGGATGGGTTCGTCTGATATACTGAACCAGAAGGCTTTGAGCTTGTTTGACCTGTAAAGAGGAGAAATTTTCGATGTTATAATGAGATATATAGATATACATTTTATTGTACCAGTCACAAATTTAAAATTAAAAGAAACACATTTAGACAATTGAGTATAAAGGCGGGCGACAATTGAGTTCTTAATTATTAAAAATAAATCAGCGGATTCAGCGCAGCCAGCATTTTTGGCACCATGCCGCATATGCACGATGATGAATTAAATAATAATATCAATAATATGCTCGAGGGTGGAAGTGTATTGCACTTAATGGCGTAATAACGGGAAAACCCGCTCACGAGGCAACTCGCGATGGCGAAACCGGAGCCGAACCTCTCGTCACCCTTAGCCGCTCATTCCAATGTTGCCCCTCTGTTGCCAAACGCGGCGACTATTTGGGGGGCCTATTCACTGAGTCGCGACTCACCTAATAATGAGGAATCACTAATAGTGAGGAATCATTAGTATGGCAGGTGTCCGATTTCTATTGCAATAGCCCAATAAACCATCCAAACTTCATAACCATAACCCATTTTATTCTTTTCACTCATTAGCAATAGTTCCTCCTCCTGCCCAGACCCGTTCACGGAAATGTCATCTATTGATATAGCCGAGGAGGGGTTTGGGCAGGAGCACCACATAACATCAACTTCTCCAAAGGGCCTCTACGCGTTGAATCCATATCCCCGTGCAAGCCTCTCAAAGGACCGGGGCAACCCGTGAATCCCAAGCGGAGTTACAATAATTTCTTATTTTTTAATGACCCTTGGAACCGGTCATCAATTTAATAAAACCTCAAACTCTACAGAAGACTGCAAGTAAGACCCTTGGATACTGTGAGCCAATATTGCGTAAATTTTTAAGTACCATGAATGTAATGGTCATTGTATTTATTGTAATAAGATATATTGTATTGTATTGTATTGTACAGTTATTGACGGTAGTTTTGTATACTTCATTATTCATTTATTTTATCCATTTATACAATGAAATAAATTACCAACATATTAGTTAAGAAAAAGGTGTGGTGTGAATGAGGATGTAGTGACAAAGATAGAAAAAGGCATGTTAATATGGTTTGGGCATGTAGAAAGGATGGATGAAAGGAGACTTACGAAAGGTATTTACAAAGCAAAGGTGACAGGAAAAGTCGGTAAGGGCCGGTCTCGGAGAACATACTTTGACCAAATGCCTTAGGGCAGCCTGAAAAATTCTGTCAGTGTTGGCCACTAACACACCTCGGGTCATGTTCCTGTAGGTCTGGTTTCCCTGTAAAAAGGGTTACGGAGGTCAGACGGCAGTCGCTCCATTGTAATAACCAGTTCCGCCAAATCTTGGACCATGACTTACAGCGTACCCTAGGCTCCGAATTATAAGCTGACGACGCTACTAGGAATACACGCTAGGATGATGATGATGAGTATAGACCGACTCACCAATTATGATGAGTGAAAATCATTCGACTCATTAATTTTAGTGACTCATACTTTTCAAAAATAGTACTCCTGAAACCAAACTTCCTAGTAATGTCTGTTTATTTGTTTTACCAAAATTGACTATCGATTGCTACTTCGACAAATAGCTAGTACGTGATGGCGATACTTAAGTTTAGAGTAGTGTTGTAGAACCATCGATAGTTATAATATCGATATTTGAAAACTATTCAGGATATCGAAAGAAATCTATAGATATCGATTATAGTACCGATACTACTTAGCGTAAACAGTATGGATATTGTCGACAGTATCTAATTTCAGCCGAAGTCAGTCCACTGCTGGGCATATCGATAAGGAAAAGGTGTAGTGACAAAGATAGAAAAAGGCATGTTAAGATGGTTTGGGCATGTAGAAAGGATGGCTGAAAGGAGACTTACGAAAGGTATTTACAAAGCAAAGGTGACAGGAAAAGTCGGTAAGGGGCCGGCCTAGGAGAACATACTTTGACCAAATGCCTTGGGGCAGCCTGAAAAATTCTGGCAGTGTTGGCCACTAACACACCTCAGGTCATGTTCTCGGTCTGGTTTCCCTGTAAAAAGGGTTACGGAGATCAGACGGCAGTCGCTCCATTGTAATAACCAGTTCTGCCAAATCTGGGGAGCATGACTTACAGCGTACCCTAGGCTCTGAAGCGTAAGCTGAAGACGCAACTACGAATACACGCTAGGCTCATGATGATGAGTCATCGATATTAACGATCGATGTTCATGGTACAACACTATTACAGGGTAGTTCAACTATTTCTATTTTTAAATAAGCTATATTTGTTCTTGTTTTATTGTCAAGTAATTTGAGAGAAAAATTAACTTTGCACACGGCTTTTTAGGGGTCCGTACTAAAATGGTAAAACGTATAATTTTTCACAGTGTCTGTCTGTTACGATTTCACGGCTGAACCGCTGAACGGATTTTAATGAAATTTGGTATGAATATAGTTGAAGACCCGAGGTTAAACATAGGCTACTTTTGGATGCAGGTGGAGCTGCGGGAAACAGCTAGTATTAGATAAATACATTACTTATATTTTGAAGTCTACTGGGTACTAGCTGACAATATCGCATACACATGAACAAGAATAATAGAATAGGCGGTCTTATTGCAAATCTTTCAGTTAGTTTAGACATATCAGGATTGTCACACCTCAGGTCATGTTCCTGGTTTGCCTGTTAAAAGGGTTACGGAGGTCAGACGGCACTCGTTCCATTGTAATTACTAGTTCCGCCAAATCTAGGACCATGACTTACAGCGTACCCTAGGTTCCGAAGCGTAAGCTGACGGCGCAACTAGGAATACACGCTAGGATGATGAGACATATCAGGATTGTCTTAAATCTTTAATTCATATTCAAACATACTGTAGACATTATTTTTATTTTTAATTCTACTGAGCCCACTCTTACATCATGTTCTCTTACTTTACAAAGGTTGGCTGGAAGAGATTGCTTGGCAATAAGTCCGCCTTTGCTCCATATTGTTAACAATGTTATAATTTCAATTTTGTGATATCCCTGATGTGGGCAATAAAGTTATATTGTATTGTATTGTAAACCTATACTAAGGAGTTGCTCATCATAATCATTTCGTGTAGGTTACATTGTCTATCGACTATGTACACCCTGGTGTCAGAGTTGTTTGGGACCGCCTGTCGGCCTCTGACGTGGTTCCTTTAACGACTACCAAATGGCAGCCGGGACCAACGGCTTTCGAAAGACGGAATCATCATTATTATCAGACAATCAGGTGATTCAAGCCTGCAATGTCCTAACCAAACTGGAAACAAACTAAACAAAGTATGCTTCCGGTGGGAATCGAACCCACCACCCCCGGGTCGAAGGCCTTAACCACTGGACCACGGTGGCAGTTAAGGAGTTGCTTATTAAAGCATACTTTTAAAAAAAGCCCTTCTAACGGCGATTTTTTAAAAATTTATTTACTTCAATACATATTCAGGTACATTGAAATTGTTAATGACAAATTAATGATTTGTTTAAGTAGTCATTTAGGGCTCTGAGTGCTACTAATGGACTGTCTGTCAAGGACGCCGAAGACCGGGCAAAGTGTAGACGTAAAATCAAAAAAGCGGACCCTAGACTTAGAAGCAACCAACTGAGTATGCAACTGGGAAAGCGCTAGGATGAACAAGAATAACCACTCTGAGGGCGGCTGTCTCATACGTTAATTATTTGAAAAGTTTTCTTTAAATCTTTAAATGTTTACAAGTCAACGTGATCTACGACCAGCTACGAAATTTCGTAGCACCGCTACAATACTGCTACGAGTTTCTACGAAGTGTGAAATACGAGTATCATTACTCGGTACAAAAAGTCCTAAATGATCTCGTAATTTTTCTTAATTATGTATATATTTTTTTACATACTTTTATTATGTAATTATATAATAATATATATTTTTATTTTTATCAACTCGGTTAGATGTTGACAAGGTTAGCTCTCTAAAGAAAAGTTTAAACGATATATTATTTTCCGGCATGAATTAGTGCACTCTTCTCTCAGCAATACACATCGCATCGTAACACTTAAACTGTAACATGGACGTAGCTACAAAAATGTAGCCCTTAATTCTTGTATTTGTTTGATCTAACCGGTTAGGCACACATCTTGCGGATTTCAATTTAGATCAGTACCTACTACCATGCTTATATTTAGTTAATAGTTCGATTGTAATCTGTTTTGTGTGTTAATAAATGAATAAATAAATAAATTAATAAATTTGAGGTTATTGTTCGCGCCAGATGGGCTATATTTGCGACTGGTATTTGGTATGTTTGGGAACAAGGTAATTCTCAAACTTGGTGCACTATGCAAGAAGTCACGGCCCAAACATAACATTACCTATAAAAAAAAAAAATAAGGAACTTTGACATTTGGTGTGAACTGGCGATGGCGCGCGCGCGTGTGATGTGAATTGAATTTTTATCGTTAATTTGTGAACCATAGATTAATAATTGGTCTCCGCTGCGCTACGACTAGAAACCGTCGACATACTACATAAATTCGCAACTAAAACCATGCCGAAATCGGCATGGTTGCGGCATACCCGCGTCAGTCATGCCGCGACCGATGAGTGAGTTGGATGTCTAGATAAATATAAAATTTAATGTAAAAGTAGACGCAAAATGTGCAGTTTGCGTAGTCAAACTGTGTAAGAATAATACTAAAAGAAATAAGGAAGATACTGGTATTACATACCATCAATAAGTATTGTATTATTTCGAAATATGGACATAAACTACTCACGAAAATAATATAACCCTAAAATATGGCGCGAAGTGCTGCTCGGTGCTCAATGTTGCCGTGTATTAAATAATCCCAAATTCCCCGAGGTTTCGATTTTTATTATTTAGATATTTTGTTTTTTAACTCCCGACTCCAAAAGAGGGATATGGTAATTTTGACTTTTTCTGACAATTTTGTCTGTCTTTAACATCTTATTTCTTTAATGCTGATCTGGGAGAAAAGTAAATACGTGGTATGTACTACTGCTTCTCTTCCCGCGCAGACCATATAAGCCGGTCCTATCAGTAGGCGATGCGACTAGCAACCTATCACTATTTTGATTCCATTTCCACTTTACGCCCACCAACATTCTAAATATGGCCTTTAGGTAGTTGGTACCCCGTAGGGTATTGTTGCCAGTTAATTGATTAATCGAATTTGTTTTTTTTTTAAATAATCTAGGATATCGAAAGTATTGATATAATAAATTTAATCGATTTTTGACAATTAATCGATTATTAACTGCAATATCAAACAATTAGTCGATTATTGAAATGGGTTGATATAAATTATATCGATTTAATCAACAAAGGTAATCGTTTATATCAATGGTTATTCATCGATTATGTATCTGTAGTATCGATATAATCTAATCTGTACCATTGATTTTTGAGAATTTATAAAAAATAATCGATTAATGGATTAACAACAACACCAAGCATTTCAGGCACCGATACTATACAGATATACCGGTACTCGGCGGCGGGATGTACTGCGGGTATAACACAAATCATCGTCATACAACTCATACAGAAAAAAATTACAGAAATATATTATCAATAGTATCAATATCGATACTAACTAATATGATCACTATCGATACCTTAGATTATATTTTCAACTATCAAAGAATCGATTATTATTTGATGTGTAATGTATTTTCCGGCAACACTACTGTATGGAAAAAGGCCATGATAATATCTACTCGTATGTACAAGATGTTTACCGCAGCTCCGCCTGCGTCAAAAGGTAGCCTATGTTTGACTCCGGGTCTTGAACTATATCCGTACCAAATTTCATGAAAATCAATTCAGCGGTTTAGTCGTGAAAGAGTATCAAACATCCATCCATACTTACAAACTTTCGCGTTTATAATATTAATAGGATGTGTATGTCTATTTATTTATCTGTATTTAAACCCGGGTTACAACTAAAAAGAGGTCAGTAATCAATTAGCTCCAAGCTAAATAGAAAATTAAAGTAACGTTTAACATACTGTACTGTGTAATAATAAATCAAATGAAAGATTTTTTGCAATTTTAGGATTCTATATTAGAATTATAAAATAAAGTGGACAAAAATTAACCATTTTCCCTACCTTATCTCTGAAACTATCGATTCCAGAATTTCGATTCATAAATTACAGGAAAACCTATGAGATAATATTAAATTTGTTTAGGAGGTCCAAATGGAGAAAAATGAAAAATAGTACAGAACCCTCTCCATGCGAGCCGACTCACACTTGGCCAGTTTTATTTTAATTTCATTTTAAAGGTTTTTCCTAGCTACTTTTCTTAATACGTAACAAGACCGCAGCAATTAATAATTTTCCCATTGGTCGGGCACCAGTCAAGTAGCTGGCAACACCATAATCGACGCTAGTGTGCGTCTTTGCACATTGTTTTACACACACTTTCCTATTAAGTGACCGCATTCTGGAAACTGATTTTTCTTCACAGCGCGGTATCTAGTCGAGCGCGCGAGACCAATTATTAATCTATGTTGTGAACCTTTAGCCAGACACTGAAGCCCTGGGACTAGTGACATCAGATTCTTCGTGCTACTTATGGTGGTGAGTGCATTGAAGCGTTTTATCTTGTTTTTTTTTTACAGTCAGCTTTATTTCGGTCGCAGTCCCGGGCAAACCAGCGCATTTTTTTCAAAGTTCGCGTCATTATAATTTATGGCTGATTAATTGTCGGTTCAAAATTAGATTAAGATAATTCTATCAGTGGAGACATTTAAATGACTTTTTTCAACTATATTGTAGCAACCATGTATAAATAGTCGATGTTGATACCAAAAGAAAGAAACACATTTCTCAGAAAGACAGACAGACAGACTTTCGCATTTATAATATTAGTATGGATTTGGCTAAAGCTATAAAAATGTATTTGTGTAGCATTTACTCAAACCTCTTAAGAATGCTTTTAGAAACCGCCACCTTTCGGAAAAAGGAAATTGATGCTTCCGTTTTTCCTTTAACTGCCTTTTACGACATCCATTAGGAACATTATTAGCGAGTTTGTGTATTTGGTTTGTTCGCTCTTCACACTTCATCTACTGAACTAATCTTCCTGAAATTTCGCATAGTCAGGAGTACTGAGAAGGACTCATTTGAGAAGCTCGTTAGTCGAGGGCGACCTGCGTATCCGTAGCGAATACGCGTGTCAAGCGACGACCTGACGCTACCACTTTTGGATTGGTCACCGTTTTAGTGGCATTTTCTATCTTAAACTCCTCCGTGCTTCGGAAGGCACGTTAAGCCGTTGGTCCCGGTTGTTTTCGATAGATAACAGTCGTGAGGCTGTGTCAGATGCCTTAGGGCAGCCTGAAAAATTCTGACAGTGTTGGCCACTAACGTACCTCAGGTCATGTTCCTGTTGGTGTGGTTTCCCTGTAAAAAGGGTTACGGAGGTCAGATGGCAGTCGCTCCATTGTAATTACCAGTGCCGCCAAATCTAGGACCATGACTTACAGCGTACCCTAGGCTCCGAAGCGTAAGCTGACGACGCAACTAGGATACACGCGGGGATGATGACTGAGAAGGATTTTTATAGTTCAGGGTTAAAAATGCGTGAAAGGCTAAAGGGGAGGTCATGTATTCACATCTAGTGGTCAATCGACCCTGTACGATATCAGAGATTTTTTGGAACCGCCTTTCGGCGTCTGATGTAGTTTCTTTGCCATGGAATCCTGATGTAAACATCTGTTGTATCCTGATGTAAACATCTGTTGTATCCTGATGTAACAAACTGATAAATCAGACAATCCGGTGATTCAAGTCGTTATCGTCGGATTAGAATATTTAATAAACTAGCTGTTTCTCGTAGCTCCGCCTGCGTCAATAATTAGCTTATGTTTAATCCCAAGTTTTCAACTATATTCACAAATTTCACCAAAATTCGTTTGGCCGTGAAAGCGTAACAGACAGACAGATAGATAGATAGACAGATAAACTTTTGCACTTATAATATTTAGTATGGAAGTATGGATACGGATAAATCGAACAAGATAATTATTGATATCCTTATCTTGGATAGAAAAAGTGCACGTAGTATTGTTTGAGAAATTAATGAAAAATGGCTTCTCATACATTTTAATGTCTGTTACTGCACGTGGCTTTTTACTCGCGTTTCAATACAATACAGTTAAATACATTTTATTGCACCAAAACAATACAAAAATTACTTAAACGTATCTATGATAATAATATGTAGTAACTTGTAGAATGCAGTCACACTTGTATTTGTGAGATAAGAATTTAACTTTGAATTGTGATTTTATTCGCTGGCCCTGTCATCATCATCATCATTTCATGTAGGTTACATTGTCTATCGACCATGTACACCCTGGTGTCAGAGTTGTTAGGATTCGCCTCTCGACCTCTGACGTGGTTCCTATATTTCACCAAATGGCAGCCGGGAGCAACGGCTTAACGTGCCTTCCGAAGCACGGAATCATCTTTATTATCAGACTATCAGGTGATTCAAGCCTGCGTTGTCCTAACCAAACTGGAAACGACTAAACAAAGTATGCTCCCGTGCGAATCGAACCCGCGACCTCTGGGTCGAAGGCAGACGCCTTAACCACTGGACCACAGAGTCAGTTAGAGAGAAAGAGAAGAGATATTTATATGTAGGTTGTATAGCCGGACGAAAATAGCAGCCTTGGCCATATTGCAGATAATAACTAATTTCTTTTACTGGCAACTAGGTATTCAAGTAACATTCTGTCATCTCAATGTCATCTGCCAAAAAGAAACAGGAGTGGAGGTTGCGTAATTTGTGATTATCAAATAAAAATATTTATCAGAATGGTAAAAATAATATGTTATAGTAATGGGACATGTAAAAGATATTATCATATTTGATGCGAATGAAAACGAAGGATTGATTTCTATTTCGTTAAATGACATTGTCAATTTGTTGTTACCATGACACATACAACATGTTGCCACCTAAAGGCGATCGGTAGCGACGCCAATGCAGGGTTTTTATTTTCCTGGTCGGGCTAATAATTACTCAAACAGAAACAAATATAATTAAAGAAGAATCTAATTTATAATATTATACCTTTCAAACAAGGCATGAAGCCGCACAACTTAGTTAAGTATTTCATTAAAAATTCAACTTTCATAGACATTGTTTACCGCTTGAAGTTTGCGAGGTTGTAGATGAATTTTAACCGATTTCGAAAGCGAAGCTTCATTAATTAATGTATTTATTTTGTTTATTAAAACTTGATAAATAAAACAAAGGTGGATCGTAGCAAATGGATATCCGTAGTCTATGCCTACCCCTACGGGAAAAAGGCGTGATAGTATGTATGTATGTACAAAAGGTGGACTTAATGTCTGAAGGCATTCTGCAGAGAATGCCTTGTGCTTTCTCCTGAGAAAGACAATAAACGGTGATGCCATGATAATAGACTTCAAGTAAGTTCAAGACTTTTGCTATGGGATACGAACTCAATAATACTATCCATACTCCCATACTAATATTATAAATGCGAAAGTCTGTCTGTCTGTTACGCTATCACGGCCAAAGCGCTGAATGGATTTTGTTGAAATTTTGTATGAATAAAGTTGAAGGCCCGGGGTCAAACATAGGCTACTTTTTGACGCAGGCGGAGCTGCGGGAAACACTAGTATTTTATAAAATAGATAACCATCCAAGACCCAGGCCAATCAGATAAAGATCATTTTCCATCATGACCTGACCGATGATCGAACCCAGGACTTCCTAAATAGCGGACAGTCGTGTTGGCCACTACGCCACAAAGGTCAATTAATAAAATACAAACAAACTTAATAATAGCAGAAGATAAAATAACTTGTCAACAAGAATTGAGAAACAGAATAACAATATCTATAACAAGCAAGCATCAGCCATCTGTCAGCTAATTTGAATAAATATTTTATTCGGCATCTCAACCGGTTTAGGGCAGTCTGGAGCCGGTTCGAACCGGATTAAGCCGGATTTTCTGGCGAAATTTTAGAAATCTGCGTGGGTAGTTAGCATTCGAGCTTGTTAGTGTTTTACTGGAAAGTTCTCGAGGGGTTTAGGAAGATTGTATCTAACTTTATAGATTACAGAATACTATTTTAATATTTGCTATCCATCCATATTATTATATGGACCCATCGTCTAGTGACTCCATTCATGGAACAGAACAACTTTCCCCAAGATACATCGGTCGAAATATGGAGTATATTTTTGGACCTCCCATACAAAATGTCTCGTCACGTGACCTAACTTACTATGGGAAGTCCAAATTTGTTTTTCACGTTTCGAGCTATGTTCCGTAACAGACAGATACACATTGAAACTCGCCAATTGTCCTGTAACTATAACATATATGATAGAATTTTGTGATAGAATTTTGGTAGGTAAATACAGACTTCTAAAAATTCTAAATTCAAGTTCAAATTCAAAATCAATATCAAACTCAAATTCAAATTCAAATTCTTTGTTCGCTCCATATTTCGCTACAAATAAGCGAGATCAGAACTTAATATAAATATTTTTAATATTAAAGCGCTCCCTTACATCAAATATTACGTTAAACTATTTTGTATTAAAATTGTTTTTTGTCTACTTGCGACCATGAACGTTGTAAATGTTAATTTACATACTGTGTTTATCGCGTTTATTTCATTTAAGTAGACATATATAGTAGACAGTTATACAAATAAGTAGGCAAACAGGCGTACTGTCCACCTGATGGTAAGTGGTTACCGTAGCCTATGAACGCCTGCAAAACCGGAGATGTCACGAGCGCGTTGAAGACTTGTCCGCCGCAGCACAGCGACTATTTATATTAATTGGTTAATCATGCAATCCATATTAATCTATACTAATATTATAAATGCGAAAGTCTGTCTGTCTGTCTGTCTGTTACGCTTTCACGGCCAAACCGCTGAACGGATTTTGATGAAATTTGGTATGAACATAGTTGAAGACCCGGTGTCAAACATAGGCTACTTTTTGACGCAGGCGGAGCTGCGGGAAACAGCTAGTTATTCATAAATTATTATTATTGATCCATGTACATCTAAATAATTTGTTTTATTGTACGAAGGAGAAGCTAGTTTTTTTTTATCTTTAAGAATTGTCCAATACACTACCGATTTCGCACCCTCAATAACCCATATCACGCAAACTGTCATAATTTGTGCTTATGAGTATATATTGGACATTAGGACGTGAGAAGTGTATTTATGATAGGAGGAAAAGACAAGGTTTTATTGTTGCCATCTCATTGTTACAGATTAAAATAAACTTCAAGAGAGGTAGGATATTTTGTAAGGAGTAGTCCGTCTGGAGAAGTACCTCCACCCTACAGAAGACCGCAGCCAAATAACACTGTGATGCAGTGTTGTGTTCCTGATGGTGAGTAGGGTCGCCAGGCTCCAGAGGGGTCGCTGTGCTGACAGCGGACAGGTCGGCAACGCGCTCGTGACATCTTCGGTGTTGCAGGCGTTCATAGGCTACGGTAACCACTTTCCATGAGGTGGGCCGTACGCCTGTTTGCCTACTTAGTTGTATAAAAAAATAAAAATAAAAAATGCTCATGGCTGTACACCCTGGTGCCAGAGATTGATGGTCGATTGACCATTTGACACACTCGATATAAATTATTTTCATACTATAATCAATAATACGCTGGTATAAAAAAGCTGGAAATTACCTCGCACAGAGGTTTAGCTTTGCCATTCAATTTGGCAATGCTGCCAGCCTTCTGGGCACTCTATCGCAGGTAGACACCTTGGCGGAACTGTATAGTTTATATTTAAAATTATTTTTTTAGTTGAGTAGTGTGTATTGTATTAATTACAAAATTAAAATTAAAAAGCTTAATAGTATATTCTTCTCCAGCTCGTCTCTTCTTTCTTCTTCTCCGTCGTTCGTTAGTACAGTCGGCAAGTAGTTTCCGCCGGCCTACAGACTATCATCAGCTGAAGGCCGAAAGAAACCCCTGCCGACTGTACTTATATTCTCTTCTGTACTTCTTGTTTTCTTTTTGTTTCTTTTGTTTTTTCTTCCATTGTCTTCTGTTTTCTTCTTGATTTTGTTATCCACACGGAAATGTTAGTAAAAGCACATAATAGGCTATTCTACTCAATTTATTTTATCACTAGCTGTTTCCCGCAGCTCCACCTGCGGTATATACCCTATGTTACTCAGGGTGAATGTAGCTTTCCAATGGTGAAAGAATTTTTGAAATCGGCACAGTAGTTTTTGAGTTTATTCATTACAAACACACACAAAAATACAAATCTTTCCTCTTTATAATATTAGTGTAGATGTAGATAAATATCAAAAATATCAGTACAAGTACCAGAAACCGAAAACCGAAAGGTTTTTTATTCCGTTCAAAATAATTAAGATTAAATCTTTCGGAATTTGGTAGACCGAAAGACTATCAAGAAACAAGAAAAGGACGCACTTAGTGGTGGAGTGACGTCACTGCCACTTAATTTAGTGCGTACAAAAGAGATAGCAAGACTTCTCTACCACGCTCACACTTCTCTTCTTCAGAAAATTTTCATAATTTACTGCTTTAATTAAGAACCAATATTTTGTTTCGTATAATAATCTTGTCCAAGTAAAACCTATCCTAAGTTATTTAAATTAAATTAAAATATAAATATTTTAGTTAGTAATTTTTATTTAGATAGTTTTTAGATTATAATCTTCAATCATATTTAGAAATCTACTATAAACATTATGAGAGAATTAAAAGGTGATTTCAGGCCACATGCAAAACCCTCAAGGTATCCCAATACACTCTTTATGCCAAATATGAACACAATTATATTCTTAGATTGATAATTGGTCTCGCGCGCGCTCGACTAGATACCGCGCTATGAAGAAAAATCAGTTTCCAGAATGCGGCAACTATATATTGTAGTGTGTGTAAGACAATGTGCAAAGACGAAACGAGAAAGAGTTATTTCTTGTACTATTCTTGCATAGTTTGAATACGCAAACTGGCATTTTGCTTCTGTTTTTAAACTAAAAGTTCAAATTTTTCTCGACGTCCAACTCGCTTGTCGGTTGCGGCGTGACTGACGCGGGTATGCCGCAGAAACGCCGAATTAGCGTAGTTTTAGTTGCCGCATTTGTCTAGTACGCCGACGGTATCTAGTCGAGCGCGCGCGAGACCAATTGTTAATCTATGTAGCATATTATTAATACTACAAGATACTTACTTAAGTCCAGCAACAATTTCCATAGCTCCGTTGAAGTTGCCAATATTCCAGCAGGTCAGGGCTACTCTCAGGATGCAAGCCAGGGTTACCTTCCGATCTTCGGCTGTTGTCTGCGAGAGGACCAGCTCTGTCACCCAGGCTGAGACCTGGAAGAAATGATTTATGGTAAGGAGATGGTTGATTGAAAATCATATTTTTTCTTGTCTAAAAGCCGTATTTAAATAATGATTTCTTATGTTAACTTTTAAATGATCGCACTGCATATTTAATTGCAAATGTAAATAATTATTATTAGGTTTTAATTTTTGTTTAGATTTATTTCGTTTTTACTTTTTTATGTAGTTTCTTTGTTATTTAAGTTTGTAAAATATGTTTTTTTGGAAGTGTGAAGTATGGAGCTGTAGAAACGCTGAGCCAGTCGTTCCGTGACCACGGCAGTTGGAACACGGTTGAAACGTCGGAGTATGAAAGTATTTTACGCGCTTCCTGTAATTTTATATTTCTTATGTTTCCACATGTTACACATTAAATAAAACTAAGTATTTTAAAATGGTTGTATCGCGTTTATTACTTACTAGCTGTTTCCCGCAGCTCCGTCTGCGTCAAAAAGTAGCCTATGTTTGACCCCGGGTCTTAAACTATATTCATACCAAATTTTATCAAAATCCGTTCAGCGGTTTGGCCGTGAAAGCGTAACAGACAGACAGACTTTCGCATTTATAAAGTATGGATATGGAAGTATGAATTCTCATAAGGAAGGATACACAAAGAAAGATAGAAAGCCGTTCTTGGAAACAAATTAATTTTACGCGCTACAGAAATTGAATTAAAAAAAAGGCATTCTCCGCTCGTGTTGCCGTCGAATAATGTATCTCAAATTCCTCATTTTTCCTAAACAAAATCTTGAGAAAAATCCTTTTTTTATGTACAAAAATGAATAAATTATAACTCTAACCAAACAGACGCGAATCCCGCGCGACTTGCGGGACGCCCACAGAAATAAGAATATATACAAGTGTCATTAGCAGGCCAGTTAACTTTGGCACACGCTACGGCACTTCTACCGATTCTTATTCCTGTGGCCGTCCCGCAAGTCGCGCGGGAGTCGCGTCAGTTTGAATGGACAGTTTGATTTCATATTCATTAAAATAATTTTCATCTCTTTCATAATGACACCATACTACAACGTAAAAAAGTGACCCATTTTTTTTTTCAAAATAACTAACAAAATATGCCAAGCTCTCAAAATATCTTATTTATTGAAATCGGCTTAGTATTATAGACGCTAAAGTGGAACATAAGTACCTACAACAAACATACATACATAGACTAAACTCATAACACTCTTTTTTGTCGTAGTCTGGTAAAAACGATTGTATAAAATACACACGGGAGCGATTCGGACGTTATGGTATAAGTGAAGGAGATGAAATGAAAACATGTCCCTAAATTCGTCCCTCTCGATGTCCATTTTCATATAATATCCTTAGGGTGTGTTTTCATAATCGATTTTATGGGTTCTTTTTTCTTTTAAGAGCTTACTTGCCGGTGTAGTTACTTCCATTCTTCCTAGCAATTTGCCCTTCGTGGTCCAGTGGCTATGCCGTTTGCCTAAGACCCGAATATTGTGGGTTCGATTCCCACGGGAAAAATATGTATTTTTATTTATTTTTACTAATTAATGTTATTTAGTTGTTTCCTGTTTTATGGACCCTCAAGGACCTTCAAGGACTTGACTTTAATCATCTGATTGTCTGATAATGATAATTCCGTGCTTCGAAAGCACTCTAAGGCATTCTAAGCGACTCGTCTCGGCTGCCATTAAGTAGGACAAGTCAAAGAACCTCATCAGAGGCCAGAATACCTTACTTAAAAACTCTGACACCACGGTATGTAGGGTCGACTGAACATGTAATCCACTCGATATGAGTTAAGGTACGCGCACATTATGACGGGCCGCAGCGCAATTATCCGCGGCGCAAAAATCCGCTTAAATCGCTCGTGTGTATTTTGTATGAACTATCGCACACTGTGCCGGGTCGCAGCGGTTCGCATAAATCCGCCGCGGATTTTGTTTGCGTGTGGTGCCCCGCCCCGCTGCGCCCCGACACAGTGTGCTTTGGCAAGCGGATTGGAGCGCACACGCGCACGTGTATTTCAAGTAATTGATAATATCGATCAGGAATCATCCGAAAGTACACCCAGAACTTCTTTTTGTCTGCTAAAAGATCGGGGAAAAGGTGACGGTATTCACCGAATATCTTTCTATTGGAACGAATAGGATGTATCCACATTTTACGTTATCTCTTTTGACATTTTTTTTGTATAAGATTTTCATTGTTTTCTTCTTCTAATAGCATGAAAAAAAAAGAAAGTTCTTCGTCCGAGCTATCCATGGCGTATGCACGCAACGTCTAGCTGTACACTGTTCTCAAAATCCGTCAATGCGCTGCGGCCCGTCCCGTCACCAATGTGCTAAGTACGCATTTTGGACTGCGATGCGGCCCGCTCCGCCCCACTGCAGCCCGTCATAATGTGCGCGTACCTTTAGTGTCATTGGTCTATGTAATAAATCTCTATTTTAAACTAGATTAAAAACCGTAATTTTCGGCTCTTAAAAAACCGGTTTTCAAGTTTAATGTGAACTCTGCCTTAGTGTGAAAAATATTTTTTCGCAAAAGAATTATCCTCAGACGGTACCTATTTGCATATCGGATGGCTGTGATCGGATTACATAAATGGGACATGTCCCACTGAGTTGCGTAGGGTGTCGGCAATTTTAGTAGGGAATTGGGACGAACTTCTTCTTCCAAGCGTGTTTCCTAGTTGCGTTGAAAATTACATGTAATATTTTTCAGTAAGATACAGAAACTTTCCTGGTGAAGTCACACCTTTTTATAGAAAGAATTGAAAATGTCGAAATTCACAAAATGTATTTTTCGCCATTTTCAACGCTAGTGCTCAGCTTACGCTTCAGATCCTGTTAATCAAGTCGTAGATTTGGCGGTACTGGTTATTACAAGGTAGCGACTGCCGTCTGACCTCCATAACCCTTTTTTAAGGGAAGCACCAACAGGAACTTCACCCGAGGCGTGTAAGTGGCCAACACTGTCAGAACAGAGTGCGTATTGATTGATAGAAAAACAAAATATATATTTTCATTTCAATACAGTTCAAATGATATAATCTTATTGGCATAACTTGTGACTGATGGTGATATTTTCACTTCAAAAAGCATAACTCCATTTTATATAACGTTTACGTACACTAAATATTACATGTTATACAACTTGGAAAGTATACTTGCTAAAAAATATACCATTCAAAAAGTATACTATTTACAAAACATTACAAACAATATAACTGAGATAATATGCGAAGTGAGCGAGCGACAGACCTTGTAACAGAAGCGACCTAGTAGCAAAAGGTGGCTTTGTGACAGAATGTAGGTTAGGTTATGGTTTTACAGCGACCACAACAGTGAGCAAGCGGGCGAAGTGAGCGACAAACCTTGTCACAGAAGCGACATAGTGTCAAAGGGCCACTTTTTGACAGAGGTTAGGTTATGGTTATACAGTGACTATAACAGTGAGCGAGCGAAAGACGTTTTGACAGAAGCAACTAACCGTCAGAAGGTGAATTGTGAAAGAATTGTTTACGGCTAGCATAGAGTTTGTTATATCTAATGATGATTATGCTTTATATTAGTATATATAACGTTTATTATATGAAACAACAAATAGATTTCTTAAGTTCTATAACTGGAAAATTGTATATCAAAGGTTTAATAATAAATAATTGTTATATTAAAATATATTTTATTTATAAATATTGTTTTTTTACGATTTTTATCTAATTTGAGAATTATACTAACCAAAATTATATATTTCGTTGGTATTTATCTTAAAACATAGATATTTTATATTTATATCATATATACATTCTTGTTGTCTGAAATAAGGAATTATTTTATTTTTAATAGAAATTTGATTTTTACTTCGTCCTAGTCTTCCTCGATAAACAGGCTATCCAACACTGAAAGAATTTTTCAAATCGAACCAGTCAAGTGGTTCCTGAATTTAGCGCGTGCAAACAAACAAACTGTTCAGTTTTTTACTATTAGTAAGATATCTATCTTATGGTCACCCTACAAGTATCATAGGTACAAAACCCTTCCGCTGCAAATAATCAGACATTTTATAATGTTACAACTAAACGATGTTAGCTTCAGTTTCAGGAATAGATTTATTGACCGACTTTTAAAAAAGAATAGGTAGTGTAGTTTCAGGGGGACTATTATTGGGACATATGAATTACGATGTCGTTCGACTCACCGATTATGTCGTAAAAATCATTCGATAATGAATGATAATAATTCGACTGATCGGTTATAAGTCAGTCGTAGATCTCACAAAATCAAACCATACCTTATATAGAATACTAGCTTTTCCCGCAGCTCCGCCTGCGTCAAAAAGTAGCCTATGTTTGACCAGAATCAGAATCAGAAACATCAGAATCAGAATAGACAGATAGACAGATTTTCGCATTTATAATATTAGTATGGATGTTATGTACCCTATTTATATTAGTTTTAAAAAAGATTGACTTGCTGTGCCGTCATTTTGCTCGTCTCGGCGACTAAAATTTAAAATATGATAGGTATTTCAATCGACTACTTCCCAACACTACGGAACCGGATACTTTCATTAAAAAGTGCTTCCTACATAATTACTGTTGATGGTATTGTCTCCTATTACCGAGGGATGAGAGCGTAATACCGTGCTACCGTTCCGAATTGCCTGGAAAAATGTCTAAAGGATTTTTGGCTTGTGGACGCCTGGGGGCGATTTTCACGCCTTTAGATATATGTCGAATTAGAGATATCACGAAATATATGTCAAATGTCTATTGACCACCTTGTGTGCGTATTTTCAGTCATTTCTCAACTCAAGTGACATTTCTCTACTGTTACAGAGAATAGAAGAATAGAATAGAATATATCTTTATTGAGAAAGCTAGGCTATCACGTAGGTACAGCAAAGGTCTTATAAACTTATGCTACATGTTAATAATGTACGTGACAGACGTCTCAATAGGTGCCGGCTCAGTGATACGCTAGACATGCAGGCATGACTAGCACTGATTTTCAGACACCACCTTCTGAGGAGTCACGGAACAAGTGATCCTACAACAAAGATTTAAACCTAAACTTAGTGAAATATAATCCTCTCAGAGTAAGATGCAACATGGTTGTTTCGAAATGTCCATAGAAATATCAGTCAGTGTAAATGAAATAGTGACCTCTCGTTCACTCCAATTTTCTATCTCTACAATCAGCTGTAAATATGTTCCAATTCACAACCACAAAGCCCTTGCTCCCTCAGCTCCCTTGTACTGTCCTTTCGCATGTTTATGGTGCACACAATGATATATGAATAAACTAAATTAATAAATAAAAAATTTTAAACGTCATAATCGAGTGTGACCTGCGTCATAATTCTGGTATATTATGATAATCGGTTTTTATAGGTTTAAAAAAGACATTGCAGAATAGAATATATCTTTAATGAAAAGTTATCATGTTGGCATAAAATCAAATCAATCAAAGGGTTAGACTTTAACTCTTGTTCCCTTCTTTTATTTATTAGTGTTTTGAAAATATATTTATTATACGATCAAGTAGACAAACAGGCGTACGATCCACATGATGGTAAGTGGTTACCGTAGTCTATAAACGCCTGCAACACCTGAAGGAATTTTTTCACGCATAATATTATTTTTTATGTGAAATAAAGATATTACAACCTTCACTTCGACTAGTCAGGTCAAAACCATCGACACGCTCCCATCCCTATCCAATATCCACTCCTCTCCCCCGTTAAATACTCGCTCTATATAATTATCGGCAGGTTTGCGTTAAACCATAGAGTATTTTTATATCGTAGAAGAACAACAACGACCCGGATGTCGTGGGTTCGATTCCATGGATAGCATACTTTGTTTAGTTGTTTCCAGTTTGGTTAGGATATTATTGCAGGCTTGAATGACCTGAAATATGTTTCCGTGCTTCGGAAGCTGTTGGCCCCGGTAGCAATACGAGTAGTGATCATTAAATGCGTGACTCTAACGTGGTCGGATGATGATGTTGACAAGGTCGATTGACCATGTCAACATCATCATCCTAGCGCGTATTCCTAGTTGCGTCGTCAGCTTACGCTTCGGAGCCTAGGGCACGCTGTAAGTCATGGTCCTAGAGTTGACGAAACTGGTTATTACAATGGAGCGACTGCCGTCTGACCTCCGTAATCCTTTTTTTACAGGGAAACCAGACAAACAGGAACATGACCCGAGGTGTGTTAGTGGCTAACACTGTCAGATGTTTTCAGGCTGCCACAAGGCATCTGACACAGCCTCACGACTGCTATCTATCGATAACAACCGGGACCAACGGCTTAGCGTGCCTTCCGAAGCACGGAGGAGCTCTAGATAGAAAATGCCACTAAATGGCTGCCAATGCAATAGTGGTCGCGTCATACGTCGTCGCTTGACACGCGCATTCGCTATGGATACGCGGGTCGCGCTCGACTTACAATCTCCTCATGGTCGATTGTCAATGTAACCGTACTCTTTAAGAATAAATGCAAGCAGCTTAATGATGTCTTATTTTTCGCCATTGTTACACATTAAATTAAATCATTTTATTAAGGTTTCATCGCGTTTATTACTTACTAGCTGTTTCCCGCAGCTCCGCCTGCGTCAAAAAGTAGCCTATGTTTGACCCCGGGTCTTCAACTACACACATACCAAATTTCATCAAAATCCGTTCAGCGATTTGGCCGTGAAAGCGTAACAGACTGACAGACTTTCGCATTTATAATATTAGTATGGATGGATAGTATGGATTTTACACTTTACAGCGACCATGGTCGCAGGTAGACTAAGTTAAAGTTATTGTTTGGCGGCAGCAATAAGTACTTCATTGGTGCCGATTTCGACTACATCCTTGATAAATTGCAAAAAGTATACAATAATAGGTATATCCACAGAACGGATGTTCGTCTAAAGCAGTAGTTCCCAAACTTATTTTTCTCGTGGACCACTTTCAAAATTTTACTGGTTTCGGTGGACCCCCTGCTGCTACATTTCTACCACATTCTTAAAGTCGCCAAAAAATAAATATTGTGTCACTTCTGAGTTCTGTCCCTATATTTCGATATGTAAAATAAAAACGAAAAATGGTACATTTTATATCACTTTATTTATTAAAAGAATAGAATTACAAGAAAAAAATATTAAGGTAATATAGGTTCAGGTCATAATTTTAATTAATGGGAAGGATGTATCTAATGGAGTGTCAGCAAACGATCAATGTTTGGCTTTATTTTTGTGAGCAATAACCGCAAATCCCCCCGCTCTGTGATGTTTAATTTGCTCCTTTTTTTTGTTAAGAGGTTTGTAACGGCACTAAAACTCCTTTCGACAAGATATGACGAGGGAAAAGCTATTAAAAATTTCCTTGCGATTTCCCACAGTCCAGGATATTTTTCGGGTATTTCTGCTTGCAGCCAAAATGTTGGGTAGCCTTTTCTAAATTTCACCTTCAGCTCCTCATTAGTGCTTAGCTCGAGCAGCTCCTCTTGTAATACAACATTGGCCACTTCCGTTTCATCAAATGGATTTATTATCCATGGTGGTATATCCATCGTCAGTATATCTTCAAACCTGGTTTTGAAGTCATCATGCAGGGCACTTAAATGTTGACTGTAGGTATGGATATCCTCATCAATACATTCTACCTGCGACAAGTTTGGAAATTGAGAGAATTCGCGCCGACTAATGTTTTGCTTCATAAATTTCAATTTCCCAAGAAAAGCCAAAATTATCCCCTTTGTTTTTATTAAATTCAGGCTGTCCCCTTGTAACTGCAAGTTAATATCATTAAATTTTTTAAACAAATCTGTCAAATACGCAATGTCTGCTTTGAATTTGATCAAGTTTTCTTTTAAATCTGGATCTCTACTTTCTAAGAACTCTAATATGGAATCGAAAACAGAGTAAAATCTCGTTAAGCATGCACCTTTCGACAACCAGCGTACTTCAGTATGTAAGAGCAGTCGTTGGAAGTCTTCATCATTTTCGTCGCACAATTGAGCAAATAAACGTGTATTCAATGCATTGCTTCTGATTTTGTTGACAGCTTTTATTACAAAATGAAGAGATTGGTTCAACCTGTCACTTAAATGTTTTGCCACAAGATGTTGTCGGTGGATTACGCAATGAATAGCTGTAAGTCCTGGTATAATTCTTTTGAGATGACTTATAAACTCACGATATCGCCCGACCATTGCAGGAGCTCCGTCTGTTGCCACTGAAATAATGTTTGTAAATGGGATCGATTTTTCCGTAAAAAAATTACTCAGGACATAAAATATTGATTCGCCTTTAGTGTCAGTCTCCAAAGTTCTGGCAAATAGCAATTCTTCGTGAATTTCTTCCTCAACAATAAATCGGACATATGCCAATAGTAATGCTTCATTACTGGGTAACGTTGACTCGTCCAGTTGTATAGAAAAATGAGTTTTTTGCAGATGATTGCACAAAAAGCTTTCGATATCAGAGCTCATTTCATCAATGCGTCTTTGTACAGTATTGTTACTTAATGGAATTCTTTTTAGTACGTCAAATGGAGATTTGTGCAAAACAGTTTTTAAAACCTCTTCAACAGCGGGTAAAATTAATTGTTCTCCGATAGTGTGCGGTTTTCCAGATTTTGCTATAAGTAATGAGATATTGTAAGATGCCCGCAAGCCATCATCGTTACTTTGAGATGTTGAAGCGAACATACTGTGCATGGTGGGTCTCTTTCCATATTTTTCTTTCAATGTTTGAAAATATTTTAAATCTTTACCTATTTTATCAGTATGACACCTTTTTAGATGATCTTCGAGCTTTGATGGTTTCATAGAGTCATTGCTCAAAACTTTGTTGCATAATAGGCACATGGGCAATTGTTTGTCTGCCTCTGATGGAACAAAACCATATTTCAAATAATCGACACTATATTGTCGACATTTTTTCTTTGCTGTAGCCATGTTTCGTGTCAGTTACCTTACCTGTAAAAAAAATGTTTTAGTAACCAAGTTTTTTTCTGAATATAGGTATCACACCGCAGCCTTTGTCAGCACGCGGAAATAGAATTACGGCTTGTAAATGGACCAACTAATAAACCGCTGAGACAAATACAAACGTTTTCACAAAACGGTATCAATTTTAAAGTACATAATTTACCACTAATTTTTAATAGTATAAATAAAAATTAGTGTACTCAGTATCGAATACTGATCATATTTGTGTAGGAAAAAATAAACGTCGAAATCCCAAAATTGTCCATAAAAACGATAACTAACATTTTATTAAATCAATGAGTTCACGCGCTCCGTGTATTTGCGTATTTTTTGTCTGCGGCTTCATTGTTAAAACGTGACAAACAGGCATCGAAGTTCAAGCCCCGCCCTTTTCCCGTCGCCCGCGCACCGCTCGCTCTTTCCGAAAAGGAATAGTTTTGATAAAATAGTTACTTCAAAATCAATTTAACATGATTATGAAATTACTGTTTTATAAAATTAGTAGTTATTTGCAAGAAAAATTACAAAATTAATTGCTCTGCAATATTGCTTATTCGGCCTTTTTAGAGAGGCAGTGCTTCTCTCGTGAAAAAACAATTGAATAAAACGTGCTGTGTTTGTCTTCAAATCGAAAGAGGACAATTAAAATATCTGTAAGTTACTAAGTTACCTATCTATACAGGCCGTTGTGATCAACCGACTAGTACACGTAAACAAAATACTTAAGTACTATAACAAAAAAAGGTAGGTTACTTACTTTTCTCCGGCACTAGCAAACACAGATATAAATTTTCTCACAACTTTTTTCCAAATTCCGCCTTGTTTTCGAAATTCCGGAAACAAATGAATGCGTTTGGTTGCCTTTGGCATCAAGTATTTATAGTGTTGATCAAGTTCATGTCTGAACAAGCATTAAGCATTGTCGGGCGGATAGCGCTTTGCAAGTCTGTACACGAAATTGTACGTAATATCGAATACACAAGTTTGGACAAGTAACAGTCGCTTGCCTTATTAAAATATTATCTGCTTAGATAGGTACTTAAAACAATGTAGGTAGGCCCTTATAAAAACTATGCTTACATTTTTGCTCTTTACTATCAAAAGCAGATAAATTTTCGTGGACCCCCATTAACATCTTATGGACCCCCATTTTTTGTTCACGCCTACGTAGACCCCCAGCAAGTCTCCCGTGGACCCCTGGGGGTCCACCTGGACCACTTTGGGAATCACTGGTCTAAAGAGATTTTGGAATTCGCTGGCGCTTGTAATTCAAAATAAATTAGATTTTTGCCTTTCGTTGACGTATTTTTTTTTTATTGCGAAAACATGAAAAGAAACGGTTGAAATAACTAATTGCTATGAGAATCGGAATGATTTATTTTGCAAGAATACATGTACATTACATACAAAAAATATATTTTAATATTTTACATACCTATTTGTGGTAGGTATTATAAAGTTTTAATATAATTTACTAGCTAGTGCTTGCAGTTTTGAACGCGTAAGTTTCCACTATTCGATTAATCAGTTCGATAGTAGAACTTATCACATCAGCACGACACGACTGAGTTTTTTTTTTCATTTATTCGACTGTCGAATTGTATGTACTTATATGTTGCTAACCTATGACCTCAAAAGAAGACCTTCGAAGGAAACTTGAAGCATTTAAGATGTGGTGCTACCGTAGAATGCTTTGTATAAGTTGGATGGACCATTTACCAATGTTGAGGTGTTAAGGCGCACGGGTTGCCAGGTCGCCAAACCTAATAGCCGGACAGACCAGCCAGTTTGGCCGGACATTTGATTAAAACGGCTGGACACTCTACATTATTGAGGATTTTGTGTCTCAGTATTTACAGCTTTTCTGATTATTACCATAAATCTTGTTAAATTAAATAAAATGTAAAAAGCCTAACAAAAGCCGGACAAGCTAGACACCGTTTACTTTGGCCGGACACGCAATCAAAAACCCTAACTATGTCCGGCTTTATACGGCACGGGCAAGAAAGTGGAATTGGTTAGGGCCATTAAAATAAGAAAGGTCACAAAACTTGGTCACATCTTAAGAATTCCGCAGTACCATCTTCTACAGACCATCACGATGGGAAAAATTGCCGGAAAGCGCTGAGTGGGAGGGACATCCATCAGTGGACAGGGATCAGAAATGTGGAACAGCTGTTCAGACTCGCCATGGACACAACGAAATTTATGGAGCTGACTGCCAACCTTCAGTAATGAAGTGGCGTGATGAAGAAGATATGTTGTTAATGCTTACATGACGGGCACTGTTTAACCCAAAGGTGTTAACTATTGTTAAAGGTATAACTATATTTTTTATTATACCTTATTCATTAAAATTAACGAACGATCAACAAGTCCATGATTGATTTTCAATCAATCAATAATTTATTTATTCGTTATACATAGGTACATGTTACATGTTTTACAGTGTATAAGACACGCTATGTTTTGCTATTTTTGCACAGCATACAAATAAGTATTTAATACTAATATGGTCACAGGCTCACAGCCAAACCAATTCCAAATTAATGTCAAAAATATAAATTTCATGCACAAACAATATAAGAATCAAGGTGATTATAGGCGATAAATAAACATGTCATATAGTTAATTATGCAATAGTGATGTCAATATTTACAAATTGTCATTAAAAAAATCATTAACGCTGTAGTAATATTTGTCAATTAATTTCTGTAGAAGTTGCTCCTTAAACAGATAAGTATTTAAATCCTTTAGGTCATTTGGTAACTTAATATCACTTATTGACGTCTATTTACTTATATTAAGTTTTCCACCACTTCCAAAGCGCAAATGGAGAAGAAGAAGCGCCACAAACTCCACGACAGCATTTTCTTCAAAACGTCAATTTACAAGTAAGAAAAACACTTTCCTTAATTAACTAGTTAAATGAACGAATTCACATGTTTGTCAACATTTTGCTCGATATTTTAACTTAAAGCCGTAGGTTTTTTCTACCAGTCAACTAATCGGCGGAAAGAAAAAAATATTAAATTACTTTAGTTAATTTAGGCTTAACGAACTTTGTAATTTTTTGTGAAATAAGTGAAGTCTCAAGTTACATACATATTTATCATCACGCACGTTTCCCGTAGGGGTAGGCAGAGACTACGGATTTCCATTTGATCCTTACAGGCTTCCCTTGCTCGTCACTCTCGTCATACACGCTCGTCAATTACCCCTAACATCTCCCTTTTTTTAATATGTCTGCGATTTGGTCGCGGTATGTTCTCCGAGGCCGGCCCTTACCGACTTTTCCTGTCACCTTTGATTTGTAAATCTATTATAAGTCTTGGTCGTAATCAGAAGTTAAGAACATGAATTACAGATAGTATCATCAATCATGGAGCAATTACAAAGAGGAGATGCCGTTTGAAATGACGCAGTGATGTGATCATTGGCGCCTCGCCGAAACTGCAGTGGGCGGAGCTTGTCATTGCTCGTGCGCCATAATTGGAGCCACGGCCGAAACCAAGCACCCCGCACGTCTGCCTTCCGCCCCGTGTAGCCTCACAAATATTTTCTTACAAAACGCATCTTAACTTTGTAATTGCTCTATGGTAACAATACCACAATTTAATAACCTTCTAGAATTATGCAGTCTATGACGAAACGGCTAGAACTGAAAAGCAATGTATTCGCTAATTTCTTCGTAAGTGTCGATGAAAGGAATTTTAATCTGCTTTTTCCAATCTCATTTTTAATAAGAAAACTGAGTGTAGGCGACGCACTTAGGATTTTAATTTTTATATTTTTATTTTCGTAACTTAATTTTTTCCTTTGTTTGAAATTATTTTGATACCACTAACGCCATCTGTTACGCAACGGTGGAACTGTTGTATGTCGGTAGAAATCATAACTTTTTATTTTTGTACGTCGGTATTCCGATTTCGTCTAGAGAATTCCTCAGTTACACTACGGTTTTTTGTAATCCAAAATTATATTCAATCTTCTTTTATTGTATCTACAATATACGTAATTCAAAGTCTACACGGTATTTTCATTGCGTCGGTTACACTGAGTTTTTATTTAACTCTTGTTTATTTACTTATGGCAATTCTCCTCGCTGTTTTTTTTATACTATTTAGTAGACCCATCTGATGGCAAGCGGTTACCGTAGCCTATGAACGCCTGTTTAGATAAAATATATTATTTATCTATTTAATTATAGACAGGCAGCTGTAACAGCTGATGCATCTATACCAAACAGTGTCTTGTAATTACACAAAAAGTCTTTTACCAGTCAGTTGGTCTGAAAATGGTCACTGGCAAACGCTTTTCGAAGGCAATTTTTAATATTAATCCATACTTAATATTATAAATGTGAAAGTCTGTCTGTCTGTCTGTCTAATACCCTTTCACGGCCAAACCGCTGAACGGATTTTGATGAAATTTGGCATGAATATAGTTGAAGACCCGGGCTTAAACATAGGCTACTTTTTGACGCAGGCGGAGCTGAGGGATACAGCTAGTATAAAATATTTACATATTTTTTTTAATGTAAGGATCGTAGCAAATGGAAATCCGTAGTCTCTGCCTACCCTTGCGTGAAAAAGGCGTGATGGTATGTATGTATGTATGTAAATATTTTTATTACAATTAAACCTAACAAATACCTTTTTACAAATAACTTTATACCTACGTGTATTCATACCTGTGTTTCATTGACTTTAATTGAACCTAAGCACATGGTTTTGTCATGATTCGTAAAAAGGACTTTTTTAAATATAACCTTAAAAACGTCCTTCACTCAAACTCATTCGAGGGCGCCTTAAAGAAGTCCTCGAACTTTCCTTGAAAACGACATTCTTAGCTGGTTGCTTGAGCAAACTCCAATAAGGTTCTCGACCAACCTTATATTTGACAGTTCGATACTCACCTCCAATGAGAAATCATCTCAAGTAAAGGAAGCTTGTGACGACTAATCATACCAATGAGGTGGAGTAAGGTTGAGTTGAGTTTGAGTGAAGGTTTGAGAATACGGGTGTTAGTGCCAAACTGACCGTTTTTCATGTAAAAGATTAAATTATAATTTTCTTTGACAAAATCTCGTTGTTTCCACGAAGAAATTTTAATAATATATAAAATAAATCCCAAGAATTATAATTATGTTGCGTCCCACGGGAGAACACATATTTACATTATCCTTGATTCGGTTACCTGGAATTACAGGATAGGGATGGGACGCGTGGGGATTATTCGGAATTTTGTCGTGATTACTTTTAGTTTTTAATCACTCAATCATATTTGTCATCTCATGTTTTTCTAGTTGCGACGTCAGCTTACGCTTCGGAGCCTAGGCTACGCTGAAAGACATGGTCCTAAATTGGGCGGCAGTGGTTATTACAATGGAGCGACTGCCATCTGACCTCTTTTCAGGGAAACCAGACCAACAGGAACATGACCCGGGGTGTGTTAGTGGCCAACAATGTCAGAATTATTCAGGCTGCCTAAAGGCATCTGACACAGCCTCACGACTGCCATCTATCAATAATAACCGGGACCAACGGCTTAATGTGCCTTCTGAAGCACGAAGGAGCTCGAGTTAGAAAATGCCACTCAATGGCGAACTTTCCAATAGTGGTCGCGTCTCGCACGCGCATTTGCTACGGATACTTGGGTCGCACTCGACTATCAGGCTCCGTAATCACTCAAGTAAGTTGCCTACCTTCCTGTTTTATATCATGAAGTACAGGTAGGCCTGTTGGTTGCCTGGAAGAAATGGCTCTAGCGATAAGGCCGCCTTTGTACCATAGATAATAATAAAGTTCATGTACTTTCTAGAATTTAGTGCAATAAAGAGTTATTTATTTATTTATTTAAGTAGTATAAAGGTTTCAATTAAGAACTTATATAATTTGTATTTACGTGTTTTTTTAACTTTTGAGCAAATATCGTTAATAGACTAAAATAGGTGAAGAAAAGGTTGCCTGGAAGAAATTGCTTGAGTGATAAGGCCGCCTTTTGTATACATACTGAGTTCATATTTTATTTAACATACTTAATTTTTATTTTACTGTGTGCAAAGAAGTGTTAAATAAATAAATAAAATCAGAAATTATGTATAAAAATACTCGTTTAATAACAAATTGTCCAATGGCGGACATGTTTTTTTCACTAGATCCGTATTAGGAGCCTTTACTTTACCGCTTGTATAGCATTTACCGCTTGTATAGCATTCTGTAATGAATGAACCAATAAACACTTTATTGCTCCATTTACATCATCATTTCAGCCGCAGTCAGTCCACTGCTAGACATAGGTCTCTCCTAATGTTTCCGAAATTTCCGACTGGAAGCAGCCTGTGTCCAGCAGTTGCCTGCGACCTTCCTCAGGTCATGATACCATCTGGTCGGTAGGTGTCCAACGTTGATCTTGCCTGTTCGTGGTCGCCATTCGAGAACTTTTTAACCCATCGACCATTCTCTCATTTCTGTTTCGATCTCATAGGGAAACACCGAATATTGCCAATTTACATACCTAGTTCTTATTTTTAATCTGTGATGCTATTCGTACCAAGATAATTACTAAACAAAAAACCAATTAATCCCGTTAAGGTTTCAAAGTTGTCCCAACACTACTCATTATTCATTTAAATATGGTATGTTTGCAGACAACGTATCTACTTGTTTTCAGGGTAGCGTGCCCAAAAGGGGCCGACCGTACAGACTTCATACATACATGAATACAATAATCCATACATAGTAAGTTGAAGTGGTTTATTTATTAAAACTTTATTGTTCCACAGAGTACACATATACTTATAACAATTGGCGGGCTTAATGCTAAGAGCATTCTCTACCAGTCAACCATTGGGAGAAACGGAGAGATAGTTGCGCATAAAAGGGGGAAAAATGTGTTACAAACTTAAAGAGCAAATTTTATCAAAAGTTCATACACTACGTAAACATACTTACACAAATACTATTTCTTTTGAAATATATATATAAACCTACATAAAACCAATGATGAAGTCAAGTCACACTGAGAAGTTTTCATTAACTGAGCGAGTCCAAAATGTGCACACGTGCCCGCTTTTTAAATAAAAAATTGTTAGGACTTTCCTTAATATCAGCAGGCAAAGCATTCCAAAGTCGAGTAGATTGTAAAGTGAAGGAATTAGCCATAAAACTGGTGCGAAAAAGAGGAGTATGACGGTCATAAGAGTCGGATAGATATTTGAAATTACATTTTAAATATTATATACTAGCTGTTTCCCGCAGCTCCGCCTGCGTCAAAAAGTAGCCTATGTTCGACCCCGGGTCTTCAACTATATTCATACCAAATTTCATCAAAATCCGTTCAGCGGGTTGGCCGTGAAAGCGTAACAGACAGACAGACAGACTTTCGCATTTATGATATTAGTATGGATCTATTAACACCTAAGGTAAATTCAATCATTGTAAAACCTACATTTTATGCAAATAAATATTTGATTGATTGATTGATAAGGATCCAAATACTTCAGCGTTCATGGTCGCAGGTAATACCTAATTTAATTTATTGTGTAACAATCGCAAAAACATAACAAATCATTATTACCCTAAGATATTTAATTGATTCAGGCGTTACTTTGCGGAAGTTAAAGTTACAAGCACTTACCAAATTATTTTGCGTGCTTCCGCCACCAGTTAGTTCATGCAAACCTCGTATTGTCGTTCGAACGTTCGTCGTTTATAAGTCGAACTATTATGCCTGAAGATGCCTCGCGTAGAGGCGAAACACGTGTCGCATTTGCAAAGTAATAGTGGTGGGCATGTTGGGACTAACAGTAGTGGGTGGGCGCCGGCCGGCAATAGTTTGCATGAACTAACTGGTGGCGGAAGCACGCAAAATAATTTGGTAAGTGCTTGTCATTACCCTAAGGTTACCGGGAAGAGATTTCTTACGCCATAGGGAGAAACGGAAAGATAGTTTGGCGGAAAAAAGTTAAGGGAGGAATGTATCACTTATAGAGCTAATTTTATCAAAAGCTTAAGTTCATACACTACGTGAACATACATAAAACATACACAAATACGGTTTCATTTTAAATATATACCTATATACACCGTGAAATTTTAGTCGTTTTGGACCCATCGTCCAGTGACTCCATTCATGCAACTGAACAACTTTCCCCAAGATACATGGGTCGAAATATGGAGTAAATTTTTGAACCTCCCATACAAAATGTCTCATCACGTGACCTAACTTACTATGGGAAGTCCAAATTTGTTTTTCATGTTTCGAGCTATGTTCCTCGGGGAAATTTGTTTGGTTGCATGAACGGTGTATATATATATATACACCGTTCATATATATATATATATATATATATATATATATATATACACATATACCTACATAAATACCAATGATGAAACAAAGTATGCTTTTAGTGGGAATCGAATTGAACCTACGACCTTCGGGTCTAATAAAAACGCCTTAAAAAAGTGAGTAAAAATAAGAAAAATAAGTTAAATGTAAAAACTAGCTGCACTGCAACTGGAAAACACTATGCAATGAAGACGTAGCAGGTACTTACCTCGTTAAATCTTTTTATAAGCGCCCTAACAGTGCTTTTCGTTTGTTGCGTATGAGTGGGGGGAGCCCTCCGTATCATATGCCTCTCGCTCACGGCGCCTAGAACACCCTCCCCACCCAAATCCAAAGTCACTTGACGTAAATAGTCGATTGGGGGTACCTGCAACAATAAATTTACATCGATAAACAAAAAGACACTAAAAAAAATATTGTATTTAAAAAAAATTGCGGTCATTTTTATTTCGTGTTAAATACACTATATATAAACTCAAGAACGGCTAAATCGATTTGGCTGATAATTGGCGGGGAGGTAGATTTTATCCCGTTCCCGTGGGGTTTGACACAAAATCGACATTGGCATTTATTGCCTCTAAGTTTACAAAGTTTGTAAATATTGCGACGATAAATTAATTTATTTCACATGGCACAAATAGAATTTGATGAGAAGAGAATAAAGCGACAAATGAAAATTTTAAATAAAATTAAAAAAAAACATATATTGTTTATGGGTCAGACGTACGGTCCACCTGACCCCAATCGGAATTTCCTCCCACGTACACTGCGATTATGGAATGAACTCCATGCTATGGTTTTCTCTAGTGACTATAACATGGGAGCGAGCGTGAAAAATTCCTTCAGAGTCGGCAACGCGCTCGTGACATCTCCGGTGTTGCAGGCGTTCATAGGCTACGGTAACCACTTACCATCAGGTGGACCGTACGCCTGTTTGCCTACTTAGTTGTACAAAAAAGGGCTACTTTTTAGACACAGGCGAAGCGTAAAATAGCTAGTTTAAAATAATGGCGAAGTATACGCCACAGGAGAAAACTAGTCAAAGTACAATTAACCTGTAAATAATTTATATTCAAATTGTCTACGGTAATCGTTTTACGTATAAAAGCATTATGAATAAATTGCCTGAAGTTCGATCAAAAATACGCTTACCTTTTCTAACTCAAAGGAATTTATTATCCATCTCTTTTAGTGCCTATCAAAGGATATTACATCATTTTAATAGTTTTTAATTGTTTTTAGTAATGAGTTTTACAGCCGTGGATACAAGTCCTTTATAGCACTTCCTAATTTTTTTATCTTCTTCAGTCCTACAGTGTGGTTTAGTCAAGTCTAAAAGTCTAGTCGGTAATCAAGTCTAGTCAGAAGAATCAGGCTAAGTGAAGTGGTAGAAAAACTGCACTTAGCGATTACTATGAGCTTTTGGCAACAAGCATAAAAATCACATAAATCAAACACTGTATCACTTCCCAACACTCACGCTTGTTATCGAATACTTTGCGAATTTTTTCATTTCTAGCTGCGGGAAACAGCTAGTAGGTAATAAAAATACAAATTATAAGAAAAAAATAATTTCAAAATCCGTATAAAGTCTCCGAAGTTTTTAATTAAGATTGGGGGGTATTACAGCAAATTCTTTCATCAAATTTTAATTTTATAATAGACTTGCTGTTTCCCGCCGCTCCGCCTGCGTCAAAATGTAGCCTATGTTTGACTCCGGGTGTTTAACTATATTCTTACCAAATTTCATCAAAATCCGTACAGCGGTTTGGCCGTGAAAGCGTAACAGACAGACAGACAGACTTTCGCATTCATAATATTAGTATGGATACTAGCTGTTTTCCTTGGCTTCCCCTACATGGCTTCTACGTCTGAACCAATTTCGACACAGTCTGGTACTTTTTTTCAAAAATCAACCCTCTATAGTTTGTACTGACACCTCTAGTGTTTGTATGACAATTTGTGTATAAATGATACTTTGATTGATTGATATATACTTTTTGGCGCAGGCGGAGCTGCGGCAAAAAGCTAGTAAATAAATAAATTAACTCAACATTGAATCAAAATAACATTCTAAAAGTAACTTTTAACAGTCGTTCATTGTCCAAATTGCTAATTCTCAGGATGATGAATCGCTTTAGTTCGCTGTTAGACGTAAATCAGGCTGATGCCATATTGATAGCGGAGAGTTTTATGTACATACTAAATTCGTAAAAATTTCGTGAAAACACATTTAATTGTAGACATGATAAGCCTTTGAAAAAGTTTAAGGTCACATAAATGTCAGCAGTACCTATGCTTGAATCACCTGATTTTCTGATAATGAAGATGATTCCGTGCTTCGGAAGGCACGTTAAGCCGTTGGCCCCGGCTGCCATTTGGTTGTCATTTTAGTTGTCAGGTTGTCAAGACACCAGGTTGAATTAATTGGCAATATAGCCTACAGACACGAAATTATGATTTGAATTTATTTTGTAACTAATAAATTGTAATTTGTAAGTAAATATTTTTGAAAAAGATTTTCGATTAAAGATCTAGGGCCATGGGGTCCGAGTGGTAGTTCTCTGTACAGAGATTTAGCGAAGCGCATAATCGACGCCTTAAGTGACCGGAAGGCTGGACTATACTTGGCTCAAAGAATCTACCAAAACTGCCAGCCTTCTGGGCACTTTCCCGGTAGACATCGATGTGGATGAATTCTACGACGCCTAAATTACCTAGGCAATTTTATTTTTATACATATTATATACATATATATGTATTTATAGCTATATATTTTTAATACCCACATGACGATATCTGTTTAACCCAAAGGTTGACTCATAGATTAATAATTGGTCTCCGCTGCGCTACGACTAGATACCGTCGGCATACTACATAAATTCGCAACTAAAACCATGCCGAAACCGGCATGGTTGCGGCATACCCGCGTCAGTAATGCCGCGACCGATGAGTGAGTTGCATGTCTAGATAAATATAAAATTTAATGTAAAAGTAGACGCAAAATGTGCAGTTTGCGTAGTCAAACTGTGTAAGAATAATACTAAAAGAAATAAGGAAGATACTGGTATTACATACCATCAATAAGTATGTATTATTTCGAAATATGGACATAAATTACTCACGAAAATAATATAACCCTAAAATATGGCGCGAAGTACCGCTCGGTGCTCAATGTTGCCGTGTATTAAATAATCCCAAATTCCCCGAGGTTTCGATTTTTATTATTTAGATATTTTGTTTTTTAACTCCCGACTCCAAAAGAGAGATGTTGTAATTTTGACTTTTTCTGACAATTTTGTCTGTCTTTAACATAAAGCGGGGTGCGTGCGTAATGTGTATAAGTTAGGCTATTGTGCTATGAGGCGGGATAATTAAATAAAGTCAATATGTAATTTAAAACTATAATTAAAAGTTCAGCACAATTAAATAGAACAAATACAATACAAGCACACCGACAACTTGCAGATTAACAGAAGGTTAAAAATACAGGTGAGAAAAGTGAAGGAACGGATCAAGCGAGAAATGAGTTTACGTAAGCGCGCGAATGCGAGCACAAGCAACGTGCGTTCAGTCTCAAGATGGTATTCGGACTGGCGTGGCACCCGGCGGCGGCGAGACGCACGGATCGCCGTGGCGTGGGCTGCGCGCGCATCGTCCGAGCCGATCGCAGCGGCTGACATGCATGCGCGCGCATCGCATTCGCTATCTATATAAAACAACAACACTTGTCCGCTTGTTCGTTGACATTAGAAATATACAAATTTTTAAGTTAAATTATCTAAAATTAACAAGTTTTAGTATTGCAGTTTATTTAAAATATTTACAAGTAATTATCAAAATAAAAAACTTATAATACTAATACTATACAACTTAATAAAACTATAGCTTCCTTTTTAATTAAAAGACGTGGACGCACGCCACAAACATCTTATTTCTTTAATGCTGATCTGGGAGAAAAGTAAATACGTGGAATGTACTACTGATCGAAGAACCATACCTATCAGTAGGCGATGCGACTAGCAACCTATCACTATTTTGATTCCATTTCCACTTTACGCCGACCAACATTCTAAATATGGCCTTTAGGTAGTTGGTACCCCGTAGGGTATTGTTGCCGGATAATTGATTAATCGAATTTTTTTTTTTTTTCAATAATCTATGATATCGAAAGTATTGATATAATTAATTTAATCTAATTTTGACAATTAATCGATTATTAACTGCAATATCAAACAATTAGTGGATTATTGAAATGGGTTGATATAAATTATATCGATTTAATTAACAAAGGTAATCGTTCATATAATGGTTATTAATCGATTATGTATCGATATAATCTAATCTGTAGTATTGATTTTTGAGAATTTATGAAAAATAATTGATTAATGGATTAACAACAATACCAAGCATTTCAGGCACCGATATTATACAGATATACCGGAACTCGGCGGCGGAATGTACAGCGGGCATAACACAAATCATCGTCATTCAACTCATACAGAAAAAAATTACAGAAATATATTATCAATAGTATCAATATCGATACTATCGATATATGATCACTATCGATACCTTAGATTATATTTTTAACTATCAAAGAATCGATTATTATTCAATGTGTAATGTATTTTCCGGCAACACTACTGTATGGAAAAAGGTCATGATAATATCTACTCGTATGTACAAGATGTTTACCGCAGCTCCGCCTGCGTCAAAAGGTAGCCTATGTTTGACTCCGGGTCTTGAACTATATCCGTACCAAATTTCATGAAAATCAATTCAGCGGTTTAGTTGTGACAAACATCCATTAATACTTACAAACTTTCGCGTTTATAATATTAATAGGATGTGTATGTCTATTTATTTATCTGTATTTAAACCCGGGTTACAACTAAAAAGAGGTCAGTAATCAATTAGCTCCAAGCTAAATAGAAAATTAAAGTAACGTTTAACATACTGTACTGTGTAATAATAAATCAAAAGAAAGTTTTTCTGCAATTTTAGGATTCTTTATTAGAATTATAAAATAAAGTAGACAAAAACTAACCATTTCCCCTACCTTATCTCCGAAACTATCAATTCCAGAATTTCGATTTATAAATTACAGGAAAACCTATGAGATAATTTTAAATTTGTTTAGGAGGTCCAAATAGAGAAAAATAAAAAATAGTACAGAACCCTCTACACGCGAGCCGACTCACACTTGGCCAGTTTTATTTTAATTTCATTTTAAAGGTTTTTCTGAGCTACTTTTTATAATACGTAACAAGACCGCAGCAATTAATAATTTTCCCATTGGTCGGGCACCAGTCAAGTAGCTGGCAACACACTTTCCTATTAAGTGGCCGCATTCTGGAAACTGATTTTTCTTCACAGCGCGGTATCTAGTCGAGCGCGCGAGACCAATTATTAATCTATGGGTTGACTGTTAGATAATGCTTTTAGCATTAAGTTCGCCTATTGTGCTATACAACTGTATTATGTACAATAAAGTTTAAATAAATAAATATATTTAATACTCCTTGCTTTTTAGTGTATACACCTAGTTATTTAAGTTTATAGTTTATTATTATTTTTGTTCGTGAATTTAATTTAGAATTAATTTGTACCAATGAAAAACATTAACTCACGATTAAAGATCATGTCATTAATTTTGTTTTGTATTCGATTGACTCTAATATTCCTTTCTATCATAAGGTTGCCTGGAAGAGATTTCATTAGCGATAAACTCTGACACCAGGGTGTACGTGGTCGATTGACGATGGTACACGAAATGATGATGATGATTAGCGATAAGTCCGCCTTTGTACTTATTTTATTTTAAACCAATTCAATTAAGTAGTGTTTGTTATTGGCGCAATAAATTGTTCGTTCATTCATTCATCGTTGAATTAGTATTCCATAACACAAGTATCGAACTTGCTTTTTCCCTATATATTTATATATTACAATCGCTGTCTATCAGACGTCAGCCCTAGCCTGCCTACGGCTTTTCGAGACTAGGTAACTACGTCTACAATTTATTAGGAGATCAAAGGTCGCATTATCCAGATTTGTATCTGACTTAGATGTATTTTCATGACACCATCCATTGTGTGTGAACTGCCACCGTTTTGCCTATAGAGCAATTACAAAGAGGAGATGCCGTTATAAGCGTTTTGTAAGAAAGTATTTGTGAGGCTACACGGGGCGGAAGGCAGACGTGCGGGGTGCTTGGTTTTGGGCCGTGGCTCTAACCATGGAGCACGAGCAATGACAAACTCCGCCCACTTTTGTGTCGGCGAGGCGCCAATGATAATATCACTGCGCCATTTCAAACAGCATCTCCTCTTTGTAATTGCTCCATGGTTTTGCCTTATATTCGGAGTTCATGGGTTCGATTCCCACGGGAAGCATACTTTGTTTAGTTGTTTCCAGTTTGGTTAGGACATTGCAGGTTTGAATCACCTGATTGTCTGATTCGTTCATTCTTGTCAAGTGGGTTTCTTCACCTGCGCGAAAACCATATTATGGCGCTTAAGAATGGATTTTTTATTGTTATCTAGTTTGCAGAAAGCGAAGGGTTGTATTGTCAATCGACTTTCTACATCTTGGCGTTAAATAGAGAAATAGTTCGGAACCTAATTTCGACCTCTGAAGATAATTTCTTTAAGAACCACTAATAAGCTAGTTTCCAGGGTTAAAAGATTAACATTAAAATCAGTCCGTCATTTAGGGAATCAAAATATATTAGTGACGTATTTTTTCTTTTGTCAATTGAGCGATAAATTATAAAGATATAACGCATCAAAGTTTAGGAGTGAGGGCACGTGACGTCACATATTGCGAAAAAGTGTAGCACACTGTGACGTCACACGGAACTTTAACGCGCCATACCTATCTTTACCATTCTTTGTTTAATTTTCAAAAGAAAAAATACGTGTCCAATATTTTTTGATTATCTAACTGACGGACTAATTATATTTTTTTAGGAAACTAGGTTATTGGCAGCGGAGGATCATTATTTACACCTAAAGTTTCAAACACTTTACAGCGTTCATGGTCGCAGGTAGACTAAGTTAACATTTGTCTGTGACGTCATAACAATACAAAACTACCGCCAGTAATTTTATTGAAAACTATACCGATTCACGCAGTATTGGCTCGAGGTATCCAAGATTCATCCAGTCTTCTGGAACATACGTACATAGACTGCTAAACTCATAACTCCTTTCATTTTGGCTTTGACGTAGTTGGGTAAAAATATAGGGAATTGGATACATTTTCTTTTTCCATTAGGGCTGGTAAATCGATTTGTTGGTGTCTCGACTTCAAACGTAATCGGTGTCACAGACAGATTTATAAACGTGTAGACTGGACATCATTGTTTTCCTTAAGGCTTTTACTTATTCATTTATTTATTTACCAAATTCATGTACAGTAAATCGAACAGGACAACAAAGAACAGAATATAAGTATATCCATTTTACCCCCTTAAATATCCCACTTTGTTCGTTCTGGGAATGGTTGGATATACGGTATTGCGTGTGCGCAGAGACATGGCTTTAATGTCATATATATATTTAAACTTATTCGCGGTAGTGCGTCTAATCCAGAAATTCTTAGCATCGTTAAGTTGTGCGTTCCTGACAGGTACGTGGGCCGACGTCGCCGACCCCCGCTTGTAGAAATACCGCGTTCTCGCACCCAGCTGCTACGTAACGCGCCGCTGACACGAGCACTTCGCGCACTAAATCAGATTGCAAAAAAAATTGATATCTTTTCTTGTTCTAATGACGCTAAATGTGTTATGTCAAGATTAGGATTTTGATATGTATAATATTATGGCTATTCTATCGAATTGGTTTTTTCTGTGACGATAGAATTAAGTTTTGATTAAATAAATAAATTATACAAGAGTACTTCTTATTTCTAAAGAAATCTCTTCCAGCAGATCTAAGAGACACACACCTTCGTGCACATTGTATAAATTTATGTCGAAAAAGCTGATTGACATATCTCGTGACCGGAAGGCTGGAAATTACCTCGCACAGAGGATTAGCATTGCCATTCAGTTTGGCAATGCTGCCAGCCTTTTGGGCACTCTAACGCAGGTTGACACCTTGGCGGAACTGTATAGTTTATAATTATAATTATTTTATTTTTACGTAATATATTTTTATTTGAATAGTGTATATTGTATTAATAAGAAATCTACATCTACACTAATATTATAAAGAGGAAAGATTTGTATTTTTGTGTGTATGTTTGTAATGAATAAACTCAAAAAATACTGTGCCGATTTCAAAAATTCTTTCACCATTGGAAAGCTATATTCACACTGAGTAACATAGGCTATATACCGCAGGTGAAGCTGCGGGAAACAGCTAGTCATTAATAAATTCATTACCTTGTTAAAGAAAAAAGAAAAATTCAAATTAGATTTTTATGTTTTTGTTGATTCAATTTTTTGTGATGGTACAATAAACAGTACTCTCGTCTAAGCGTGTTTTCATAGTTGCGTTGTCAGCTTACGCTTCGGAGCCCAGGGCAGTCATGGTCCTAGATTTGGTAGCACTGGTTAATACCCGACTGCCGCCTGACCTTTGTAACTCTTTATACAGGTAAAACAGACAAGAACATGGCCCCTTAGGCTCTTGTAGGTCTGGATGTGTTAGACATTTTATTAGAAAATAATGGAGATGACAATGAGAACTATTCATACAATACGATTTGTATTTATTGTATTGTTTAAATCTTTATTCCCCACATCTGGGAAATCACAATATAATTTATACCACATTTGATTTAAATCAGTTCAGACTGTTAGTCAAGCCGGTAGTTAAATTGAAAGTCAAGTCAGACATATTTTTTCTTTTGTCAATTGAGCGATAAATTATAAAGATACGACACATCAAAGTTTAGGAGTGGGGGCTCGTGACGTCACATATTGCCAAAAAGTGTAGCACACTATGACGTCACACAGAACTTTAACGCGCCATATCTTTACCATTCTTTTTTTAAATAACAAAAGAAAAAATTACGTCTCAATATTTTTTAATTATCCAACTGACGGACTAATTATGTTTTTTTAGGAAACTAGCCTGTCTCAGTTACCTTAACATCCGCCAGGGGCGCTGTATAGATTTGCAACATCAAATTGTTAATGTCTGCGTCTGCTCATTATTGACGTACTTGGCAAAAGCCCGCTCTCTGTTTCCATACCACTCGATTCATTATTATTATTTTTTATAGCTATATTGTGTCCCACTGTTGAGCAAAAGCCTCGTCATTCCTTCCATATTTGTTAATAAATAAAGAAAATATCTTGTCTATTGTTTTAAAAATCTATGGTACCACAGAGTAGTAAATACACAGTGGGATAGATTTATCCCGTGATATATCTAAAATACAAAACTAAATGTTATCTGTGGACGTGTGCTAGCGTCCTCTATCTCTTGATTTATGAGTGTTTACCCGATTACCGAAAGGAGGGGTTATTGTATTTAGACAGTATTAGCTGTTTCCCGCAGCTCCGCCTATGTCAAAAAGTAGCCTATGTCTGACCCCGGATCTTCAACTATTCACACCAATTATTTTTTTAACTCATCATTATTTCGTGTAGGTTACATTGTCAATCGACCCTGTACACCCTGGTGTCAGAGTTGTGCGGAACCGCCTCTCTGCCTCTGACTTGGTTCTTTAAACGACCAACAAATGGCAACCGAGACCAACGGCTTAACGCGCCTTCCGAAGCACGGAATCATCTTTATTATCAGACAGATTCAAGACTGCAATGTAACCAAACTGGAAACAACTACACAAAGTATGCTTCCCGTGGGAATCGAACCTACGACCTCCGGGCCGAAGGGGAACGCCTTAACCACTGGACCACGGAGGCAGTTTCTGAACTGCCTGATAGCTTAGAAAATCATAAAAAGGACTCTATTTCTTATTATTTTTTTAGGTATTTAGATCATCATCATCATCCTAGCGTGTATTCCTAGTTGCGTCGTCAGCTTACGCTTCGGAGCCTAGGGTACGCTGTAAGTCATGCTCCTAGATTTGGTGGAACTGGTTATTACAATGGAGCGACTGCCGTCTGACTTCCGTTACCCTTTTTACATGGAAACCAGACCAACAGGAACATGACTTGGGATGTGTTAGTGGCCAACACTGTCAGAATTTTTCAGGCTGACCTACGGCATCTGACACAGCCTCACGACTGCTTTCTATCGATAACAACCGGGACCAACGGCTTAACGTGCTTTCCGAAGCACGGATGTACTCAAGATAGAAAATGCCACTAAAATGGCGACCAATTCAATAGTGGCCGCGTCACGTCGTCGCTTGAGACGCGCATTTGCTACGGATACGCGGGTCGCGCTCGACCAACGAGCTTCTTAGGTATTTACATATATATAGGTATATACATACCATCACGCCTTTTTCCCGTAGGGGTAGGCACGAGACTACGGATTTCCATTTGTTACGATCCTTACAGACTTCCCTCGCTTCTTCTACGCTCACCACTCTCGTCATACGCGCTCGTCGATTACGGGTACTTCTGACATCTCCCTTTTTTAATATTTCTGCGATTTCGTCGCAGTATGTTCTTTGAGACCGGCCCTTAACTAAATACCTTTTGTAAGTCTCCTTTCATCCATCCTTTCTACATGCTCGAACAATCTTAACATTCCTTTTTCTATCTTTGTCACTACATCCTCATTCACACCACACCTTTTCCTTATCTCACTATTTCTAATTTTATCGCTCAAACGTACGCCACACATATTCCGTAAAGCTCTCATTTCAACTGAATTCACTCTGCTTTCGATATTTTATGTAGGTATTTACTTTTTTGAATCAATAGATTAGTATTCAATTTTAGAGTCTTGAGCTAAATGTGAACTAAATCCATAAAATAGGTTTAGATTGAGCCTATTACTTTTGTATATATTTTTTTTTTCTTCTTTTCTCGTACGCCACTTCGCCTCTTTCTTTCGTAGTTCCTGTCGCGGGTCTGCTGGAAGAAATTTCTTTAGAAATAAGTAGAACCCTTGTACACAGTTTTCCTAATGTTAAGTTTCCAATGTATATTTACAGCGTGTACATGAAATAAATAAATAAATCCAGATTATGCTAACTAGGCTAATATGGTTAATGATTACGAAAGGAGGGGTTGGAAATTTCAATGAAAATAAATTAAGACCACTCTCTTTTACCGTGGGCACAGAATAGTCACTACATTTTTTTGTATACAATTAAGTAGGCAAACAGGAGTACGACCCACCGGATGGTAAGTGGTTACCGTAGCCTATGAACACCTGAAACACCGGAGATGTCACGAGCGCGTTGCCGACCCTAAAGGAATTTTCGCACACCCTTTTTGAAAGCTCCCATGTTATAGTCACTAGCGAAAACCATGGCTAGGAGTTCATTCCATAATCGCAGTGTACGAAGGAGGAAATTCCGTTTGAAGCGTACTGTACGCGATAACATGGGATCCAAGGAATGGAGATGAAATCCCTGACGATGGCGAGAGGTGCGATGGTAAAAAGTGGCTGTTGTCATCATGCCAAACAATTCCACCGAGCAAAGCCCATTTTACAAGCGGTAGAACACGCATAAGGAGGCGAAGTCTCCCCTGAGACTCAAAGGCTCAATACCACTTGTATTAAATTGCATAACCGGAGTACTATTTTTGATAAACTTGAGCGAAGTCTCAAAGTTTGGTGTAACATTATTTCTCTTTGATCAGTGCTGTAAAAAAAAACTAAAAAATCGGGGAAGTTTATAGCAGCGTTTTATGAATAAATATCATATTTGGAGGTGTTCCGCGAAGTCTACTGTTCACAGAACTACTAGTTTAAATCTATGGACTAATAACAAATTTATTGTTAACTAAATTAATCATACTAATAATTATAAATGTAAAAGTGTGTTTGTTTGTTTGTCCTTCTTTCACGTTAAAACGGAGCAACGGATTGATGTGATTTTTTGTGTGGAGATAGTTGGAGACCTTGGAGAGTGACATAGGCTACATTTTCCGTGACACAAACGAAATTCCACGCGGGCGAAGCCGCGGGCACAGCTAGTCATGAATAGTACATAAGATTATCAGTAACATGCTTCGTCAAAAATACCAAAAAAAAAAAACAAAAACATCTGCAGCAAGTTTCGTCAATAAATAATCTATGGGACATTTGGCGGGAAGCTGTAAAGAGCAGTATCGGCGCTGTATTTTATTTTCCAAAATTTGTGTTTTTTTGAGTGTTTGTGCATAATAATGGTAGATTATTATTCGCAATGTGTTCAAGAACAAGCGTGAGTGTTGGGAAGTGATACAGTGTTCGATTTATGTGATTTCCTCGCTTGTTGTCAAAAGCTCCTGGAAATCGCTAGGTGCAGTTTTTCTACCACTTCACTTAGCCTGACTCTTCTGACTCGACTTGATTATGACTTGACTTGACTCAACTACTGACTTGACTTTATACTTGTTTAATTTTACAACTTTAAAAAAATATTTTACTTGTTACTGGCTAAATACGAAAGTAAGAGCCAAAATGAAAGAAAAAAAAAAAATCTATGACTTATTCAAAGTTGATGAGTAAAATGGAATCTTTCGAATCTTCAATTATGTTTAAAGAAAATCATTCGACATACTGATTTTGAGTGATAATAGATATGACAAATAGTACTTCTGAACTCTGTTTAAAATACATAGAATAGGGAGGGGGGTTATCGAGTGGGTTACTTACGTGGTCAATTGATTGAGCACACTTGTAACGTGGTTTCTTATACAACTATTAGATAGCAGTCAGCATTTCAAAGCACGGAATATTTTTTTTTATACAACTAAGTAGACGAACAGGCGTACGGCCAACCTGATGGTGTGTGGTTACCGTAGCCTATGAACGCCTTCAACACCGGAGCGCATTGTCAACCTGTCCGCTGTCAGCACAGCGACCCCTCCGGAGCCTGGCGACCCTACTCACCAGCAGGAACACAACACTGCATCACAGTGTTATTTGGCTGCGGTCTTCTGTAGGGGGTACTTCCCCAGACTGACTACTCCTTTCAAAATGTCCTACCTCTCTTATCCTATTATCAGACAATCAGGTGATTCAAGCTTGCAATGTCTTCACCAAACTGGAAACAACTGAACAAAGTATTCCCCATCCTAATCGAACTTCTGCAAGTATTATAAAATACATAACATTAATTTAGCAAAGTCGGTTAACATTTTCACATTACGATTTACCCTTTTTGCCCACAGACAGAATCAATTTGTTTGACCGCTGACTTCTACAACGCAATAGTGTCACAGAGCAAAAATATCAGTATTCTGAGCAACGGCAATGACAACAAATATTATAATATCATAAAATACTAGCTGTTTCCCGCAGCTTCGCCTGCGTCAAAAAGTAGCCTATGTTTGACCCTGGGTCTTCAACTATATTCATACCAAATTTCATTAAAATCCCTTTAGCGGTTTGGCCGTGAAAGCGTAACAGACGATATGCGAAAGTCTGTCTTTCGCATATCGTCTGTTACAGCAACAGATATAGTTGAAAATTATAAACATACACAAATATTGCATATAAAATAAACATACTTATTGTAACATTCATACGTACTGTATGAATATCCAAGCGAAAATAACAGCAGTATCAAGTCAAAGTGAGAGGACGTATTTATTTATTATATTCTAACCCTGCGTCCGCTAGTCAGACTTGCTAAAAAAAACCGGTCAAGACCGTATTTTTTTAATTTGTTAGCTTCAGTTTCGTGAAATATTACTGAACCGAGCCAACTAGGCCACAGGGAAATTCCTTTAATATTAATTCCTCCAATCAATACAAGCTCAATCAGCTATCCATCACGGCACGGCTCATTTCTCTCGCCCCTTATAACCAAGGATTGCTATTTTTGAAAAGTATGATTCACGCGAATTAGTTCGAATGATTATTCGTCAAAATCGGGGAGTCGAATGATTTCCACAATATATTTTGTAAAGAAAGTCTATAATATCGCGTGCCGTGCGGTGAAAAAGATATTGTTAGGCTAGATAGATAGATACTTTATTGTACCAATCACAAAAATTTAAATTAAAAGTAATACATTTAGAAAATTAAGTACAAAGGCGGACTTATTGCTATTGCAATTTCTTCCAGCTAGCCTTAGGGTAGATAGGATAAAAAGTGAAAACAAACAAAAGGCGGTACAGTAATAATCAATAAATAAACCTACAATCAATCAATACATACTATACCTTTAATGAATATATACATATCATATACCTACATACAACATACAATAATAAAAATAAAAGAAGAGAAAAAAGTGACTAACGATGAGCAAGAACAGGGCCCTTACCATCAACTCTAATAGCAGGGCAGAAACGAGTGAGCAACGAAATGGCGCAATACAAGATGTAAGGCGACATCTCGTTTACTCACTCATTTCTGCCCTGCTATTAGAGTTGATGGTAAGGGCCCAGCTTCAATTGAAGAGAGATAATGTTTTCTCACTTGATTTTTGAAAGATGAAATTGTTTTAGCCTTTCGTATAGGCTAGTTACCTCTTAAAATAAAGTATTTTCGTGTTATTTATTTATTATACTGCTTGTTAACATTTTTAGGGTTCCGTCACCAGAATGTATCTCATGAATGATCATCATCATCCTAGCGTGTATTCCTAGTTGCATCGTCAGCTTACGCTTCGGAGCCTAGGGTACGCTGTAAGTCACGGTCCTAGATTTGGCAGAACTGGTTATAACAATGGAGCGACTGCCGTCTGATCTCCGTAACCCTTTTTGTAGGGACACCAGACCAACAGGAACATGACCTGAGGTGTGTTAGTGGTCAACAATGTCAGAATTTTTCAGACTGCCCTAAGGCATCTGACACAGCCTCGCGACTGCTATTTATCGATAACAACCGGTATCAACGGCTTGACGTGCCTTCCGAAGCACGGAGGAGCTCAAGATAGAAAATGCCACTAAAATGGCGACTAATCCAATATTGGTCGCATCACGTAGTCGCTTGACACGCGTATTCGCTACGGATAAGCGCCTCATGAATGATGATTGTCGCTTTAACAACGAATACTAAAATGCTGAATAAATTACATATTTTAGGGGGCTCCCATACAGCAGACATGATTTCTTAGCGGTTTTTATAGATTATGGTACGGAACCATTTGTTCGCGAGTCCGACTCACACATAACCGGCTTTATTTGTATTATTCTTCTTCGTCGTAAGCTTTTACTCCTAGATTTGGCGGTACTGGAAATTCCAACAATCGGTTAGCCTCGCGTGTGGTGGGGAGTGGTTAGTGGCGTCCCTTATTGTTGTCTCGCTCCCGCCGCATAGCTCTGTCCCGCTCGGTTTCGTGGCTCACGCGCGCTTCGCATACAGGCGTCAGTCGGCCGGCGCGTCCCGATCACAAAGGGGGTACCGCGTCTGTATGCGAAATATTCACTTCTTCGCTTTAGAATGTTGGGAGAATTTGTGAAATGCTGAATACAGTACAACGTCTAATAACTCGATACTACGGGCTGCATGCACGAAAAAGATGACGTCATTGTCCCGTTACGCTCATTGTCGCGTTCCGCAAGCGAGAGCGCGGCACGAACGATAGAGAGGCATGATCATGTGTACTAAACTACTGTAATGTTTGACGTTGTCACGTCAAACTACCGTCCGTAAACCGACTTTAAAAACAACCAATTTTTTTTTTACTCAACCCGGCTTTCACCCGTTATACTTTTTTATTATTCTCTGGACTTACTACTTTCTCTATACTGTGGCATGCCGTGTTCATTACACCCAGTCTATACAGTGCAATAAGTGTTCAAATTTATTATACTGTGTCCCTCCCTCTCCGTCTGAGTTTAAAATATATTTGCTTCATGCTTTCAATAGTAATGGTTTAATACATAAAATGTTAACGTTTCTTGTGGAAATTGTTTGAAATATGATTATTTCATGCCTGAAAATCATTAGGGAAAAGGTGTGGTGTGAATGAGGATGTAGTGACAAAGATAGAAAAAGGCATGTTAATATGGTTTGGGCATGTAAAAAGGATGGATGAAAGGAGACTTATGAAAGGTATTTACAAATCAAAGGTGACAGGAAAAGTCGGTAAGGGCCGGCCTCGGAGGACATACTGCGACCAAATCGCAGACATATTAAAAAGGGAGAGGTCCGGAGTACCCGTAATCAATAAGCGTGTATGACGAGAGTGATGAGCGTAGAAGAAGCGAGGGAAGTCTGTAAGGATTGTAGCAAATGAAAATCCGTAGTCTCTGCCTACCCCTACGGCAAAAAGGCGTGATGGTATGTATGTATGAAAATCATTACAGCATAGTAGGAAAGTAATTTTTTAACAAACATTTTTCACAACTTAACAACAACTTTAACATGGTTCTCAAACTGGGTTTTACTGATTTTGTATGGGCTATTAAAACATACATTAATTTGTACAACCTTTTAAATGTGAACACATAAAAATTTATTAAAATATGAAAAATACCAAAACAAAGAAAAGATTTCTTTTTAAATTAACGAATGAATTTCAAGGAGTCTATGTTTTAGAGAATAAAAAGATCATTAATTAATTCATTTTTTTAAAACCTTATTTAAATTGGACAGAAGATGCAATCGGGAAGGCGCTAGTACGATGATTATGGTAAAAGGCGCTAATATTAAAATATTTTAATTATGATAACTCTAGCAGTGGAGACTATTATATGACTTTTTAGAACTATATTGAATTTGAAATTTATGTATTTTTGTAATATTTTGTACACGTTTTGAAAAGGTAAAATGTTTTTGGGTACCTATTCATATTCTAACATCATTGTACAACCTACATTCACAAATAAATCTACATCTACAAGGAAAGATTTGTATTTTTGTGTGTATGTTTGTAATGAACAAACTCAAAAACTGCTGGGCCGATTTCAAAAATTCTTTCACCATTGGAAAGCTACATTCACCCTGAGTAACATAGGCTATATACCGCAGGTGGAGCTGCCGGAAACAGCTAGTATTTAATTGATTGAACCATGTATGTATACCTACATAGTTGATAGTTTTCCAAAAGTTTAAATAATTAAATAAAATATGGAAGTTCTGCTAGCCTATTCTGTGGTTTTAGGTTTGATTCCCAGACAGGGTAGGTTAGATTCAATATTTCCAGGTATATCTTAGGTATTATCCTATTATTTAGCCCTATGGTAGTACTATTAATTATTTATTTAATATTGTTATATTTATTATTAATTTTATTTTATTTTATTAATAAATTCCTTCAGTCCTACACGTGAAAAAATATTTCGGCTTTTAGTGATGAATGAATGAATGAACATTATTGCACCATTTACAAACAAAAGAAACAGGGTTAAATCCAATACAACTAAATGGGTACAAAGGCGGACTTATCGCTAATGCAATTTCTTCCAGCCAACCTTAGGGTAGAAATGAGCTGCGGTAAAAAAACACTTGCGTGAGCGGTATTAGTGATCATAGATTTTTGTACAAAATCTAAAAATTAGCACAGTTGAGCCTTTTTGAGTGGTTAATGTCTATGCTTTGTATTTTTTTCAAGTACTTATATTGGATATTAAATTAGGAATTAAACGCGAAAGATTACTTTCATTAATTTTAAGTTTATTCTAAACTAGATGTTTCCCGCAGCTCCGCCTGCGTCAAAAAGTAGCCTATGTTTGACCCCGATCTTCAACTATATTCATACCAAATTTCATCAAAATCCGTTCAGCGGTTTGGCTGTGAAAGCGTAACAGACAGACAGACTTTCGCATTTATAATATTAGTATGGAAAGTATGGATAATACAAATTGTTAATAAAAGGCGGGCTTATTTAAAAAATCACATTTGGATAAACTAGAGCTTGCTTGTGGGTGGGTGTACCTAAAGGTTAATGTAGCTACTGAATATGGATAAAATCCCACATGGTATTAAAATTGGTTAAGGGTGAGACGGACTCGCACTCGAAGAGTTCCGTACCATCTTCATCTTAGCGTGCTTTCCTTGTTGCGTCCTCAGCTTCGAAACTATACTCCTTGATGTAAATCATAGTCCTTGATTTGGCAGCGCTGGTTATAACACGTGTAGGTTACATTGTCAATCGACTATGTACAACCTGGTGTCAGAGTTGTTCGCAACCGCCTCTCGGTCTCTGACGTGGTTCCTTTAACTACAACCAGATGTTAGCTGGGACCAACGGCTTAACGTGCCTTCCGAAGCACGGAATTATCTTTATTAACAGACAATCAGGTGATTCAAGCCTGCAATGTTCTAACCAAACTGGAAACAACTAAACAAAGTACGCTTCGCTTAGGAATCGAACCCACGACCACGTTGACGGTCGTGGGCGAACGCCTTAACCACTGGACCACGGAGGCAGCTTTATTACTTACTAGCGGTTTCCTGCAGCTCCGCCTGCATTGAAAAGTAGCCTAGTTTGACCTCGGGTCTTTAACTATATTCATACCATATTTCATCAAAATCCGTTCAGCGGTTTGGCCGTGAAAGCGTAACAGACATACAGACTTTCGCATTTTAATATTAGTATGGACTAGCGGTTTCCCGCAGCTCCGCCTACGTTGAAAAGTAGCCTATGTTTGACCCCGGGTCTTCAACTATATTCATACCAAATTTCATCAAAATCCGTTCAGAGGTTTGGCCGTGAAAACGTAACAGTCAGACAGACAGACTTTCACATTTGTAATATTAGTATGGATTAGTATGGATTGATATTTAGGGAGAAAGAAAAGTGCATCACGTATCTAATATCGATTTTCTTCTAATTTTAAACAACGTTGACACAGTATACATAAATACAAAGCCCTAATTTTAGCCCTAAACCGGCGAGTCCAATGATTTTCATTCGACATAAACGGTAAGTAGAATTAAATTCATTAGACTTTAGATTTTGGGTGCCAGTGTGGCGTCGGTGTTACGCACGCGCGTTAATGTGTGTGTTACTTGTAGGGGCTGCGCGGTGAGGTGCGGTATCTGTTTCGGGCGGGAGGGTGTGAGTGTCCGTTCTGTACGTTAGCACTATTCATAATTCTGTGCTCATGACAGTTCGAGTTCTGTTTTTGAAATTGAAATTACAAAGGCGCATCGACTGGTGCACCATTACCGTCATTGGCGCAGTGTTGTTTTGTTCAACTGTGAAAGATGCGTGACGTGGACCGAGCTCTAATACGTTTCGTTTCAGCTTTAAATATTTTGTAAAACAATATTTTAAACTATTTAGTTTTAAGAGTTTCGATGCTGTACTGTTATGGGATCACATTATCGTAAGTAAATAACATTTACGAATTTATTTGATTAATTTAATGTTACACAAATGTGCCTGTTTTTAATGTTCAAAATATCTGTAATATAAAGAAATATAAATATAATTTATATATTAAAATCTTTGATTTGCTAACGACATCTATAAGAAAGCAGAGGGGATCGTCAATAAGGGCGGAGCTACGACCAAACCGAGCTCCCCGCATAGCCTTCCGCCCCGCGTAGCCTCACACATTTTTTGTAAGGAAGCTCTCGATACGCCATCTCCTCTTTGTTATTACTCCGTGGTTAAGACCAATTTTGCTTTAGTTGCATTCTGTATGGATCCTTACAAAACTTAGAACAGGTATTTCTTGATTTATTTATTTTATGTCAATATTTTTTTTGCTTGGGGAAAAATGAGAATCTCTTATTTGTAGGTAGTTCGCGAAGTGAATCATTCACAGACCTACTAGAAAATGAATTATTGTCTACTTACTTGGTAAAACAGCTGGTATTCGGTATCAGTTAGCCGAAGAGCCACCTCCTCAGGGAAATGCAGTAAACTTTTCAGGTTAGTCAGCTCCACGTAACTGGTGTCTTCTGGTATACCTGATAAGGAAGAAATACTTAAATAATATGAAGAAATAAAGATATGAGAATTTTAATTTCACATGTTCCCCATTTTTTGAGTAAAACAGTGACCTTCATTTTTAACAATTACAACTTCTTCGTCATTGCTCATTCCTACATCAGGTGGGGTCGGATCTCCTAGTTAATTTGCGCCAGGATAGTGTGTCCTGAGTAACTCAGGACAGACGCCTACTAAAGAGAGGTAGGCTTTCCACTTTTAATAGCTTGGTCTTGCCAGTCCACCAGGTAGTGGGTAGGCGTCCTCTGCCTTTTTCCTTCTGTGGATTTAAAATAGCCACTTTGCACGAATTACAATGTAATCATTGCAAATTTTAAAATAGCCACATTTGGCATCATGAAATGAATCATTTCATGGCAATTCTGCTGTTCGACGGAAAATCGCAAAATGGCTTACTTTTCGTGAATTGTTTGTGTATTGCTTTATGTTATTGCTAGGCGTAAAAATAATCTTTATTTTTGTATAGCGTGCGTACTTTTACGATTTTTTTAGTTAAATAAGTTTTTCTGTTGATTTACTTTCATAAATTTACTTTAGAATTATAAATATCAATAAAAATATTACAAAAATATAAAATCTCTTTTTATTTTATTACTATAGCAATACTCACACAAGAAGTGATTCAAGAATCACGAAATGAATTGAATTAGAGTTGAAACGTCAATGTCAAAATTTGCAGAATCGCTAAGCTTCGCAATTCATGAAATGATTCGTTTAGATGAATTGCTCAAAATGGCCATTTTAGACCTGCTGGTTCAACGCTTTTCTGACTACGTATTCCTCATCTTTCAACAGAACGAAAACCTAATTTTTTTCAAAACCTTTACCTATTTAAGAATTATTGACGATACCCAAAATCAGTACGAGTGTGGTTTCCCCCTCAAAAACCTTGCTCCAGCACAATCTGATGTTGGAGTAAATTAGGGCAATATAATGTCTTGCTTCTACACACTTGCCAGCTAATTTTCCGTCTCACGGCGAAGTGGTCCAACCGCGCTACAGACGCTGTATCGTAAAGTCCGGCTGGGGCATCTAGAAAGCAAGCGCGGTCGGCCGATATTTATTTATTTATAAATCTTTATTGTACCACAAGTAAAAAAAATACTTTTACAATTGGCGGACTTAATGCTAAAAGCATTCTGTCCCAGTCAACCATTAGGAACAGAAAAATTATGTGCGGCGCGAATTATCTTAAAAATACAATGAGAGGGAAAAAAAACATTTACTGCTAAATAAACATACATTAGATTTATATATAGTATTCATAACTATACATATACATACATAAACATACATAAAAGAATAGATGAAAAATGGAAAAAGATGACGATGGTTTAAGGTGATAATAAGCTATTGAGGTGAATTTTGACTTTTCTTTTGAAAGCCAATTTAGTTATAGTCTCTTTGATGTCATCGGGTAGAGCATTCCAGAGCCGTATGGCCTGTAAGGTAAAAGAATATTGGGCCAGCAGCGGAGGCAAAACGCTGCAAGCCTACACATGTGCCAATCTGCCTAATCCCCACTCTTCCTAGATTGCCCAATTACTTTGAAGTGTGTAGAGCCCTTATGGAGCATTCTGCCGTGTTGCTCAAAATACTTGCATCTTAAATAACTTGTATTTGGCCTCTGTCTGAGCTGTTCAGGTGGATTCTTTCTGGTTTGGGGAGGTGCAACGGTGCCGACACGCAAAGAAGAAGATTTTATAAGATTTCGCGGCCCGTCCGTCTGTCACCCGGGTGTATATCATGAACCGTTGTTAGATAGTTAAAATTAACACAGATGATGTATTTCTGTTTATAATTGTTGTAAAAAATACTATAAAAAAAAAACAGAATAAATATGAGTGAAAACAGTCATGATATTTTTTTTTGCGGTTTTATAGATAACTAAAAAAAGAAGCTGTTTCCCGCAGCTTCGCCTGCGTCAAAATACTTTTCCATGTTGGACCCCGGGTCTTCAAATATATTCATACCAAATTTCGTCAAAATCCGTTCAGCGGTTTGCAGACAGGAAGACAGACAGACTTTCGCATTTATAATATTAGTATGGAAAGTATGGATAATACAAATTGTTAATAAAAGGCGGGCTTATTTAAAAACTCACCTTTGGATAAAGTAGAGCTTGCTTGTGAGTGTACCTAAAGGTTAATGTAGCTCCTAAATATGGATAAAATCCCACATGGTATTAAAATTGGTTAAGGGTGAGACGGACTCTCACTCAGACAGACAGACGGACAGACAGACAGACATTCGCATTTATAATGTTAGTATGGAGTATGGATGAAACGGAACTCATCTTGCCCGAGTTTGACTCGCTTTTGACATAGATTAAGTACTAGCTGTTTCCCGCAGTTCCGCCTGAGTCAAAAAAGTAGCCTATGTTTGACCCCGAGTCTTAAATTATATTCCATACGTGTACTTTACCAAGCGTAACAAACATACAGATAGATTGACAGACAGGCAGATTTTTGCACATAAAATATTATTATGAAAGTATGTTTGAAGTATGGATTGGTACTCACTTTCCTCATTATCAAAATCCTGCCCCGCTGAGGCCCCGCTCGCATGTTTAACACCTTCTATCATTTCAACACTTTAAAAATATATATTACTATACACTTTACACTATTTACACAGAAAAAAACACTATTTATTTTTGTATTACTAAATGTCACCGTTTATACTTGTCACGACATCTGTTGAGGGTTTTGTGTAAACTTTCCAGCGGCCATTTTGTTTTAATCTGTAACAAAGAAAGAATGAATTTTAAAAATTGTGTTTTGAATGGGTTATTCTACTGGGATAATAATATTTGCCCAAATTGAGTAAGATTCATGTACCGAAAAAAAAAACAAATATATCAGCCTTTCTTTGGAAATGATTTAATAAATAATTTCTCCTTTAGAATTCTATCAATAATAATATTATGTGTATTTGTTGTGTATAGGTTATTTTTCTTGTAATTGCTTGTATTTAACAATGTATCCTTGTTGTGCAATAAAGAGTTTTTGTATTCTATTGTATTGTTCTCCTATCAGCTGCTCCATCTCCGCATTTCTCCTTACGTCCCAACTATCATCCAGCCCCCTGACCAGGCCCAGAATTTTTAGCCAGATTTTACTTAAGACTGCATTCTTGCGTTGGCTCGGCCACCTGAAGAGGAAGGGATAGGAGCCTGCTGTTAGTAGAGCGTACATGGGAAAACCGACTGGGAAACGACCAGTATTAGGTCGCCCCAGGTACCGCTAGAGGGATAAAGTGTGCAAGAGATGGAAACCTTACAAAAGACTGGCAAACAACCGCGCAGAATAGGGAGAAGTTATGTGTCGGAGGCCAAGATCCGTTTCGGTTAGCTGAGCCAATGCAGTAAGTCATTCTATCAATAATTATATAGCGTAAAAAAGAGAGGAGGATTTTACCCAAATGGGGGGGAAAAATATAAAAAATTCCTACGTTAGTCTTGGGAAAAAAACCAAAACGCATGCGCCATTCTGGAACTAATCAACTCCGTACGTCGGACGCTCGAATACGTTTGTATGGAATTCAATGCGATTTCATTGAAGCATGACATAGGGCTGGCAAAAATAATATTTGATACATAACAACACAAAATATCTTTTCATTTGTTTTTGCGACTGTTACACATCAAATGAAACTATTATTATACGTTAAATTAAACTATTTTAATACGGTTTTATCGCGTTTATTACTTATTTATTTACACCTGACGTTTCAAACACTTTACAGCGTTCATGGTCGCAGGTAGACTAAGTTTACATTTGTCTGTGATGTCATAAGAATACAAAACTACCAGCTATAAATTTATTGAAAACTATTCCGATTCACGTAGTATTGGTTCACAGTATCCAAGGGTCTTGAAGAAAATAAATTTCCAATATGTTGTTGCGATAAAAACCGTAGTAAAATAGTTTAATTTAATCTGTGAAGTTTAAAAAGTTGCATTGCAAAGCCCTAGTTATCAGGATAGGGGCGGAATCGAATCTGTCATGGACTTTGAGCTTTTGAAATCCGTAAAAGCTTAGTGCATTCATAGAAGCTTAAAGACGTCAATAAAAGCCGAAAGACAAAAAACGAATTATGAAAATCCGTCCACAATTGGCGGAGATTTTGGTAAACATACATAGAAAAAAAACACAACATAGAACCTCCCCTTTTTCGTTTTAGTCGGTTAAAATCCAGTCAGGCGATTACTAAATTTTTTCACTTGTTTTTTCTATATATAGTGGACTAGCTTTTTCTCCGCAGCCCCGGCTGCGTCAAAAAGTAGCCTTTGTTTGACCCCGGGTCTTCAACTATATTCATACCAAATTTCACCAAAATCCGTTCAGCGGTTTGGCCGTGAAAGCGTAAGAGACAGACGGACAGACTTTCGCATTTATAATATTAGTATGGAAGTATGGATTAGTTTGATGGTCTAACAAAACTGTAAGAATTTATCAAGTAATTTCAAAATCAACCTTATATTCGGTAATCTGTGAATTTACTATAACAGATATTTCTAAAGCAACGATATCGGTAACATGGCGGATAAATTATTTATGAGATATGATTTTTTAATTCTTTCTGAATACTGGGATAACTTTTCATATGAGTTTTTAGTTTATATTTTTTCCAATTTTTTTTATTGATTAGGTGTATTTATATTTGTATATCTTTATATATAAAAATCAATTGCTGTTCGTTAGTCTCGCTAAAACTCGAGAACGGCTGGACCGATTTGGCTGTTTTTGGTTTTGAATTATTTGTGGAATTCCGGGGAAGGTTTAAAAGGTGAATAATATTGGAGGCGGTACGAAGTTTGCCGGGTCAGCTAGTGTATAATAAATAACGATTTTAGTTTTCGCGATCGGTCGCGATTAGAATGAAAATCGACCACGTCTATTTAGCAGCGTATTAATATTCTTCTTTCACTTAAAATAACATAAAGTTGATATTAAAATATATATTTTTTAAATTTTGTTTTTGTCTGTGACTTTATCTTTGGGCTCAGATCGCCAATTTTGTGCCTTTAGAGATAAGTTATTATCAAAGAGAGTATTCAAAGTAGATTTGTCGAAAAAATGGAGGGCATATGGTTTTCTGTAGTTAGCCACCATGTTTTTTTCGAAAAATCTCCGAATTGATTTATATTTTATATGCGAAAATAGAGCTCCTAGACAGCCAGAGGCAGTCAGGTAAGGTAATTTGTAAACTAGCCGTTTTCCGCAGCTCCGCCTGCGTCAAAAATTAGCCTGCGTTTGACCCCGGGTCTCCAACTATATTCATACCAATCTTCATCAAAGACAGACAGACTTTTGCACTTATAATATTAGTACAATAGAAGTATGGATAAATTATCGATTAAAATGCGCTACCTCTATATTCAGCGGGTAACAGGTGTGCGTACCCGAGTTCGGTAAGTACCTAATAAGTATTTAATTTGTGATATTTTTTCACTGAACACATTTTGTTGAAACGTTAAGTCTGCATTGAGCGATATTTTATCACATTTTATTCATATCGAGTGGGTTACATGGTCAATCGACCCTGTGTGCCCTGGTGTCAGAGCTTTTCGGAACCGCCTTTCAGCCTCTGAGGACCACGTCAGAGGCGTCACGTTATGAGGAACCATCCTTTAACGACCACTTAATAGCGGCCGGGACCAACGGCTTAACGTGCCTTCCGAAGCACGGAATCATCTTTATTATCAGACAATCAGGTGTTTCAAGCCTGCAATGTCCTAACCAAATTGAAAACAACTGAACAAAGTATTGGTTGGGGAAAAGTCTTTTCGCATATACTATGTATGAACTTGTAATAAAATCTCTTTGGCCATTTGTATCTGGCTGGTTTTGGTATCATTAAAGTTTAAATTTTAAAGAAGATAATTCCAAATTCAAATAAGGAAAATGTGTGATTTTCATTTGTTTTTCTTACTGTCAAGATGAGTGAATCCAATAAAGGAAATTCGATACATTTTAAAATTTTACTACAAAAAAGGTAAAAATGCAAAGCTATAAATTTTAGATGTTTATGGACCTAGTGCAGTCTCTGTGAGAGTAGCACAAATTTGGTTTAAGCGTTTTCAATCCGGAAATTTTAATGTCAAAGATGCACGTCGCTCTGGTCGCCCTATTACGGATAAAATGGATGCCATTTTTGAAAAAGTGGAGCAAGATCGGCATATCAGTAGTTACGACGTAGCTGAAGAACTGGGAATTGACCACAAAATTGTTTTGGCGCATTTGAAAAAAACTGGGTACACGAAAAGCTCGATATTTGGGTTCCTCACGAGCTCACCGAAAGAAACCTAATGAACCGTGTACGCATTTGTGATTCTTTATTACGACGTAATGAAACCGAACCATTTTTGAAGAAGCAATTGTACAATAGAATATATTACAATATATTGTATGAAATAAAAGGTTTTTAAATTGCGTACAAAGGCGTATCGCTATTGTAATTTCTTTGAGCTAACCTTAGGGTCGTACACATAAGTGAAAACAAAAGGTAACAGATGCCATTTTTATCCTCTACTCTAGGGCTCGAAGAAATTTCAATAGCGATAAGCCTGCCTTTGTGCTTAATTGTTTAAACGTATTTCTTTTAATTTACTTTTGTAAAGAAATGTGTATCTATATAACTAGCTAGTGTAGACAATTATTTTGCTCGTGTTTTAAAATAGATGCTAAAATACTAATGACATTTCTAAGAACGTGCCGAGTTTAAAGCAAGTGAAATGTCATTAAAATGATATAATGATTCGAGTTACGAACTTCTGGGACACCAGAATTGTTACGTGATAATGATTGCATAGGAAATAGATTGCAAATGTTTTTTTTTATGACACCCTTTATTTCCTTTAATTTGGTCCTAAGGTTTGACTTTGATATATATTTATACTTCATTTAGTTGTTTTCAATTTAAATAAATAATAAAAAAAATAAAAATCTTTTATTTCAGACCGTAGTCCATACTCGTATCTGTTAGTAATACACACACTTACATTATACTGTTAGTTCCTTACATAACTGAATTGGGATTTTAGTACAGCGTCCCAGTGGCACTGCATACGCCCGCCCTCTCTCTCTGACAGCGCGCTAAGAATGCTATTGCCGCTGCCACGCATCCTGCCCATCAGAGAGTGCACCTTTTTACGCATCACACCATGATAATCATCATTGTGGGCGTCTGCAAATATCCCTGATGCGCTACAAGAACGTGGCAGCCGCAACAGTGCCCTAAAAATATTATTGTAAAGGACCCGGAGGTCACTGTAGGCACGTTGGGTGTATGAGGTCCACAGGCCACACGAATAAAATGATTGGCAGTAAGATTTAAAAAGAGTAATCTTTACTTCTTTACTGCATCTTGCGAACCTGCGAATCAACATATTCCCCAGCACCGACAGTGCCCTACGCTCCCTCTCAATGTCCATCTTATCCAGTTAGTACATTGCAGGCTTGAATCACCTGATTGTCTAATATAATCATGATTTCGTGCTTCGGAAGGCACGTTGAGCCGTTAGTCCTGGCTGCTATTTAGTTGTCGTTAATGGAAACGTCAGAGGCTGAAAAGCGGTTCCGAAAACCTCTGACACCGGGACAGGGTCGATTGACCATGTAATCCGTCCGATATGAATAAATTAATCGTAACCTGTAGACGTCTGTAAAACTAAGTGAAGGCCAACTTTTAAACTAACGCACTGCATATCAATTATAAAGAGGAGATGCCGTTTGAAATGGCGCAGTGATGTGATCATTGGCGCCTCGCCGACACGAAAGTGGGCGGAGCTTGTCATTGCTCGTGCTCCGTGGTTGGAGCCACGGCCGAAACCAAGCACCCCGCACGTCTGCCTTCCGTCCCGTGTAGCCTCACAAATACTTTAAACAATAAAGGCCTTTTATCTTTATCTTTTTATCTTTCTTACAAAACGCTTATTATGGTATTGGTATCAGCTCTTTGTAGAGATCTTATATGTGGTCGTACAAAACAATTAAATACATATACGAACTATGAAAATATTAAAAACTTACGTGAACTATACATACATGAAACATATATTGACAGAACACAAATGAAATATTTATTTTTTGTCGAAATGAATCGAATTTTGGCAGGACAGGATGGCAGTAATGAAAGTTCTCTTTAATGAGAGAGATATGATTAAACTTTCAATTATCATTAAAATCTTATCAAATTGGACAGAGGGCCTGTTCGTTCTGATAGAGGGACGGTATCCCAAATCATGGTTAAAGCAGACGCACACGACTCCCCGCGTCATACTATGATCCACAATCAAGAGGCTAGCTTGATCACTCCCATGCTAACATATTAGAAGACAACTCATCAAGAGTGAAAAGTCAGAGTTAAACAATAATAGTGCACCGATGTGCACCTCACCGAGTCAAAGCAATGACTGGCCAAATCTCATATTAAATATCTCTCTGACACCCATGATATGTAATTTCGGTCATCCAGCTCTCGTTTACTGTGTGTTCCCTAATTTGCAGTGGTTTCATGGCAAAATCTTTTACCTTGACATCTTCAAGGCTCTGGAATGCTTTGCCCGCTTACATAATGGAGCTCTCCGCTAAATTCATCTACAAAAGAAGAGTTCATGCACATTTGCTTGGATGCTTTGCATGTACGATTGTTACTACACGTAGCTTTGTATCTTATTTTCATGCCAGTATACTTTTTGCGCCACACAAATTTTCTGTTTCTCCATATGGTTGACTGGTAGAGAATGTTTTTATGCATTAAGTCCGCCTATTGTATAAGTATGTTTACTTGTGGTACAATAAAGTTTTAATAAATAAATACCTACCCTCCTAAGTCATCAATATGCACATTTCCTTCCGTTCAAAGACATAAGTCCGCATTTCTGAGAAGCAAAAAGTAATATACGAAATTAGCTGCGAACTTTCGATGAATGATTTAATTAGAAGATGTATTATTAACAAGATGTATGGTTTCCTAAATTAACTTTTAAATTAACGCACGGCCGTTGTAGCACGGTTGAAACGTCGGAAATAGAAAGGTATTACACGCACTCAATCTTGTAATTTTATGTTTTAAAGATATATGGTGTCTTTTCCGTCCAAGCGTATTTCCCATTTGCAACCTTTATTCATATCGAGTGGGTTACATGGCTCTGTGCACCCTGGTGTCAGAGGTTTTCGGAATTTCCTTTGGACATCTAACGCGTTTCTTTATCGACCATCTTATAGCTGCCGGGACCAACGGCTTGACGCTTAGAATGCACGGAATCCTTCATCCCCTGAATACTAAAGAGAGCACCTCGTATTCTTCAGTGGGATTCAACAAGAACGTAAATTACGTAGTGCCGAAAATCTACGCCTAAGAACTCCTGCTCACTCCACTACCTTCTACTCTGATTCTTTCAAGGTCAAGGCAACGCGACTGTGGAATTCCCTTCCACTACCAATTCGAACGGCTCAACCTCTGACCAGTTTTAAGTCGCAAGTAAAGTCCCACTTTCTTTCCTCACTGTAGCTTCGTTCCTTTTCAGTACATCTCGTTTCAGTCTCCACTTCTCGTGTATTTTTATAGTTTAGTTATTTATTTTTTATTTATGTATATTAGTATTTATTTTTAGGTTATGTATCGTGTACTTCTGTTATTCTGCCTAGCGTTGTTCTGTTAATAAATAAATAATCATTATTATTATCAGACATTGTGATGATTCGAGCCTGCAATATCGTTAAAGAACCACGATGAAAAACTCGTGACACCAGATGGTACAGGGTCGATTGACCTGGAAAGTTTCGCATCCATACTTAATATTATAAGTGCGAAAGTCTGTCTGTCTGTTACGCTTTCACGGCCAAATTGCTGAACGGATTTTGATGGAATTTGGTATGAATAAAGTTGGAGACCCGGGGTCAAACATACTACTTTAGGCTACTTTTTAACGTAGGTGGAGCTGCGGGAAACAGCTAGTTTTTAATATATTAAGTAGTTAAAATCAAGGTACTTTAAACACGCAACGTGAAATGTATCACGTATTTTGTACTAAAACAGCCAGGTTTTTAACCCGACTGCGGCGAAAAAAGGAGAGTTATGTTTGAATGCTGGTAATTCATTTTACAGACAGATTTACGAGTCGCGCCTTCCGTTTTCAGGCCTACTGTGAAAATATATTACTGCCTTATTGCAAAACCTAGTAACTTGAGTTTTGAGAAAAAAAATTTTTTTTTTTCAGGAAAAACATCGTTGAAGGAAAGATAAAGGGAAGAAGGGGTCCACGTAGACCAGGACATAGCTATATGAAGCAAACAAAGGAGAAAGTAAACATCGTGTCGTATTTATTTCTATTTTTCATAAAAAAACATCATTGAAGGAAGGTAAAGGGAAGAAGGGGTCCAGGTAGACCAAGACATAGCTACATGAAGCAAATAAAGGATGAGGGTTCTCGCTTATAATAGAGAAGAATGGAAGAAGCTCCACCTACAAGAGCCCAGCTCTTAAATTTATGATGATAATCTTTTTTTACACAATTAAGTACGCAAACAGGCGTATGACCCACCTGATGGTAAGTTGTTACCGTTGCTTAGAACGCCTGCAACACCAGGAATGTAACGAGCGCATTGCCGACCCTAAAGGAATTTTACCACGCCCTTTTTGAAGGCTCCTAAGTTGTAATCACGTGGGAAAACCATGGCAGGGACTTCATTCCATAATCGCAGTGTACGATAATTTTTCTTATTATTAATCATACCCCACTTTGTTATGTGGAGTCGGCACAGTACAATTTCAAGATAATTTCTTGTAAATACGCAATCACAGACAAAATTTGTTTTGATACATTTTGATTTTTATTTCGCTGAAAATTTTCGAGATTAATGCTTATTTCAAGTGATTCGGTTCCAGGATTCATTTAGTTCATTCTTTATATGGAGTGGGTTACACAGTCAATCACCCTGTACACATTGTTGTCAGTTTTTCGAAACCGTTTTTAGTGTCTGACGTGGTTTTTTTAACGACCACCAAATAGCAATTCCATGCTTCGGAAGACACTATGAGTAATTGCTCCCGGCTGCCATTTATTGGTGGTTAAAGAAATAAGTCAGGGGCCGAAGAGCGATTTTGAAAAAAAAATCTTACAAGTGTACCCTGCACATAAATTCTTTTGTCTATGATGCACACAATGGAAATGAATGAATAATTCGTAAAAATGTCCTTACTAGGTTTCAAAACAGGACAGCCATACGACCTATTATATTTTTACGTCCATAAAATAAAAGTAATTGATGTGGTGTTTTTGAATATGATTTGAGGGTTGTAAAAATGGGATTATAGGGGTTGAAACCGGTGTTTTATATACTGCTGTCCTCGCTTTCACCCCTTAGCGATCATTATGTTGAATATGAATCTAGTTATTTTATACTAGCTGTTTCCCGCAGCTCTGCCTGAGGCAAAAAGTAGTCTATGACCCTTGGTCTTCAACTATATTCATACCAAATTTAATTAAAATCCGATCAGCGGTTTGGTTAAAAGCTATTATTGATGTACGGAACCCAAAAATGTTTACGAACAAGATCAAAGTCACGGGTAAATGTTAAAGTATTTATATTTCAACTCTCAAACATTACAGTTTTGCCTAAAACACATTTATTTTGTTTAATATCGGGCAATTCGGCCCAAAAGTTTTGCAAGTTATCCGGTCCCAACAAGTTAAGACTAGAGATGGGAATCTTCCCAAAATATTCAATTGATTCAGGCGTTATTTTGCGAAAAGTTATTTTGAGTGCCTTCTTCACTAGTTAGTTCATGCAAACTATTGCCAGCCGGCACAGATGTACTGTTACCCCATATTTTCAAACGTTTCCTCAAACTCGACTCAACCTTACTCCAACTCATTGTAACGATTAGTCGTCACTAGCTTCTTTGGCTTAAGGAGATTCCTCATTGGAGGTGAGTATCGAACTGTCAAAAATAAGTTTGGTCGAGAGGTACCTTGAGGCGGCATCGAAAGTGTTTATAAACAAGTTTTTTGCCACTTTTCGATTAGTTCATTACTTAATTTTTTATTTTTTACACAATTCTTTTGTATTTTTAAATTTTTGTGCTTCGGATTGTCATTATAACCTGTATCTTTCATCATTGGAATTTGCTCAAGCAACCAATTAAGAATATCGTTTTCAAGGAAAGTTGCAATGCTCTGCAAAAGCTCCAATGAGTTTGAGTGAAGGTCGTCTTTAAGGTTATGTTTAAGAATACTGGTGTTACCCAACATACCCGCCACCATTAATTTGCAAATGCGACACGTGTTTCACCTCTTTGGTGATAATTTGGTAAGTGCTTGTATCTTCCCGAAATATTTTTGACATTTGAAAATATTTTCATTTCATTATTCTTCGTCTTGGCGTATTTTAGTAGTTACGCTACGGAGCCTAGGGTACGCTGCAAGTCATGGTCCTAGATTTGGCGGCACTGGTTATTACAATGGAGCGACTGTTGTTTGACCTAGGTAACCCTTTTTGCAGGGAAACCAGACCAACAGGAACATGACCCGAGGTGTGTAAGTGGCCAACACTGTCAGAATTTTTCAGGCTGCCCTAAGGCATCTGATACAGCCTCACGACTGCCATCTATCGATAACACTCGGGACCAACGGCTTAACGTACCTTCCGAAGCACGGAGGACTCAAGGCATATAGCACGGAGAACCGATGACCGATAAGACAGAAAAGTTCTTGAATGGTAATCATGCCCACCGATTTTCAAAATTTATTCCTTTCCAAAAAAAAAACAAACTTCCAGTACATTTGAATTTCTTCCCATTGCCCATCTCTAGTTATGATCGGTTTCGGCCGGCGAAAACCGGATTTGTTTTGAATGAAAAATGTTGTATTATTTACTATTTGGTTGGTAAAAATGCAGGATTGGCTCGCGTAATATATTTGTTTAAATATTTTTAAATCAAATTCATTAATTTTTAGATGCAATTTTTATATAATTTAAACTTTATTGTACAAATATACAATTGTATATCATAATAGGCGGACTTAGTGCTAAAAGCGTTATCAGCCAATCTTTGTTTCAAGCAGAGATCTGATTGCTACTCCATGTCAGGAGTTTAAAAAAGAATTTTTCGAAAGATTTTCTTGTAGACAGTCTACAGAAGTCGTAGCAATTTTCGTAGATAGTCTACAAAAACCGTAGCAGTTTCGTAGACAGTCTACGAAACTCGTAGCAGTTTCGTAGCAGGGCTACAAAATTCGTAGCCCTTTCCTTAAATAGCCTACAAGGCTAAACTAGCCTTCTGAAGCAACGACCTTTATTATCAGACAATCAGGTGATTCAAGCCTGCAATGTCCTAACCATGGAGTAATTACAAAGAGGAGATGCCGTTTGAAATGGCGCAGTGACGTGATCATTGGCGCCTCGCCGACACTGCAGTGGGCGGAGCTTGTCATTACTCGTGCTTCATGGTTGGAGCAACGACCGAAACCAAGCACCCCGCACGTCTGCCTTCCGCCCCGTGTAGCCTCACAAACGCTTTCTTACTAAACGCTTAATACGGCATCTCCTCTTTGTAATTACTCCATGGTCCTAACCAAACTGGAAACAACTAAACAAAGTATGCTTCAAGTCTCGAACCTACGACCTCCGAGTCTAAAAACCTTCAGAAAAAGCCTGTTTATTAAATAAATTGCGTACAATACTACTCACTTCGCGTTTGATGAAAATAAATGATTCCATTTTGTGAAGTAATAAGTACAATGATCAAAATAAATGCTTAGTATATTGCGTTAAATTGAGCTTTGCTGAAAATAAATCTTCATTTATTGTTGGCCTAGCAAAGCGAGCGAAAGTCTCTACTTCAAGTCTTTAAGACTTACCAATTTTGCTTTTCGCGGGGCCACGGAATATGTTTGTTCCTTGCTAGAGGTAGCATTTCTAAACCTGCTCGCGAGGTCTACTGTTCCCAGCACTACAACTAGATTTTATTTCGTACTAGCTATTTCTTGCAGCACCAGTGGTGTTAAAAAGGAACTTAGCAATAATTCCGCCTTTGCCTCATATTGTTAACAATGTTATAATTTCAATTTTGTGATTTCCCAGATGTGGGCAATAAAGTTATATTGTATTGTATTGTATGCCCACTGAGTCGCAAAGAAGAAGAATATTAGTATGGAAATATGGATTATTTCCTACATAATATACTTGTATAGCCCGACCAGGAAAATAGCAGTCTTGTTCATATTGCGGAAAAATAATTAAAACTAATTTCTTTTACTGGCAACTAGGTATTCAAGTCATCTCAATGCCAATTGCCAAAAAGAGACAGGAGTGGATGTTGTGTATTTCGTGATTATCAAATAAAAATATTTATTAAAATGATGAAAATAATATATAGTTATGAGAGAATTGATATAAAAGATGTTATCATATTTGATGCGAATGAAAACGAAGGATTGATTTCTATTTCATTAAATGACATTGTCAAGTTTGTTGTTGACATGGCACATACAAACGTGTTGCCGCCTAAAGGCGATCAGTAACGACGCCAATGCAGGGTTTTTATTTTCATGGATTTATAAAATAAATAAGTACCTCTGATAAATCTGAAGGTAAAATGTTGTGTATTTTTAAAGGGGTTGAGCCTCCCTTCAGTCTAATTTCTGTAAAGTTACTTTTGATCTTCCTGTCTGACTTATATAATCCATAGATGTTGGCACAAATAATAGACGGGTATTACAAACGGTAAACAGACATTAGCACTTAGGAAAATTGCTGATATTATAAAATAAATATAGTGATTAATTATATGCTTAGTTATATACACGTCGCTTATAAGATAGAAGGCGAGATCATAATGCACCATCATCACTTCCTCTGAAACTATCTCTGTGGTTTAGTGGTTAAGGCATTTGCCTTAGACTAGGCGGTCGTGGATCCGATTCCCACGGGAAACATACAATATTTCTAGTTTGGTTGCCATTGCAGGTTGGAATCATCTGATTGTCTGATGATAATGTTGATTCCGTGCTTCGGAAGGCAAGTTAAAAGCCTTTAGCTGCAGCCATTTGGTGGTAGTTAAAGAAACCACGTCAGAGGCCGAAATGCGGTTCTGAATATCTATAAAATAGCGTGTGTTATTATTTTCAAGACACCATAGCCCAGAGTGGGCCTAGGCTTCGAGCCCTATTTTTATGACTCATAAGTCTATATATATAAAAATCAATTGCTGTTCGTTAGTCTCGCTAAAACTCGAAAAAGGCTGGACCGATTTGGCTATTTTTGGTTTTGAATTATTTGTGGAAGTCCAGGGAAGGTTTAAAAGGTGAATATATTCGGAGGCGGTACGAAGTTTGCCGGGTCAGCTAGTCTAATATAAATCAATCAAAATGAATCACCACTTCAGCCGCAATCAGTCCACTGCTGAACTTAGTCTCTCCTAATGATTTCGAATAAGACCGATTTGAAGCGGCCAGCATCATGCAAGGTAGAACAACTAATTCTTTTTGTTAGGCAATGAGAGCCAAAATAAAATGATACTTCCTAAACAATGCCCAATCTAGAAAATTCTATTATCTCTGTAACTAACCTAATATTATGAATGATTGTTCTCAAGGTGAACTCGTTCCCGTCGGCAATTGTTCCCTTTCGACCCACGTTTTCGCCCCCTTAACTCGTCTTGTAATAAATTTCGTCCTTTTCCTAAATACTATTTGTATTTATTTGACACGTTCTCCGATTGAACGAAATAGGTATAGGTAAGTTTGGCTAATTTCAACTGATATTCAAAAAGAAAGTAATCAATACAGGTGAGGATACAAGAGAGGTAGGATATTTTGGAAGGCGTAGTCCGTCTGGGGAAGTACCTCCACCCTACAGAAGACCGCAGCCAAATAACACTGTGATGCAGTGTTGTGTTCCTGCTGGTGTGTAGGGTCGCCAGGCTCCAGAGGGGTCGCTGTGCTGACAGCGAACAGGTCGGCAACGCGCTCGTGTCATCTCCGGTGTTGGCGTTCATAGGCCACGGTAACCATTTACCATCAGGTGGGCCGTACGTCTGTTATTTGTATTCTGATGGATGAAGGATGAGATACAACATTACTTTTTTTGTAAAAGCTGAAATGGAAATTCATCATATGTGCAAAATTGCAACTATCTAATTATAACTGTTTATGAGACACGACCGGGTAAATTTCGAGAAGCTCCATACATAATACATATATAATACTAGCAGCCCGTCCCGACTTCGCCCAGGCCTATAGCCTTCCTCGATAAATAAGCTATCCAACACTGAAAGATTTTTTCCTGAGATTAAAGCGCGTTCAAACAAACAAACTCTTTAGCTTTATATTTATTATTAGTATAGATATTTTTTTATATGTACCTATATTCAGCATCTTTAAATCGAGTGAGCAACATGGTCAATCTACCCTGCATACTCTGTAGATCCAATTACGATTTAATTGTGCACTATGTAAAATAAGAGAATTATTAAGCTAACCTAACCAATAATCAATATAATAATCAAACTCGGAAGCAGACTGCAAGACCCTTAGATACTGTGAGCCAATACTGCGTGAATCAGAATAGTTCCCAATAAAAATTTCAGGCGGTAGTTTGTAATCTTATGACATCAAAGACAAATGTTAACTTAGTCTAGCCTGTGACCATGAACGCTGTAAAGTGTTTGAAACGTCAGGTGTAATTAAATAAGTAATAAACGCGATAAAAACCGTATTAAACTAGTTTAATTTAATCATTTATTCTTTTGTAAACATGTTGAAATCAAGATGGTACATTGAAAATATTAAGCACACACACGTTTAGCCTACAAGGCATACAAAAGTGAAGTCAGTGCACACATCATCTAAATAAAACATGGAAAACAATACAAAACCAGTAAATAAATGCGAGTTAATCTTACAAAAATTAGATTAGCTATCCTTTAAAGTCGAAATCAACATTTTGTCAGAAAATAATTCATGCAAGTGATAATAACATTTGGTTACCAACAACTCTTTCAGATGAGCTTTAAATTTATTTAGGGGTAATTCCTTCAAATTCCGTGGCAGTTTATTATACACTTTTGGTGCCATGCTATAGATACTATTACTCATGAGCCTCGTTTTGCACTTTGGCAATAGCAATGTAGTAGGATCTCTTCTATTTCTATTATTGGCATCAGCTAGTCTTGTAAATAGACGAGGATTAGATTTTACAAATACACTAACCTCAAAGATATACCTAAAGCGAATGCACAGTCAATAATTTAAATTTACAGAAATATGAGTGGCAGCTATCTGAAGGTTTTAGTCCAAGCTGTAATTTACCAAACTGGAAACAACTAAACAAAGTATGCTTCCCATGGGAACTGAACCCACGACCCTAGGGCTTCAATCTAACGCTTCAACCACTGGACCATAGAGGCAGTAATGCACCTAATGATAACGTTTTGTTGTTTTTGAACATTATAGGATCAAGGCAAAAAAATATTTGATTCCACAAAAACACGTACTGGATGGAGCCCTAGTTCTGAAATGCGTGACTGAGAATCGTTCGATATCCAACAAAAATTATTCGACATCGAGCGTTAATTAATCGATATCGAAATAAAAAATATTCCACTCACTGATTCAGAGTGAATCACACTTTTTAAACATAGCACCCCATTTTCTGGGGTTTACATTAAAATAAATGCTTTCGGTAGTGGAAATGTTTTATTTAAGCCAACTGGTGTTACCAATGAGCTTGCAAAGACATATTTATTGCCCGACAGCGCCAGAAGCAGGGTTATATTTTTTCGAGAGTATGTATGTAGGTATGTATGAAATTCGTAGTCTCTGCCTACCCCTACGGGAAAAAGGCGTGATGATATGTATGTATGTACCCATAGACACTCTCACAGCAAATACAAATCTAACGACAGTTCTCAAGCTAAAATCCATCGATCCAGTCAGGCTGCAGAGCCTACCCCATGGAGCAATTACAAAGAGGAGATGCCGTAATAAGCGTTTTGTAAGAAAGTATTTGTGAGGCTACACGGGGCGGAAGGCAGACGTGCGGGGTGCCTGGTTTCGGCCGTGGCTCCAACCATGGAGCACGAGCAATGACAAGCTCCGCCCACTTTGCTGTCGGCGAGGCGCCAATGATCACATCACTGCGCCATTTCATCTCCTCTTTGTAATTGCTCCATGGCGTGCCCAACAATTATACTTAAATACTCTTGAAAAAAATTACCCTCCTTCTGTCGCAGTCGGGTAAAAATCCAGAAGTCAAGTACATACACAAAAGATACGAACTTTCGTATCTTATACGACAAGTGACGTCACATACAAACGTACATTACAATACGCGGAGTTAATGTTAAACACATTGTTAGTAACAAAATCTGACAAATACATAATACGAAATTTTAAAGGTCCATAAAAAGTTCATAAAAGTAATTGTCAGAGCTTTCACGAAGCTAGTTCTGGAGACAATTAGGCAATCACATAAAATGGAAAGCTTTATTTAATGCGAAAATTAAGCTTTTGTTTTTAAGCAGATTTGAAAACCTTTTCTGTAAGTTATTTTGTGAGAAAATTAATTTTTTGAGCGGGAGAGTTTTAGATTTATTTTCTAAACAAACCATCTTCAAGTTTTTCAAAATTTTGACCCCAAAACTTGTCGACGCCGCTGGTGACAAGAGGGCCGGCTCATTTCTCGGGCAGAGAATAGCGGTCGCTATCCAGCGCGGGAATTCTGCCGGAGTTCTTGAAACCATGCCGCAAGGACAAATTTTAGATTTTAATTAGTATTTATTTTTAGGTTTTAGTTTAGATTTTACTTTTCTATATAGTTTCTTTGTTATTTAAGTTTATTGTTGCCCTATGAATAAAAAATATTTAAGAATGTTAAAAAAAAATCATCTTTAGAAGAAGGTTGTTTTCAAGGTTCAAAATTTAGAAAACAACGTGATATTATGATAAAAAGGATCTCTATGGCGTAATTGTTAATACGCCTCAGAGGTCCCGGGTTCGATACCCGGTTAGGAGATGGAAAATTATCTTTTTCCTATGGCCTTGATCTTGGATGTTTATTGTTATTGGTATGAATCATACTATTATTATAAATGTGAAAGTGTGTTTGTTTGTTTGTCCTTCCTTCACGCCCTAACTAAGCAACCAATGGACTTGATTTTCAGCATAGAGTTAGTTGAAAGGATGGAGAGTAAAAAACATCATGTTCCCAAAGGAGGATTACACATGGGCGAAGCCGCGGGCACTTTCCAATGGTGAAAGAATTTTTGAAATCGGCACAGTAGTTTTTGAGTTTATTCATTACATACACACAAAAATACAAATCTTTCCTCTTTATAATAATATTAGTGTAGATGATTAAAATAAAAATACCTGGTCTGTTTGTTCCGGCTAAACTCTGAAATGGCTAGATCAATTTTGACGAGACTTTTATTGGCAGGTAGCTGATGTCATAAGGAGTAATTTAGGCTACGTTTATTTTAGAAAAAATCTTTTTTTTTTAGAAAAATAAAGTAATGTTGCAATGTCCAAGTACTGCCCGGTACTGCGCGCAGCTCACGCGCATGCCACATAAAAAAATAAACTAAAAAATTAAAGAATCGACTGTTGGGCGGAACGAAGTTCGCCGGGTCAGCTAGTACATAATATTATTGAATACTAAACATTGTAATAATAAACAATACATAAACTACACATGCAATTATCATCTGACAAACTGTTGAGCATTTTCAATTTTTCTTATTTCCTCTGGCAACTTGCTGTACAGTTTAAGCGCCATTGCACATAGAATCTTATGGAAAAACGTAGCTTTTGAGCGCACTATTTATTTATGAATCTTTATTGTACCACAAGTAAAAAATAAAACACTTTTACAATTGGCGAACTTAATGCTAAACGCGTTCTCTCCCAGTCAACCATTAGAAAAAACAGAAAAGTTATGTGCGGCGCGAATTATCTTAAAAATACAATGAGAGAGAAAAAAACACTTACTGCTAAATAAACATACATAGATTTACATACAGAATTCATAACTATACATATACACACATAAAAGAAGAGATGAAAACGGAAAACGATGACGATGGTTTAGGGTGATAAGTTCGTGAGGTGGAACTAAACAATGTATGCTTCGCGTGGGAATGAGTAGGTATTTTGGAAAGTGGAAATTTTGTGAATTGTCAATCAGAGGATGTTCACATGTAACGAAGCGATCGAACCCACGTCCTATGGGTCTGAGGCAAACACCTCAATCAAATAAAACTAGACCACGGAGGTAGTTTTCTCACTTCTATGTAGAGTAGAATATATCTATAATGAGAAAGCTATCACGTGCGCAAAGGTCTTAAAAACTCATGCTACTTGTTTATAATGTACGTGACAGACGTCTCAATAGGTGGTGGCTCAGTGATACGCTAGACATGCAGACATGACTAGCACTGATTCTCAGCTATCACCTTCTGAGGAGTCACGGAACAAGTTATCCTAAAACAAAGATTTAAACCTAAACTAAGTGAATATAATCCTTGACTGGTATCTTACTACCATCTCACAACCTCATCCAAATCTGAGATTCAAATTCAAGCAAGTCAGCGAGATATTTAGTAGAGTAAGACTAAAATTACTACAGGCATTGATACGAGTGTAGAACAATATAAAAACATAACCCCACCTCAACGTCAGTCGGGCAATTAGCTCAATAATACGAAGGACACCTACCCTCGTATATTGAATAATAAATAATTTTATAAGTAATCCCGCCCTTCGTAGGGCGTCGACCGTGCGGATGTTTGAGCTCAATGATGTTTTATGAAATAGATGACTTACCGAATTTTGGCGCCATTCAAACAGTCGCGATCCCGCGCGACTGGCGAGATGACACAGAAATAAGTATCGGTAAAAGTGCCGTAGCGTGTTCAAAAGTTAACTGGCTTGTTAATTACATTTCTATATACTCTTATTTTTGTGTGCGTCGTTTTAGTAATCAAACAAATAATTCATTCATTCATATAACCCATACAATTTGAATGAATGAGAATGAGTCACTATTAAGTGATCTATTTTTTTACACCTACTAAGTTATCTATGCCCCAAGCCTTTTGTGACCATTTTAGCACAAGGCCTCTCTGTTAAGTGAACGAAGGGGAATTTATCTTCTAAACTGCTTGCATTATGGCAATCAAACGACTTCTTTTTCCTAAAAGAGTAGGCACCTTGTTAAGCAATAACTTGAATAATAAATAATTTACAAATCAAAGGTGACAGGAAAAGTCTGTAAGGGCCGGCCTCGGAGAAAATACTGCTACCAAATCGCAGACATATTAAAAAAGGGAGATGTCAGGAGTACCCGTAATCGACCAGCGTGTATGACGAAAATTATGAGCGTAGAAGAAGCGAGGGAAGTCTGTGAGGATCGTAGCAAATGGAAATCCGTGATCCCTGCCTACCACGGAGGGAAAAGGGCGTGATGGTATGTATATAGGTATGTATGTATGTATAACTTGAACCTAACTAAATTTTGTATTTGTCTTTAAAGTAGCCATACTTTTTCAGAGTTCCGTACCGTACCCAATGGTTAAACCGGGGCCCCTATTACTAAACTTCGCTGTTCGTCCGTTCGTCTATCACCTGGCTGTAGCACTGTATCTCATGAACACTAAATTTATTTTATTCTGAAATTAAATGAATCGTTCATTTTCAATATCTAAATATTTATAAATCAATTGCTGTTCGTTAGTCTCGCTAAAACTCGAGAACGGCTGGACCGATTTGGCTATTTTTGGTTTTGAATTATTTGTGGAAGTCCAGGGAAGGTTTAAAAGGTGAATATATTCGGAGGCGGTACGAAGTTATAGGATATAAATATCACTTATGGACATCAATTTACTTATATTAAGTTTACCACCACTTCCAAAGCGCAAGTGGAGAAGAAGCGGCGCCACAAACGCCACTGCAGCATTTTCTTCAAAACGTCAATTTACAAATAAGAAAAAAACTTTCCTTAATTAACTAGTTAAATGAACGAATTCACATGTTTGTCAACATTTTGCACAATATTTTATTGCGATTTCAGATTCTGTTTTTGGGGTTCCGTGCCTAAAGGGTAAAACGGAATACTGCTACTAAGACTTCGCTGTCTGTCTGTCACTGTCATGAACAGTGAGTTGACAGTTAAAATTTTCACAGATAATGTATTTCAAACAAATGTATATTTACAGCGTGTACATGCAATAAATAAATAGTAAAATAGATATTTATGGAAAAAAATAAATAAATAATTATACATACATACCATCACGCCTTTTTCCCTCCGTGGCAGGCAGAGACTACGGATTTCCATTTGCCACGATCCTTACAGACTTCCCTCGCTTCTTCTACGCTCATCACTCTCGTCATACACGCTCGTCGAAATAAATAATTATGGGGGCTCCGATACAACCGACATTTTAAGAGAGGTAGGACATTTTGTAAGGAGTAGTCCGTCTGGGGAAGTATCTCAACCCTACAGAAGACCGCAGCCAAATAACACTGTGATGCAGTGTTGTGTTCCTGCTGGTGAGTAGGGTCGCCAGGCTCCAGAGGGGTCGCTGTGCTGACACCGGACAGGCCGGCAACGCGCTCGTGACATCTTCGGTGTTGCAGGCGTTCATAGGCTACGGTAACCACTTAACATCAGATGGGCCTGTTTGCCTAATTAGTTGTATAAAAAAAGACATGATTTTTTGTCCCACTCACACTTTAACGACTGGTTTTTAGTATTTGAGGTTTTAGCGGCAACAGTGAAAGTTTAATACATCATGAAAGTTTTAGTTTTACTATCATAGTTCATGAGATACATCCTGGTGACAGACAGACAGCGAAATCACATAGGGTCCCGCTTTACCCTATTTTTATACAACTAAGTAGGCAAACAGGCGTACGGCGTGATGGTAAGTGGTTACCGTAGCCTATGAACGCCTGCAACACCGGAGATGTCACGAGCGCGTTGCCGACCCTGAAGGAATTTTTTCACGCCCTTTTTGAAGTATTTGTATTAATAAATCTGAAGTACCCTTTTGGGTACAGAACGCTAAAAAAACCATGTTTGCAAAAAAATCTTTCGCGGCCAGTTAATGACTTCATTAATAATTGGACCTCGTAAATTTTTGACCCGACAATTTACTGGACCCCTAATTAAGGGGGAGGTCAACGACCTTCTGCCCATTTGGGGGCATGGAGATTTACTTTCAGGTATATTTTTTTCGGTAAAAATACAATGATTTACATGAGCGTCAGAAAAAATATTACAGTGAGTTTTTTAATAATCTTTATTTTAGTAGAGTATATTAAATACTAGCTGTTTCCCGCAGCTCCACCTGCGGTATATAGCCTATGTTACTCAGGGTGAATGTAGCTTTCCAATAATGAAAGAATTTTTGAAATCGGCACAGCAGTTTTTGAGTTTATTCATTACAAACATACACACAAAAATACAAATCTTTCCTCTTTATAATATTAGTGTAGATTAATATTATATAGTGTAGAAGTGTAGATGTAGAAAACCGGTCAAGTGTGAGTCAGACTCGCGCATGATGGGTTCCGTATTTATCCATACTAATACTAATTTACTAATATATAATATTATAAATGTGAAAGTGTGTTTGTTTGTCCTTCTTTCACGTTAAAACGGAGCAACGGATTGATGTGATTTTTTGTGTGGAGATAGTTGGAGACCTGGAGAGTGGCATAGGCTTTTTTCCGTGACACAAACGGAATTTACACTAGCACAGCTAGTTATCTATAAAAACCAAAGAAAATCATGTCCGTTGTGGGAGCTACCTTCAAATATTTATATATGTCTATGTCCTATGTTAGTTTGGTTGACTGGAAGAGATCCCTATTTGGGATAAGTCCGCCTTTTGTTGTAACCTGTATTCTGATACTATGTTCTTTGTGTACAATAAAGATTTTACATACATATTTATTATATTCTGTCAATACTTGAAGTATTTGTTGTCATAGCGGCAACTTAAATATTTGTATATAATAATATATATATAGTTGAATAAGATGATCTTATATTGTATCAACCTAACACCTTTTGGACCTTACTTACTTGTAAACAAAAAATTCATTCATTCAATACATCGTCTGTAAAATTTCAACGGTCCAACTAACACCGGTTCAGACAGACGCATGGACAGCTGAGTCGTAAAAAAGAAAGCTAGGTACCAAGTCACTTTTTCCTTACTTCAATCAATCAATCAACTTTATTATGGGTGTACAATGATGTTATATATAGCAATTACAAGATCTTAGACCACAAACAGCCGTACGGCATGCAACATTTGTCCTATTGGACAGCATTTTGGAACTTGTCGGTAAGGAACTCTTTAACACTGTAATATGCTTTTTCAACCAACCATTTAAATAATTTTTCTTTGAAGCTATTTATATCCTCGATTTCAGTAATTTCCTGTGGTAATTCTGAATTTATTTTCCGAGGATCTTCGGAGCTTTTACCTTTTGGATAAGGACCCCTAAAAATTTGTATAGAAGTATATTATTATGCTAAAAATAGTTCCCTAATATCATGTACTGTTTTAAACGACCATCGTCGAGTTATCGTCTCCGGATGTCCGGTTTCCGGCGGCCGGACGCGTCCGTGATTGTACTTCCGGTAGGCTTTAACATTTCAAGAGCCCTATTTTGAAAATGTATGACATATTTTCGAATGAAAATCGTTCGATATACAATACAATACAAAATATCTTTATTGCCCACATACAGTAACAAATAATTTAACATTTACAAAGACTTCAACATAATATGAGCAAAGGCGGACTCATTGCTAGGCAATCTCTTCCAGTCAACCCTGACGAGGTGACAAAGAAACAGTCAAGTCAGGGTGGGTACAGCAACAGATATAGTTGAAAATTATAAACATACACAAATATTGCATATAAAATAAACATACATAAATAATGTAACATTCATACGTACTGTATGAATATCTAAGCGAAAATAACAGCAGTATCAAGTCAAAGTGAGAGGTAGTATTCTTTCAAGCGACTCTTGAAACTGGTTATAGTCTGAGCAGTGCGAATATCTTCAGGCAAAGCATTCCAGAGACGTGCTGCTTGTACAGTGAAAGATTTAGAGTATGCAGCAGAAGTATGAGTTAGAGTTTTAGGGCGAAGGGGATATCGATCTTTTTTTTTCAAATCTAGTAACAAATTAAGTGGTGGCAACGTCTTGACTAAACTATCGCTATTCTGACTGATTTTCGTTGAATAAAGTTGGTCCGCCAACATGACGTTGGTGCCTTTGGTAGGTACAGCCGTTTAAACCCTTTCGGCCGCCTACGTATCTGAGTTTTGTAACCGGTTACAAAAGAAGAAAACTTTCTCTTTTCTCGTAACCAGTTACAAACTAGTAAATACTACATTGGACTTAGCAATATCTTTGAATAGTTACCATTAAAGAAATTCGGTTCCTATTTTTCAGTTTTTATTTTGTAAAACTTCATATCCTCCTTTTCCCGAAGTAACGAGAGAAAAAAATGAAGTCAGAAGAGCAAACCTCTACTGAGCCACGGTACCACCGACAATATCCCCGATGGTAGTGTGGGTAATAATTTCAAAAACGGACCCACCAATGACTAAATAGTGATGTTTGTATTATCAGTTATAAATACCAGGGCACCAGAAGTTATGAGAAGTTTATTATAGTATATCTTACAATTAATTAAGTATTCAAATTGAATAATCTTATCACAACTCTTATTTTTTTAATAGAACAGAGAGATATTTAATTTGCGCCATTTCATCAAATGGCTATGGCCATTATTAACTGACGTATCTCCACTTTTGTAGAAGAAGATTTTAAGGATTTTTTAATAGAAATCTATTATAACACCCGTTAAAGATGGCCCCTCTTACCAAACCATACTACGATAGTGGTATTTTAAACATGGTATATGGGGATATTGTCGTTGGTACCGTGGCTCAGTAGAGTTTTGCTCTTCTGACTTCATTTTTTTCTCTCGTTACTTCGGGAAAAGGAGGATATGAAGTTTTACAAAATAATTATTACAAAATAATTAATGGTAACTATTCAAAAATATTGCTAAGTCCAATGTAGTATTTACTAGTTTGTAACTGGTTACAAGAAAAAAGAAAATTTTCTTCTTTTGTAACCGGTTACAAAACTCAGATACGTAGGCGGCCGAAAGTGTTTAAACGTGGGTCATTGTTTAGTCAACTAAACGGTCACTAGACCGACTGATTCAAGAACAATATGATTCTCCACACAGTACCCATATGACCTATTATATGAGATTTACCGGTGTATAACTTTTACCATATATAAATGAACAGAACTATTTAAATAGGTGCTATAAAGTCAAAGACACCGACCGCCTATAACCATGCCTCCAACACTGTAAAAAGGTCTAATAAAAAAAAAAAAGAAAATGTCACTGTCAACTTGCTCAAAACTTAGATTAATTTTTGTTTATCGTTCCTGCTTTTTCTGAATTACTGCGAAAATTTTTGTTGTTAATTGGGAAATTGAGAAATATAGTTTTTTAGGATTTTTGCCACCACCCCATAGTTTTATTGATAAAATAGTAATTGTCCTAACAATGACTGCCTCCGTGGTCCAGTGGTTAAGGTTGCCTTCAACCCGGAGGTCGTGGGTCCGATTCCCACAATAAAGAAGCATACTTTCTTTAGTTGTTTCTAGTTTGGTTAGAACATTGCAGGCTTGAATCACCTGATTGTCTGATATGATGTACCATAGAGATAACATAGAGAGAGAAGACTATGGTACATACACTAACTGACATTTCTAACAAGTCGTGAGATGGGATAATGTCGACCGAAAAACCATGCGTTGCATCTCGAACGTTAGGCGTAGAGAAATGTCACCTAAGATATGACTGAGAATAATAAAACAAGATTTTCAATAAATATCCGAGAGTGATGAGCGTAGAAGGAGCGAGGCTAGTCTCTAAGGATCGTAGCAAATGGAAATCCGTAGTCTCTGCCTACCCCGGAGCGAAAAAGGCGTGATGTTATGTATGTATGTATCCGACATATATTTCGAAATTTTAGAAAGTTCTCTAATGGCAACCTCGAACCGACAAGCGCAGCGTTAGACCAGGTGACTGAGATGAATCAGATGGTCAGATGACCTCAAAAAGGTCGCAGGCAAATGCTGGACGCAGGCCGCTTAAAATCATTAAGAGAAGTCTATGTCCAGCAGTGGACTGACCGGCTGAAATGATGATGATATTTTCGAGATATCTCGAATTCAACTCTAAAAGCATGGCCTTTTTGGCGTCGATAATAAAAGAAAGCAATATAAATGACTAGGTTTTTCCCACAGCTCCGCCTGCGTCAAGAAGTAGCCTATGTTTGACCCCGGGTCTTCAACTATATTCATACCGAATTTCATCAAAATCCGTTTAGCGGTTTGGCCGTGAAAACATACGGACAGACAGATAGACAGACTTTTGCATTTTTAATATTAGTATGGATATATCGTGATTTTCTCCCAAAAAATGCCATTGAAAGAACATACATAATCTCATTTCCTTAATTTAACCTATTTGCCGGCAAAAGAGGTATGAGTGAGCGTGGTAACTTGATTTATTCATGTGTCTATAGTACGCAAAATGTGTAGGAATTGAATTCTCACAAGCCCATACAATATAATTATTGGTTCATTTTCAGCACAGAAATAAGATTAGATAGGCGTTACCTACGAGTAAAAAGAGATGACTGGATTGTATCAGAGAGAACATGATTGGAAGGGCGTTGAGAAGGAAATGGCTAGAGATATTGAATTCAACATGTTTACAAATGAATAAATGATTGTGATTATGATAGAGGAAAGTGGAATAAACTTACATATCGACCACATATAATAAAGTGGAGACTTCGCTTCCTTATGCGTGTTCTGCTGCTTTTATAATGGACTATGCTTGGAGGAATTGTTTGACATGATGCCAACAGCCACTTTTTACCATCGCACCTCTCGCCATCGTCAGGGATTTCATCCCCATACCTTGGATCCCATGTTATCGCGTACAGTACGCTTTAAACGGAATTTCCTCTATAACATGGGAGCCTTCAAAAAGGACGACCTGTCCGCTGTCAGCACAGCGGCCCCTCTGGAGCCTGGCGACCCTACTCGCCAGCAGGAACACAAAACTGCATCACAGTGTTATTTGGCTGCGGTCTTCTGTAGGGTGGGGGTACTTCCCCAGATGGGCTACTCTTTACATAATGTCCTACTCTAACCTTATTTCTGTGATTTTACATACTACAATTGCATATGTCTGTCAGTCTATGCTTTCACGGCCAAACCGCATAATAGATTTTGATGAAATTTGGTATGGATATAGTTGAAGACCTGGGGTCAAAAATAGGCTACTTTTTGCACGGCAGAGCCACGGGAAACAGCTAGTAATATTATTAATGCGAACGTCTGTCTGTCTGTTACGCGTTCACGGCTAAACCTCTGAACCTTTTTGATGAAATTTGGTGTGTATATAGTTAAAGACCAGTCAAACATAGGCTATTTTTTGACGCAGGCAAAGCTGCGGGAATCAGATAGTAATATTATAAGTGCAAAAGTCTGTCTGTTGCGCTATCACGGCCAAACATCTGCACTGATTTTGCTGAAATTTCGTTTGTATATAGTTGAAAACCCGTCAAACATACCTAGGCTACTTTTTAACGCGGGCAGTGCCGCTGGAAACAGTTAGTTTTAATATATTCTAGTCAAGTACCATGCAGTTAGTAAATAAGTCATCAAAATGTTATTATTTCTCTGACACCTGCGCCCTCTGGCGGAGCTTGGCGTGAAATTATAACTAAACAATCAGAAACTTGAATTACGAATAGGGTGACCAGGCTTAAGGATATGACAGGGACATATTTTTTTATGTATGACTCATAAATTCTTTATTATACACAAAAAAAACAGTTAATACATAATCCTTATTTATTTATTTCGGTTAACAAACGATTACACAATCATCTCAACTTAAATTAATACAAAATTATAGAACACTAGCTGTTTCCCACAGCTCCGCCTGCGGTATATAGCCTATGTTACTCAGGGTGAATGTAGCTTTCCAATGGTGAAAGAATTTTTGAAATCGGCACAGTAGTTTTTGAGTTTATTCATTACAAACATACACACAAAAATACAAATCTTTCCTCTTTATAATATTAGTGTAGATATGTGTAACCAGCAACGTTAGCTACAGAGTAAATGACAGACGTGTGTTAATGTGTGTCGTAATGCAGTGATTGCACTACTGAATGGCTTCAAATGCTCTTATTCAGTCCAGGGAAAATGGAAACCTGTTAGTACGATAAAATGAGTTGGCAAATGAAATCTTTCAACAGAAAACATTAGAATAGTGCTGGTTAATTACGATGACGTAACTTGGTGTTATTTAAAAGATAGAATAAAAAGAAGAAAAAAAAATCGACCTGATTATACAATACAATACAATACAATACAAAATATCTTTATTGCCCACATACAGTAACAAATAATCGGAACCGATCAGTTATCTGAAATTGACTTTGCCGAATCTCACTTGACCCAACACGTTTCATCGACGTCTTGTTTGGTATATATTAATAATAGTAAATAATAAATAACTCTTTATTGCACCAAATTGTAGAAAGTATATGAATATTATTATTATCTATGGTACAAAGGCGGCCTTATCGCTAGAGCAATTTCTTCCAGGCAACCAACAGGTAGGACTTCATGATATGAAACAGGAAGGTAGGCGCAAATTAACAATTGGGAAAAGTGAAACATAAAACATAAGTCTAATAGATACCGGCAAGGAGTTCCACATACATACAGCTTGGACAGTAAACGCGTTGGTGTAAAATTCGGAAGAATGTACATGTGTATCCAATCGGAGATTATGTGCACTGCTAAGTCGATCATGGTGTTGATTGTGAAACACAAACCGTTCTTTCAGATATTGTGAATATTTATATTAAAGAAGCATAATATGACATATGTACCATTTTATATAAACGATGTTTTTCCTTGACTGACTTTATGATAGGTAACCACAAATAATATAACATTTACAAAGACTTCAACATAATATGAGCAAATGATTATCCATGTTTCAAAGATTCAACAATATCTTTATTGAATTTATAATAGGATAACAAGAATATATCCAAATCGTTGATGTGTAAATTATACATTTCTACAAGATGTCTGAGAGGTGCACGTACCCAATCAACAGAAAAACAGCAATCTTAAATAATATTGTACAATGGCGGACTAATCCACAAAGACGTAGTTTTAAGAGAAGTAGGACATTTTGTAAGGAGTAGTCCGCCTGGGGAAGTACCTCCACCCTACAGAAGACCGCAGCCAAATAACACTGTGATGCAGTGTTGTGTTTCTGTTGGTGAGTAGGGTCGCCAGGCTCCAGAGAGGTCGCTGTGCTGATAGCAACAACGCGCTCGTAACATCTCCGGTGTTGCAGGCGTTCATAGGCTAGAGTAACCCTTTACCATCAAGTGGGCCGTACGCCTGTTTGCCAACTTAGTTGTATAAAAAAAAGACTAATAATCCCTATGAACTCATATGTCGAATTTTTGGCGGTTTTTATAGGTGTGGTATGAAACCCTTCGTGTACGAATCCGACTCACACTTGACCAGTTTTTATTTCGAATAGCAAATACGTAGTGTAGCATAGTGTGTCCTGCCATAAAAACACTATGTCATCTACCATTAGACAAATTAAAAACTTACACTTTTGTACACAAATGCTTATTTAAGTGCAGTCGCGTGGAACTTTCTAATTAATTAGACAGCTTTTTCAAAAGGTCCAGTGGACCAAAGCTAATAATAGGAAGGTCATAAGTATGGAACTACTAGCTGTTTCCCGCAGCCCCGCTTGCGTTAAAAAGTAGCCTATGTTTGACCCCGATTCTCCAACTATATTCATACCTAATTTCAATAAAATAGGTTTAGTCGTAAAAGTCTAACAGACAAATAGACAGATTTTCGCACTTATAATATTAGTATAGAAGTATGGATTAACGTAACTCACAAATTACTATTTTTGTATGAGTTTTATGCATTAGTAAATCAACTAGCTGTGCCCGCGGCTTCGCCCGCGTCGAATTCAATTTGTGTCACGGAAAAATGTAGCCTATGTCACTCTCCAGGTCTCCAACTATCTCCACACAAAAAATCACATCAATCCGTTGCTCCGTTTTAACGTGAAAGAAGGACAAACAAACAAACAAACACACTTTCACATTTATAATTTATTATTATTATTTGTTTATTTTCTCGAACTCCGTGAGATCGGTTTTGAGCTGAAATCCCGCCCTGAAACCTTCAGGGAGAGGGATTTTTAGCATTCCCGCTGATAAAGATTGAATCTCCTAAAACCTTTGCTAGGATATTTATTATATATATATATATTATAGTATGGATGTCGATTCATACGCCCGTAGTTTTATAAGTATTTAATTTACTATAATAAACTTAATAATGCAATATACAAGAGGCGATTTCAAAAAACACTGTCACAGAGTGTTTAATGTTAATTGACCATGTAACCTAAGGTTGATTGCAAGAGTTTTTTTTTTAGTAATAAAATTGGTTTTACGGCCATGGATCCAAGTCCTTTATAGCCCTTCTTAATTTATTTTCTTCAGTCCTACAGTGTAGTTTCGTCATGTCTGAAAGTCTAGTCGGTAGTCAAGTCTAGTCAGAAGAATCAGGCTAAGTGTAGTGGTAGAAAAACGGCACTTAGTGATTACTGGGAGCTTTTGGCAACAAGCATGAAAATCACATAAATCAAACACTGTATCACTTCCCAATGCTCACGCTTGTTATCGAACACTTTGCGAATAATAATCCACCATTATTATGCACAAACACTATAAAAAAACATCAATTTTTAAAAATAAAATACAGCGCCGAAAGCTCTTCTCAGCTTCTCGCCAAAAGTCCAAGAGATTGGCTTCAGCGATAAGTCAATAAAGGGTATATTTGTATTGTTTTTTACCATTCAATGAATGAATGAAGAATAATTTTTTTTTCTTGTGTGTCACAGTTGCCAAATTTTTCGTAACCGTGGGCACCCTAGTCCTCAAGCGAAGTCAATCTAAAGTTTAGGGGTCGTTAGGTAACATTCCGATCGACATATATAGATGTGCATAACTCAAAAACCTTCACGGAATTGCAACACAAACTGTGTAGGGAACCAAGGTTAATTACAATAGGTGTTTAATTTATATTTGTTAGATTTTCTACATTTTACCTTTCAAGGTGTGCAAAATCTTCGAGAAAGTTCATATTCTTTTTTTTTTTTTTTTGACATGACCTACAATTTTTGCTCCTGTGAGCTTTTAAATTTACAGCGGGACAGTTTGAGGCGAGGGCTATTAACCACTCAGCCTTTTCGGCAAATGCACAAGGGGCTCCCAGTTGGGACGAACCTCGGCCATGGGCTTTGCCTTTGATCAAGCGAGCGATGCAAACTCGCGAGCGGTAGCAAACGCTCAATGCCATAAGGGCCGACACTATTGTGCCAGAAGGGCCTACTGAGAACCTATCGGTGGGTTCATATTCTCTATGGTTGCAACTTAAAAAGAAACGATAACTTTTGGCGGGAAGCCGTGAAGAGCAGAATCGGCGCTGTATTTTATTTTCCAAAATTTGGGTTTTTTTTTTTTAGTGTTTGTGCATAATAATGTTGGATTATTATTCGCAAAGTGTTCGATAACAAGCGTGAATGTTGGGAAGTGATACAGAGCTTGATTTATGTAATTTTCATGCTTGTTGCCAAAAGCTCCTAGTAATCGCTTAGTGCAGTTTTTCTACCACTTCACTTAGTCTGATTCTTCTGACTAGACTTGACTACCGACTAGACTTTTTGACTTGACTAGGACTTGACGAAACCACACTGAAAGACTGAAGAAGATATAAAAATTAAGAAGGGTTATAAATGACTTGTATCCATGGCCGTAAAACCCATTACTAAAAAGAAAAAACAAGAAGTAACGATAGTAGATGTACCCAAGAAACAAAAGTCGAAGTACTGGACATCTAGCTGCTAGGTGAGTCGAGGATATCAGGAAAATAGCTGGCAACAATTGGATTGCGATGGCTTAGAGCAGAGATTATTGGCACAGACAAGGGGAGGCTTATGCCCAGCAGTGGATGATGATGAAGTTGTCGTTGGATTTTAACTTTGTTCTTTTATGCACAATAAAGAAATTTAACGGATTTTCGCCAAATATGATTGCAATTCGTTCCTAAATATCGCAATAGCAAACGCCCCCTTTTGCTTGCCCTCATTTTTACCTCAATCAATAAAAGTTCTCGTGTACAAAAAATTGTTACGCATTTATCAAACTATTTTAATACGATTTGTATCGCGTTTATTATAGCCTAGCTGTATGTTTGAGATCGGATCTTGAACTTGGTATGAATAACCAAATTTCATCAACATCCGTTCAACGGTTGGCCGTGAAAACTAACAGACAGACAGACTTTCGAATTTATAATATTAAGTATGGAAATATAGATTTATTTACACGTTTTATGAATAGATTTCTTTGGAGGATGTTCGCGAAGTCTACTGTTCACAGAACTTGTTATTAAATAGGTCAAGAGTATAATTGCATCTGTCATGGTATTAAAATCAATGATCTGTACAGCCTCATTAATCATTTCTTGTCATTGCAAATTCGTCTGTTATGATATAGCTATTTGAGCTACATATTGTTATAGATCAGTAGCCGCACGCAGAGTCGATAATGACACTATCTATTATTTATTTTAGTAGCTATTTCTCGCAGCCTCATCTACGTCAAAATGTAACCTATGTTTGACCCCGGGTCGTCAACTATATTTTTACCAAATTTCATCAAAATCCGTTCGGCGGTTTGGCCGGGAAAGCGTAACAGTTAGACAGACAGACTTTGGCACTTATAATATTAGTATGGAAGTATGGATATACATTGTACACACTGTAAATATAAACATTGAAAACTTAACATTAGGAAAGCATGGCACAAGGGTTCTACTTATTCCTTTTTTTTATACAACTAAGTAGGCAAACAGGCGTACGGCCCACCTGATGGTAAGTGGTTACCGTAGCCTATGAACGCCTGCAACACCGGAGATGTCACGAGCGCGTGGCTGACCTGTCCGCTGTCAGCACAGCGACCCCTCTGGAATCTGGCGACCATACTCACCAGCAGGAACACAACACTGCATCATAGTGTTATTTTGCTGTGGTATTCTGTAAACTAAAGAAATTTCTTCCAGCAGATCCGCGACAGAAACTTCATCTTAGCGTCTTCTACGGTGGCGTTTAGCTATTCGTCTCGAAGCCCCGGGGTCCGCTTAAAGTGTTTATTTATTCATTTAATCTTCGTTCAAAGCGTGTTTTCGGTACGCTGTAGTCATGGTCCCCGATTTGGCGGGACTGGTTATTCCAATGGAACGACTGCTGTCTGACCTTCGTGACGTGTTGTGACGTCGTGCCTTCGTCAACGGCTGCCCTTCCTCTCACCGCATCACCCCGAGGGCCATATATAAGCCTGCGCGCGTCCACCAGAGGCCCTCTCTTGGATCATCTCGTCATCTCCAAGTTAAGTGGCTGGCTATTTCATAGCGGCTACCTGACTGGATCTCGTGCCTACTTCGATCTCACGACCCCTATCTATAATTCTTATTAACGTGTATCCTTGGAGTCTAAATTTGTAAAGTAAAAAAAAATATTGTACTATTCTCTGAAACCTGGATTTATCTTCTCTCCTCACACATACCTTAAGTAGAAAACTTTCTCTACGTTATAGTGTGTTACTGGCAAACTTTCAGGTTTTTTTCAGGCTGCCTAAAGGCAATCTGACACAGCCTAACGACTGGCATCTATCGATAACAGTCGGGACCAACGGCTTAACGTAGCTTTGGAAGCACGGAGAAGCTCGAGATAGAAAATGCCACTAAATGGCGACCAATCCGATGCGGATCGTGTCTCGTCGTCGCTTGATTTAGCTCATAATATGGACACAATAGAACCAAGGTATACGATCGACTGACTTGAATCCAGCATAAAGAGCAATTAGGAAAATTCAAGGAAAAAAATACGAAGTTATTTCTTTTTCCTGTAAATGATTATAAAATATGCAATAAGGAAGTTAGAAAAAGTAATTTAATATTAATGGAGAAGACTATAAGTATCCAATCAAAAAAGTTTTGAAATGAAAGAGTACTTAAGTATTCTAAAGGTCTTCGCACATTATAGCACATACTTATTAATAGTACTAACGTACAGAACGGACACTCACACCCTCCCACCCGAAACATATACCGCACCGAGCCAAGCAGATTTAGGGTAAACATCGAGAGCAAAACAATGCAAGGATGACGCTTCGGCCGCGCGGCCGCTGCGACGACTATGACGCAGATACGGTAAATAATCAACCCTGCGAATCAAAAAATCTCTTTTGTACACACGGAATCAAGTGGCAGTGACGTCACTGCATTCTAAATGCGTCCTTTTCTTGTTCCTTGACAGTTTCCTTTCCCGCATGATTTCAAAGTCTTATAATTTATTCATTTTTGTACAGATTATTAAAATCTTAGACTTGTTCATCGCCGCCTCAAAGCCTCTACTGTGGTTCCTTTAACGACCACCAGATGGCAGCCAAGGGCTTAAAGTGCCTTCCGAAGCAAGGAAGCGCGTCTGCTTTCGCTGTTCATTCATTTATATCGAGAGGGTTACATTGTCAATTGACCTTGTGTACCCTGGCATCAGAGTTCTTCAGAACCGCCTTCGGTCTCTGACGAGGTTCCTTTAGCGACCACCTAATGGCAGCCGGGAGGGACTGCCCGGGACCCGTTAAGCTGTTGAGCTTAACGGGTTTCGCTGTTAAAAAGGGGTACGGAGGCCTGACGCCAATCGCTCCATTGCAATCTCTAACTATAAATTTGACATAGATATATATTCATTGTATGTAGGTATGTAAAATTATTGTACATAAAAGAACACAGTAGAAAAAGCCAACAAAAAGATACAAATGAAAAATTCCACAAATCCATCGAATCACCGAGCTTATTACGAAAGTTTTGAAAGCTGTAGTTTGTGAACTTTTCGCGAGCTTTTCCCGAGTACACATGTGCTAGTTATGGCTGCTGGAATTCACGAAATTTTGTTACAATTTTGCATGCTTTTATTTCTTGTATAAAAATAGATGGTACCTTATTAATTAAACAGTCTATGCTCAGATTGTGGTATGAACCCTGCCTCGGTTTTTACGAGAAAGAGGGTTATGTTTTTTGAGAGTATGTAGGTGTACGAGACTTACGAAAGGTATTTAAAAATCAAAAGTGACAGGAAAAGTCGGTAAGGGCCGGCCTCGGATAACATACTGCGACCAAATTGCAGACATATTAAAAAAGGGTGATGTCAGGAGTACCCGTAATCGACGAGCGTGTATGACGAGAGTGATGAGCGTAGAAGAAGCGAGGGAAGTCTGTAAGGATCGTAGCAAATGGAAATCCGTGGTATCTGCCTACCACGGAGGGAAAAGGCGTGATGGTACATACATACATAGTATGTATTTATGTAGTATGTATTTTTTTATTCACTTATTCATAAAATACATGTTACAATTTTGTAGCTATACGAGTATACGATGCCATCACGATCCCTTTCAAAATTTTACGTGAACATTGCCAGTTACCACTTCAATAAAAACTATCTTTTAATTAAAATGTTATCTACGATAGATTCTAGATGATCTGTTTTTTTAATAGTCCGGGAGCCAGTGTTCAATAAATGAGTCTTTTGTTGTCATTTCAATTGATTGAGTTCTTTGTTAATATAGCTCTTTTTCAGCGCTGATTGAAACGACTCCGTGGTTAAGTGGTCGAGTTGGCAGCGTTTCGTGGTTTCGAATCCTGTAGGAAGCATATTTTTAATGACACGTGCACTGACAACCCTCTATTATAAGCGCGAAAGCCTGTCTGTAAAGCTTTCACGGCCAAACCGCTAAACGGGGATATTGATGAAATTTGGCACGAATATAGTTAAAGACCCGAGGTCAAACATAGGCTACTTTTTGACGCAGACGGGGCTGCGGGAAACAGCTAGTGAAACAGCTATGATATATATGTCGAATGAACTAAAATCCTTTGATCTCGTACGAAAAACATACGATATCGACCAAAAATTATTCGACTCGCCAATTTTGCGTGAATAACAATTTCTAAAATTAAGAGTTAGGGCAAAACATTAAAATCATTAAGATTATTTTTAATATTTGTATAACAGACACGCTATAGAGCTCCTAAAGTTTTAAACACCTTTACGGCAATTTTGAATGAATGAATGAAACGGAGAATTCAATTAATTGAGTTTTGTTCGGTATCCATTGTCTGTCGATAACTAATTTCGGATTCATTCATTAATTCTCCAGAGAATTGTTTGCTTTCGTCTGTTTGTTTGTTGTGACAATGGAAACTAACTTTTTTAAATTATTTCTTATATTCTCGCGATGTTTATACATTAAATTACTGTTTAATCAATCAATCAATCATTCATTTAATTTTGGATCATATGTTTAATATTTACTAGCTTTTTCCCGCAGCTCCGCCTGCGTCAAAAAGTAAATGTTTGACCCCGGGTCTTCAACTATATTCATACCATATTTCTTAAAAATCCGTCCAGCGGGTTGGCCGTGAAAGCGTTACAGTCAGACAGACAGACTTTCGCATTTATAATATTAGTGTGGATATATACTAACGCAATGTTTCAAACGCTTTACAGCATTCATAGTCGCAGGTAGACTAATAGCATTTGTCTGTGACATCATAAGAATACAAAGTCTGTATTTTAATTTAACCCGGTTAAAAAATAGAGGTAAGTAAGTTGTTTTACCGAAACCGGCGAAACTAAAAATGGAGGGTTATGTGATCGACTTGAATGTTTGCAAATGCAGTATGTTTGTCCGTTTTGTAGCCAAAAATCTGAATTGATTTTGATAAATAATACGATGTTGGAATTTTTGGCGCGTATGTCACTAGGTAGGTCAAAACTGAAAATAAATCAAAATGGCGGATTTTTGGCGCCAAAGTTAATAAAGGGCATTTAAATGCTATTATAAAAATATACATGTTATAAAATATTTTGGTAGATATCTAATTTAATATATTTTTTGCAGTCGGGTAGTTTTATGTTAAAGAGTCTGTGTTTGTGTTTGGAGTCGATCGCCGGTCAGGTCACAGCGGAATATCAGTGCTTTGCTCACTACTTTTGTGAGTAAGATCTTCGCTGAGCTGTGACCTTTTTGGTTGTTACTTCAATACACACTCGCTGTTAGTCATAGGTTTTAGTTTTATAATATGTATTGTGTTAGCTTGTGTGTGTTTAAGTATTGCCAAATAAATAATTCATTCATTCATTCAAAAAGTTTTAACAACGAGTTGCTGAATTCCTATTTAACATTGTTTTAGGTTAATTCCGGTTTAGTGAAAATATAATCGCTGCGAAATGTAATGAGATGGTTAATTATTAACAAGCTGAATACAAAGGCCGATCGTGTTGATTGCAAAACACGTGAACGTATATACTAAAATCGAGATTGATTTTTCAGTATGCGAAATCGGTGATCGATTGAAAATCGTTCGACTCACCTATTATGTCGAATGAAAATCAATTTGAAATCCATTGCCGATTGAAATGGCGCAGTGATGTGATCATTGGCGCCTCGCCGACACTGCAGTGGGCGGAGCTTGTCATTGCTCGTGCTCCATGGTTGGAGCCACGGCCGAAACCAAGCACCCCGCACGTCTGCCTTCCGCCCCGTGTAGCCTCACAAATACTTTCTTACAAAACTCCTCCAAACATACGAAAACTATTAGATGGTAGTTAAATATGTTTACTTGATTATGCTCCTGGCCTTTACCCTCACACCGCCACATATGCAATAAATAAATGCGGAAAATAATTTGTTTATTTTACTTACCATTAAATGTCATTTCTTTTGAAAATCTGTAACAAAAACAGAAACATTAATTTATTTAAGAGAGATAGGACATTTTGTAAGGAGTAGTCCGTCAGGGGAAGTACCTCCACCCTACAGAAGACCGCAGCCAAATAATGCAGTGTTGTGTTCCTGCTGGTGAGTGACTCGCCAGGCTCCAGAGAGGTCGCTGTGCTGACAGGGGTCAGGTCAGCAACGCGCTCGTGACATCTCCGGTGTTGCAGGCGTTAATAGGCTACGGTAACGACTTACCATCAGGTGGGCTGTACGCCTGTTTGCCTACTTAGTTGTATAAAAAATAAAATATTGTGGATAGGTACTTAGACCGTACGATTTCTGGTAAAAACAATTAAAAATACTAATGTAAATAATCCTAAAAAAGCCATAACCGTACTACAACCAAGTCTGGATATTAGCTACGCTTGCACGGTTTTTTTTGTTGTAACAAAAAATTGTAAATTCGCAACAACCTGTCAGGGTACATAATGTAATACAATTTGACATTTAATGTAATTATTATTGTAAATGTAAGCGAAAAATAAATGAAACAAATAAATGAAACTTCAAGACCGATTTTGGTGAAACTTCGTATGGATATAGTCGAAGACCCGGTGTCGAACATTGGCTACTTTTGAACGCGTCCAGAGCCGCGGAAAGCAGCTTCTACTAAAAAAAGGGAAAAGTGAGTACGTAAATTTGTTTGTTCTTCACGCCTAATCCACTGAACCAATCTTCCCGAAAATTCTCATAGACATTGTCAAGAGTAGGTACTGTGAAGGACATAGAGTACCTATCATCTTAAAAAAAGATACAGTTCCTGTGAGATTAAGGTATACGTGCGCGGGCAAAAGCCGGTTTCATGATAAATTTACTAGCACACTTTGTTTAGTTGTTTCCAGTTTGGTTAGGACCATGGAGCAATTACAAAGAGATGTCGAAATGGTGCAGTGATGTGATCATTGGCGCCTCGCCGACACAAAAGTGGGCGGAGCTTGTCATTGCTCGTGCTCCATGGTTGGAGCCAAGGCCGAAACCAAGCACCCCGCACGTCTGCCTTCCGCCCCGTGTTGCCTCACAAATATTTTCTTACAAAACGCTTATTACAGCATCTCCTCTTTGTAATTGCTCCATGGTTAGGACATTGCAGGATTGAATCACCAGATCGTCTGATAATAAAGATGATTCCGTGCTTCGGAAGGTACGTTAAGCCGTTTGTCCTGGCTGCCATCTGGTGATTGATAAAGGAACCAAGTCAGAAGCCGAGAGGCGGTTCCGCATAACTCTGATACCAGCGTGTAAATGATCAATAAATGAAAATAAAGTATCTATTGTACTGTACACTCTTTGATGCCCATGTACTCTCTTTTTCCTTTGATTTTCGGGTTGACTGGAAGAGATCCCTATCAGGGATAAGTCCGCCTCTTGTTGTGTAATATTTTGTTGTAACAATGTTCTTTGTGTACAATAAAGTTTTTACATACATTTATACATAAAGTAGAAAGGAAAAACCATACAATTAAATAAACAAAGAGTTTTCCTCTATATATTGCTCGTACATTGGTGTCCTCTGTTCACACAGTGTCATATTACTTGGTACATAGTGGTATAAGTAACAAGCTGAAGCGATAACACATTGAATAATCTTATTTTCCACTAGCTGTTTCCCGCAGCTCCGCCTGCGGTATATAGCCTATGTTACTCAGGGTGAATGTAGCTTCCCAGGTGGAGCCGGCAGCGCCACGATCTGGCCGCCGCGCTTGGCGGGACGGACCTGTCGCTCCCGAGTGTCGTCAACGCGATGCTCGAGAGCGACAGAGCCTGGACTGCAATGGCCTCCTTCTGCGAGACCGTTATGTCGCAGAGGGAGGCCGAGGAAAGGGACCGCGAGGACGATCCCCTCGCGGACCCGATCCGGCGGCGGAGAGGGGGGTGCGACGCAGGCGCTAACTAGCGCGCCTGGAAGCGCCCCCCTAAACGGTGGGACTAAAATAGTCCCACCCGGTGGCAGAGGTCCTCCAGGTGTCGGAGGGCCTCTGAGAGTGGAGAGTCCGGTTTCTGGTAGAGAAACCGGCCAGTCGCAGAGGCGTCTTGTGCTAGTTAGATCCGAGGCTAATAAGTATGAGATCTAAAAAAACATTAGTCGCAACATTGCTATGGTCAAAATAGAAAAAGAATAATAATTAACTCTATATCTATCACAGTTCTTGAGATACAGCCAAGTGACAGACGGACTCTCTGTTATAGGATCCCGTTTTACCCTTTAGGTACAATAAAAATAAAAATTTATCGTTTTTCCCTTAAACTTCTACCACGCACCGTCCGCCGTACAGCTAAGCTATTTAATTAAAAGGTACTACAGATACTGGTCAAGTTTTTTATTGATTTGTATTTTGTTGCTCGTATTTAATGTGGAATCGTGGACTTGTTCCGTTTTTGGGTCAAGGATCTGGGTTAGAATAGAAGTTAATAGATCTCCACTTCTTTAAGTTCAAGAGGGTAAAATACTAGAATGGATTAGCTTTAGGTTTTTTCTTAAGAGCGTGGACGCGACCGAGTCGGACGATGATTCGAAACGTTGTGTGTAAGATCAGGAAAGTGCCAAATCTAACCTACCCACATTTTGTTTGAGAATAATAACTTATTCGGATTCATTTACCGATTGTGTAAAACGAAAAGAGAGTTATGCACTCAATTCTGTTTAATCCTTTTACACCTCTGTATCTGAAAGAACGTTTTAAATTTCTCAGTGAGATCAATAACCGCGATGTGCGTAGCGCTAATTCCCTTCGTTTGACGATTCCTGACCACTCTTCTCGTTTCTATTCAAAGTCCTTCACAGTTCAGGCTATCCTGCTTTGGAATGCATTACCGGTAGACATTCGTAAGGCACAAACTATTACTTAGTTCAAAGTTCAGGTTAAGTCTAACTTCCTTTCCGAGGTAGAATAATCCTCTCTTTTATTGTGATAAGGCTGTCACTAACTTTTAACACTTATTGACAGTATTTATGTATGTTATTTGTAAGTTTATTCTAATTATTTATTTATGTAAGTATATTATATGCATCTTAATGTAGGCATGTACATTAAAGCTTTCTGCACCGCTCACCAAGTTTTTTTTTTTACCGCAGCTCATTTCTACCCTAAGGTTGGCTGGAAGAAATTGCATTAGCGATAAATCCGCCTTTGTACCTATTTAGTAGTATTGGATTTGACTTATGTGTTTCTTTTGTTTGTAAATGGTGCAATAAAGTGTTCATTCAGTCATTATGATTTCATACATACACGTTACTGAAAATTGGCGTAAACACAAGCCCTTTTCACATGTCAAATGGGATACTTACTATCCTGCCACCTATGCCCTAACTGCCTCCGTAGTCTCGTGGTTAAGGAGTTTATCTTAGACCCAGAGGTCGTGAGGTAGATTTTTTTTATACAGCTAAGTAGGCAAACAGGTGTACGGCCCACCTGATGGTAAGTGGTTACCATAGCCTATGAACGCCTGCAACACCGGAGATGTCACGAGCGCGTTGTCAGCACAGCGACCCCTCTGGAACCTGGCGGCCCTACTCACCAGCAGGAACACTGCATCACAGTGTTATTTGGCTGCGGTCTTCTGTAGGATGGAGGTACTTCCCCAGACGGACTACTCCTTACAAAATGTCCTACCTCTCCTGAAATTCCCACAATAAGCCTACTTTGTTGTTTCCAGTTTGGTTAGGACATTGCAGGCTTGACTCACCTGATATTCTTATAATAATGACGATTCCATGCTTCGGAAGGCACGCTAAGCTGTTGGTCCCAGATGTTATCATAGATGTCAGTCGTTTGGCTGTGTTAAAATGCATAAACGTACATATAACCTGAATGACAGTTTTGACCACTAACAAACATCGGGTCATGTTCTTGTTAAAAGACTAACATTAAAATTAGTCCGTCATTTAGGGAATCAAAATATATTAGTGACGTATTTTTTCTTTTGTCAATTCAGCAATAAATTATTATGATATAACGCAACAAAGTTTAGGAGTGGGGGCTCGTGACGTCACATATTGCGAAAAAGTGTAGCACACTGTGACGTCACACGAAACTTTAACGCGCCATATCTTTAACATTCTTTGTTTAATTTTCAAAAGAAAAAATACGTCTCCAATATTTTTTGATTATCTAACTGACGGACTAATTATATTTTTTTAGGAAACTAGCCTATTCGCCATATCTTGGCCCAAGGAAATAAAAGCGTACTAGAAAAATTCCAAGATTAAGAAGACAAGGACTTTTTACAAAAATCTATACTAATATTATAAGTGCGAAAATCTCTATGTCTGTTACTGATGAACTGATACCAGGGTGCACAGGGTCAATTGACCACGTGACCCACTCGATGTGTAGGTATGAATTAAGTGCCCTTAAAACTATCAACTTATTTAGGCGGAGAAATAACACCTCGCTTTTAACACCAAGAGTCAAAAGCTCTTCAAAAACAAAAAGCATTAAAATTATAAGAACGAATTGCTGACGTTCAAGCTTCAGAGCTTACAATCGAAACTTTTAATGGGACATCCATCAGTAAAGGCATTTTTGTAAAGCTTTCGATTCCTTAAAGTTTATTCGTGGAGCTTTATATCAGACTAGTTGTTTCCTGCAGCTCTGGATGCGTCAAAAAGTAGCCTATATTTGACCACGGGTCTTCAACTATATTCATACCAAATTTCATTGAAAATCGTTCAGCGGTTTGGCCATGAAAGAGTAATACAGATTGACAGACTTCGCAATAGCATTCTCTTACAGGCAACGCTTTTTGTAGGAAAATTTTCAGAAAAAGAGATTTAAGCACGGTGCAGAAACAAAAGCTAAAAATAATAGTATAAACTTACACAAAAAAAGAAATAAATAAATAAATGTACTCAATACCTCAAATAATGATGTAAGATCAATTTTAGGACCTAACGTAACATCTCCACCTAGAAAATGCTCTTTTATTAGTAAAAGAGCATTTTCTAGGCTTAGGCCTATGTTTTTCAAAGACCCCGGGTCATAAACTATATTCATAACAAATTCCATCAGAGGTTTGGTCGTGAAGTAGACAGACAGACAGACTATAATATCAAGTATGGATCTGATATTTCGTTTGAGAAACCCTAAAACATCCACATTGAAAACCAGCGTGCCGACACATGGATTAGTCGGACTAAATTTATTTCAATGAACATTATTCATGAAAGATATCGATCCGTTTGTATGACAATACGTAGCTACATATAAACTTGAAATGTTTATTGATTTCAGTTGATAAGCTTTCACAGCGTTTGTCAATAATTAATCAACCTGACAGACTAATTTTTACACAGCTGACTGGAAAAAGAGGGTAATGTTTTTTAGTATTTAAGAGAAATGGGTTACTTTTAATTTTTAAAATTACAGGATAAAGCGCGTAAAATACCTTCATACTTCTGACGTTTCAGCCGTGTTACAACGGCCGAGGTTACCGAACGACTAAATCAGCATTTCTACAGCTCAATACTTCCAGTGCATAATTCTGTAACTTTATGTTTTGGGTTTCTTTTATCCATACTGATAATACCGATATCCATACCTTCTGTCTGTCTGTCTGTTACGCTTTCACGGCTTAACCGCGGAACAGATTTTAGTGAAATTTGGTATATAAACGGTTGAAGACCCGGGGTATAGGCTATTTTTATCTAGAGGTTTTTTGTATGAAAGAATGACATTTTTTTTAAAGGAAACAGCTAGTTTTCCATAAACATTGAAAAGCGAGTTATATGTAGCTATTAATAAAAATAAAGCTTATTAAAATAAATATTTGTGCCTCCATTATTTTCCAGAGTAAATTAGTTTAGATTATGTGACGTCATCATAAAAACAAAATGGCGGAAATTAGGCAATTAATTGAGACTTATTTGAAGAGGAGTTAGCCATAAAACATATGCCATTAAATGGCGCTCAATCCAATACGGGTCGCGTCTCGCCGTCGCTCGCTTGACACGCTCATTTGTAAGTCGCGTTAGGAAATCCGCTAAGAAAACATACATATACGTGTAAACGTGACCACAATTTAATTTGCTAATATATACGTTAATTACGTTGCGGGTTTTAAGGTTTTAATATTATCATGAATGTTAATTCTACATAGTTAACAAATTAAAATGAAAACTTTTTGTAAAATTATATGGAAATATGCTTAGCCTTTCGTATTACGAGTGTTTAAAGCGTACTGTATAGTACGTAAAGCGTGTTCTGTTACTAAACAGACAGATAGACAGACTTTCGCATTTCTAATACTAGCTTTTTCCCGCAGCTCCACCTGCGTCTAAAAGTAGCCTTTGTTTGACCACGGGTCTTCAACTGTATTCATACCGAATTTCATCAAAATCCAAGCGGTTTGGCCGTGAAACCGTAACAGACAGACAGACTTTCGCATTTATAATATTAGTATGGAATATGGATTGTGGTCCGGAAAGTTATTAACTCTTTACACGCACATTAACCTTACTGGTGGTTATTAAATCATATATATAATATATGAATGAATGAATGAACACTTTATTGCACCATTTACAAACAAAAGAAGCACATAGTTAAAACAAATACTAACTTAACTTAACTTGCTATAATATATTGATAATATATTATAGCAAGGTTAATACCTTATCGTAGCTAGGTAAGTAAGTAAATATGGACTAGCTGTTACTACTTTTTGATGCAGGCGGAGCTGCGGGAAACAGCTAGTACTCTATACAGTACCAAAATAAAATGTAAAATGTAACAAAAACATTGGTGCATAAAAAAATAATAAGAGACATAACAGTAATCATGATTATGGCAGGTGTCCGATTTCTATTACAATAGCCCAGTTTAAATCCATCCAAACTTCATAACCATAACCCATTTTATTCTTTTCACTCATTAGCAATAGTTCCTCCTCCTGCCGAGACCTGTTCATGGAAATGTCATCTATTGATATAGCCGAGGACGGGTTTGGGCAGGAGCACCACATGACATCAACTTCTCCAAAGGGACTCTACGCGTTGGATCCATATCCCCGCGCAAGCTTCTGAAAAGACCGGGGCAACCCGTGAACCCCAAGCAGAGACATAATAACCCCCCCCCCCCATAGGGTAAGTACAGGACATAATAGGTTAGTTACAACAATAATATTATCGCAAGGACAAATTTTTGATTTTATTTAGTTTTTAATTTTTTGGTTAATTTTTATTATCAAGTTTTAGTTTAGTTTTATTGTTGTTTTTTTTTGGATGTTATATAATACAGTTTAAATTAATTATTTGAACATTGGAAAATTATATTAATATTAGTATGGATTATAAGTTTATTTTGAAACTACTGACCAAAATTTTACTCTGTATAATTGTAAAACCAAATAGCTTTTTGTAAGAAATAAATGAAAGCTGAAAAAAAAATTCGAATTCCCATACAACATACAAATCTAGTGATTAGTTGACTGGATTTTGTATGAGAGAATAATCTCTATTTCAATTATAAAATTGTGAGGACCAAAACTCCACCACCGACAAGGTATTCAACAAAAAAAAGGTGTGATTTGTGTCCACTGGGGTCAAGTTGAATTTGATCGATATTTCTTGCAAAATACCGGTCAAGTACGAGACGGGCTCGCGCACGAAGGGTACATAAAAAATATGTCTGTTGTATGCGAGTCCCCCTTAAATATTTGTTTTATTTTAATAATAATTGAAATATTTAAAGTGAATATACAACTCAATAATTCTGTGTGAATATTTCATGGTCTACCTGTTGCTGTTATTTAAAGTTTTCGGATTTTTTTCTTTATATGTGCTATAAAACATTGCTACATGCCAAATTTCAATATTCTAGGTCGACTGGAGGTACCCTTTAGATTTTGATTCCCTTGCGAGTAGTTGCGAGTTTGAAAATATGCGGCATAGATAGCTGTTTCTTTTGATTGCGTTGACATAGAAGTTTGATTTTGATACAGCTTAAAGGTATCATAGACCTGAGTATTTGATATGAATTTCAATTTAATACCCTTACGCGTTTACGAGGAAAGGGGTAGTAAGTTTAGAATTATTAAACATATTTTTATTATATGATGTACCTAAAATTTTACGGTTTTCACAAGTTTTTCTTTATCTGTGCTATAAGACGTTGCTTCGTACTAAGTTTCAAGATTCTGAGTTCACGGGAAGTATCCTGGAGGTTTTGATTCTCTTGCGCGTGTCGAAAATTTGCGGCATAAACGGCTGTAACTTTTGATTACGTTGGCGTAGAAATTTGATTTTTTCACAGCTCCAAGGGACAGTAGACCTGAGTATTTGATATAAATTTCAACTTGATACCTCGACGCGTTTCTGAAGAGTGTCTTGACAGAAATACAGACGGACGGAAAACGAAGTGATCCTATAAGGGTCCGTTTTTTCCTTTCGAGGTACGGAACCCTAAAAACATGGCGGCTAACTACAAAATACCCGCCATTTTCTTAACAAATCTCGCATTCGAGTGATCTTTAAAGGCGTGAGAATCGACGACGTGGAGTGTAAAGTATGAGTCAAGCAAAATGACGAGTCGATAAAAAAAAATTGATGTATCACGATGAGTCGTTTTTCATTCGACATATATGTCATACATTTCAAAAATAGGCCCGTATATTCAGATAAAATATTCGATACAATTGCCCAATTTATAGGATCGATATTTTAATAGTGAGATAAGATAATGAGCTACGTGCTATATCATAAAGGATTTGTTTATCTCTGAACGCTTAATAAATAATAGCTACTTTCTATATTCCGTAATCGACGAGCGTATATGACGAGAGTGATGAGCGTAGAAGAACCAAGAGAAGTCTGTAAGGATCGTAACAAATGGAAATCCGTAGTCTCTGCACACCCCTACCGGAAAAAGACGTGATGGTATGTATGTATGTACTTTCTATATTTTTATTTACCACGGGAGAATTTTCGCGCTAATCTAGCTACGACTAAATCAAATGTATACAAATGCACTAACTAAGCCACGCGCACTGGCGACTGTCGAAAAGAATGGCGTGTAGTAATGATTACTACACTTAGACAAATGCTTTTCATATTTTTTTTAAATTCGTGCTGGTGACGTCAGTGTTTAAAAAAAACCGATTTCCATTGGCTGACTGAGGCCAACCATTGCCCAAATTTTTAAAGGACTACTTTCCATAGAATATAATGTATAGAGGGATAACAGCACACAGATTAAGTTAGCCCCAAAGTTTGAGACTTTTTTTTTTATACAACTAAGTAGGCAAACAGAGGTACGGCCCGCCTGATGGTAAGTGGTTACCGTAGCCTATGAACGCCTGCAACACCGGAGATGTCATGAGCGCGTTGATGACCGTTAAGGAATTTTTTCACGCCCTTTTTGAAGGATGTTATAGTCACTAGGAAAAACCATGGCAGACTTGTGTTATAGGATACTATCTCAACGATTCTATATTTTTTATAACATATAATATACATACTTATAAAATTCCTAAAGAAGCTCCCCAGTTGTGTAATAATGAAAAGAATTTCTTCAGTAAGGAAACATTTTGACTTATAAACCGGTACCCCTGTATCATTAAGGTGCTAGGCGACAGGATAACTTGTACCTTGACAAGGGTCCGGCCCGGAACGGACCCTATTAGTATTTTGGTTTTGTTGTGGGGCCAAATCATAGGTCACAAATTGAAAGGAAGCTGGCATCCTATGTGTATTTTTGCAAAGAAACTACGACTCAACATCACGTCGAAAATAAATGAATACAAAACCACTAACTGGCGAAGCCTCTCAGTCTAGAGTGGATATTTGGACGGAGAGATACCCTTCCGCCTCATCTCAGCCGCTATCGGAGTGCCTCCCTCCTGGGCATGACCTGCCAAGGCTTACATGGAAGTCTTTAAACAAACTCCGGACTCTCGTAGGCCGAAGCAAGAAAAACATGTTTAGGTGGGGCTACTGCTCGGAGGTGGCCTGCCAGTGCGGTGTCCTGTCCTGTCCTGCATGCCCAGCCACCTGCACGCTTAGGGCCAACACTGTCAGATTTTTTTCAGGCTGCCTAAAGGCATCTGACAGCCTAACGACTGCCATCTATCGATAACAACCAAGGCTAAAGGCTTAACATGCCTTCCGAAGACTGGAGGAGATATAAAATGCCACATAGTTATTTATGGAAGTTTTTTTCTTAATTGTAAATTGACGTTTTCAAGAAAATGCTGCAGTGGAGTTTGTGGCGCCGCTTCTTCTTGCGCTTTGGAAGTGGTGGTAAACGTCAATAAGTGATATTTATATCCTATATTGAAAATAAACGATTTCATTTTATTTTACATAATGGCGACCAATCCAATACGATTTGCGTCTCGTCGTTGCGCACGGCCGTCCAGCTATTTCAAGCTGCAGGGCTGCAATATATGCTGTAGAGATAATATATGGGCTCAAGGAAAGGAGCCGAGATGAAAGAGAGAGAAAAATAACCATACAACGCTCGTTTAATAAAAACAGTATGGTATGGGCGCAGTGTTTACTCACACTGTGTGCTAACTGTACACACACAAACATAATTAAACCTGTAGCTACAGCAGGGCAATGAAATTGATCAGTCAACGTTGTCAACACCTTGTTATGAAGCTTCGTAGAATACATCTTTATTGCCCACATCTGAGAAATCAACAAATTGAAATAGGCCAGTTTCCTAAATAAATATAATTAGTCCGTTAGTTAGATAATAAAAAATATATTGGAGACGTATTTTTTATTTTAATTATACAAAGAATGGTAAAGATGTGGCGCGTTAAAGTTCCGTGTGACGTCACAGTGTGCTACACTTTTTCGCAATATGTGACGTCACGAGCCCCTACTCCTAAACTTTGATGCGATATCATCATACTAATCATACTAATATTATAAATGTGCAAGTGTGTTTGTTTGTTTGTCGTTCTTTCACGTTAAAACGGAGCAACGGATTGATGCGATTTTTTTGTGTGGAGATAGTTGGAGACCTGGAGAGTGTACAAAGGTTTTCCGTGACAAAAACGGAATTTCACGCGGGCGAAGCCGCGGGAACAGCTAGTATTATAAATGTGAAAGTGTGTTTGTTTGTTTGTTGTTCCTTCACGCCCTAACTAAGCAACCAATCGACTTGATTTTCGGCATAGAGTTAATTGAAAGGATGGAGAGTAACATAGGCTACTTTTGGTCCTGGAAAAAAATCATGTTCCCAAGGAGGTTTACACGCGGGCGAAGCCGCGGGCACAGCTAGTATCTTTATAATTTATAGCTCAATTGACAAAAGAAAAAATACGTCACTAATATATTTTGATTCCCCAAAAGATTCCTAGTTGCGTCGTCAGCCTACGCTTCGGAGCCTAGGGTACGGTGTAAGTCATCTAAGATTTGGCGGCACTAGTTATTATAAAATGGAGCGACTGCTGTCTGACCTCCGTAATACTTTTTACAGGTAAACCAGATAAATCAAGAACATGACCTTCCGGTCATGTGTTAGTGGCCAACACTGTCATTTTTCAGAGATAAAGGCATCTGACACTGACGGATCAAAGGCGTACTTATTTTATTACTAAGCAATCTTCCAACTGTGTAGTGAGAGAATATGATGTATGTATGTATGTAGGTAAGATACTATACCTGCACACACTACTTTATTCTATTTCATGTACGTGTTTTGCATGCACACGATGACAACTAATTTCCCTCACTTTCCTCGCTGTAGCTTCGTTCCTTTTCAGTACATCTCGTTTCAGTCTCCACTTCTCGTGTATTTTTATAGTTTATTTTATTGTATATTTAAATAAGTTATTTATTATTTATTTATGTATATAAGTACTAGCTTTTCTCCGCAGCTCCGTCTGCGTCAAAAAGTAGCCTATGTTTGACCCCGGGTCTTAAACTATATGCATATCAAATTTCATCAAAATCTGTTTAGCTATTTGGCCGTGAAAGCGTAATAGACAGACAGAAAGGCAGACACACTTTCGCATTTATAATATTAGTATGGATATGGGCGGAAGTATGGATTAAGTAAGTACTAGCTTTTTCCCGCTGATGTTTGACCCCGGGTCTTCAACTATATTCATACCAATTTTCATTAAAATCCGTTCAGCGGTTTGGTTGACAAACAGGCAGATAGACAGACTTTCGCATTTATAATATTAGTATGGAAGTATGTATACCCAGTGTCACTCTCACAGTAAATACGAAATTAACAACACCTCTCACAATAAAATCATACATACATAATCATCATAATTTTTTTTGCACAAGACACTAAAATTAAGACAATAGGCTAGTTTCCTAAAAAATATAATTAGTCCGTCAGTTAGATAATCAAAAAATATTGGCGACGTATTTTTTCTTTTGAAAATTAAACAAAGAATGGTAAAGATATGGCGCGTTAAAGTTCCGTGTGACGTCACAGTGTGCTACACTTTTTCGCAATATGTGACGTCACGAGCCCCCACTCCTAAACTTTGATGCGTTATATCTTTATAATTTATCGCTCAATTGACAAAAGAAAAAATACGTCACTAATATATTTTGATTCCCTAAAAGACGGACTAATTTTAATGTTAGTCTTTTGACCCTGGAAACTAGACTATTCTGATTGTTCAGCTGTGTAGACATAAATGGTTAAAGACAGGACCATAACTTGACTCTAATTGTTAATTCTAAGTACCTACAATTACTGTAACAAACTTAACTTGGTTACACATAACCAAGTTACACCTCACTTAGTTGTTCTCAGACCGCTAATGTAGTGTGAGGCGATGTCATGGCATATGTTTGTGTACAGTAAGTATAGACCGACCAGGAAAATAAAAACCCTGCATTGGCGTCGCTACTTGTCTTCCAAACCGATGTCGGCCTTGTTGAATTTCATTAATTTTGATTAGTTTTTTTATTTGTCAACTAACTACTTACTAACAGGTTCCGACAGAGAAGCGCATGGTGGCGAGTCGAGTGTTGGCGATACAATTCATCGATGTACTTATTCAATCATCTAAGCGTTAATTTGTTAAGTCTTTATATGTATATGTGTTGTTATAATCTCCCAAATAGAATGAGATGAATAAGCAGTGCCGGGAAAAACTTAATTTAAGTTTGTAGTGTACTGTAACGTATATATAAGATGTTTGTTTTTATTATTAAATAAATAACTAAAATAAAAAAATAAAAATTAATTCGTTAAAATTCAGTTTAAATTTGAATTATTTTGAATTTAATATTATTGCAATATAATATAAATAGATTATTAAGTTTATAAAAAAAAATATATTTTTTTTTACCAATGAGAGAGAGGGTTCTCAAATCTCTATTTGGGAAACGGCCACTATTTAGTCGTTTAAAAATAGTTCGACTCGCCTATTATGTCGAACGAGAATCATTCGACTCACCGATATTACATACTCGAAAATAGTCATAACGAACGTTTCTTGCTTTCAATGGTGGTTTAAAATTCAGATTTTAATTTTGATAAAAATTTGCGAGATCAGTACATAATTAAATATTTACTTTTAAAAGTTGATAAAAGATGGCGCTTCACGCCATTGATAACATACTCACATTTTATCACATGTTGATATGGTATTTTATATAAAAATTTATAAATATCGAAGGACAATGTCTCTTGTCTTCGATAGATGGCGTAACAATG